>CM031612.1:3960007-4007507 GCA_018398815.1 Conus ventricosus | reverse complement strand
TAGGAACTGTTCGCTGGTACAACGCCATCTACCTTTCTGTGTGCAAGTTGTAGACCCTGACAGCGATTTGAAAAGAATCCATGTCGCTGAAATGAGATGTTATCGCACGATACCAAGCAACTGATGCACTGATCATGTCGCTAAAAGACAAGCGTGTCAAACCATGAGGCAGCACATTGAGCGTTATGATCCGGTTCTGAAAGCTTGTTTGTATATAGTGTGTGTGTGTATCATTCTCTGTGTGTGAGTGGGTGGGTGGGTGGATGGGTGGGGTGTGATTCGTTAAATATAGATCTGTAGACATGTTTTTATTGCCACTCTCAATTTCTCTTCAGAGATAATAAAGTGTTCGTGACTTGACTTGACTTGACTAAACTTGAAACCTACTGACATCAGTGACTAGACGAAAACCATGTCAGTAAGGCCATGCAACACGATCCAACAGCCTTGCTAAAACAATTCCCCAAGAAGGTGTTGAGGGAGAAAGACGGGGGAAGAAGAACTGAAGAAGATGGACTGACAATGTCTGCAGAGACTGAGGCCTTGGCACAGCACGGACAGACCTGGAGGAGCCTGTTGAACGTTTCTCCAGAGAGTCACCCAAGTGACTGCCCATCAAGTTTACCAAGAGAAGAAGAAAGAGAAGATCCTGTAAACCTCTCGAGGAATTATCCTTACTATCTATCCCTTTTCCCTCCTTGCCTATTTGTAACTGCATAGAGTACTTAACTTCACAGCAGGTTGCCATCCTTAGACGTCATTGGGAGGGCCTCAACTAAAAAAGAAAAACGCCCCGCAGCGCAACTTCGTTGGGGAGGTTCTTTGGTAGCGTTTTTCTCTCTTTTTTTTTTATTTTAACATAAAACATAAACATAAACATAAGACACTTTTGTTTGAAGTGAATGGTAAAATATTTTTATTCCAGCAAAGGATAAATTATTTCTTTTTTAGAAAACGACAAAGCATTTCTTTTTCAGCACATGAATATATATATATATATATATATATATATATATATATACAACAAACTAATAAATTCCAAGGATAAGTACCGAGCACCGTTCCAGCAACTTACAGAGCAGCTTGTGTTGCAATGACTGCAAGAAATATTGAATTATAAACAAAGCTTGCTCTTATGTCTTAGATTGAAGAAATAGGGGAGATACGCATTCATATCTGCAGTGGTAGATGATTCTGCCTAACTAACAGTATGTGCTTGAGTGGGTGAATGGGAAAAATAAAATAAATGCTTCTCAAAATGAGACTTTAGCACGTTTATATCCTCCAATAGGAGGGAAACTCACTAACATATAACTCCTGGTCATATACCGATATTTCAAAACTTGGTGGTTTCTCCTCAGTGACCGCGGAAAGTGGTAATTTGACTCCTCTGCCTTTTCAGTTTTAAGAAGAATGCAATCCCAGAAAAGGCGGTGTGCAATACCGTAGTATGTTTGTTGAGTTTTCAAAAAACCAACCAAAGGTGCCATCTACGAAGCATAAGAAAATCATGAAAGAGCAAAACAAGCTAAATTTTCTTATGAAAAGTAGAAAATATAAAAAGATATCCTCTAAGACACAAGTGCTGAGGGCCAGTTCTTGGAATGAATCCGCAAGGGACTAAAATACAACAAACTAATAAATTCCAAGGATAAGTACCGAGCACCGTTCCAGCAACTTACAGAGCAGCTTGGTGTTGCAATGACTGCAAGAAATATTGAATTATAAACAAAGCTTGCTCTTATGTCTTAGATTGAAGAAATAGGGGGAGATACGCATTCATATCTGCAGTGGTAGATGATTCTGCCTAACTAACAGTATGTGCTTGAGTGGGTGAATGGGAAAAATAAAATAAATGCTTCTCAAAATGAGACTTTAGCACGTTTATATCCTCCAATAGGGAGGAAACTCACTAACATATAACTCCTGGTCATATACCGATATTTCAAAACGTGCTAAAGTCTCATTTTGAGAAGCATTTATTTTATTTTTCCCCATTCACCCACTCAAGCACATACTGTTAGTTAGGCAGAATCATCTACCACTGCAGATATGAATGCGTATCTCCCCCTATTTCTTCAATCTAAGACATAAGAGCAAGCTTTGTTTATAATTCAATATTTCTTGCAGTCATTGCAACACCAAGCTGCTCTGTAAGTTGCTGGAACGGTGCTCGGTACTTATCCTTGGAATTTATTAGTTTGTTGTATTTTAGTCCCTTGCGGATTCATTCCAAGAACTGGCCCTCAGCACTTGTGTCTTAGAGGATATCTTTTTATATTTTCTACTTTTCATAAGAAAATTTAGCTTGTTTTGCTCTTTCATGATTTTCTTATGCTTCGTAGATGGCACCTTTGGTTGGTTTTTTGAAAACTCAACAAACATACTACGGTATTGCACACCAGCCTTTTCTGGGATTGCATTCTTCTTAAAACTGAAAAGGCAGAGGAGTCAAATTACCACTTTCCGCGGTCACTGAGGAGAAACCACCAAGTTTTGAAATATCGGTATATGACCAGGAGTTATATGTTAGTGAGTTTCCCTCTCTATTGGAGGATATAAACGTGCTAAAGTCTCATTTTGAGAAGCATTTATTTTATTTTTTCCCCATTCACCCACTCAAGCACATACTGTTAGTTAGGCAGAATCATCTACCACTGCAGATATGAATGCGTATCTCCCCCTATTTCTTCAATCTAAGACATAAGAGCAAGCTTTGTTTATAATTCAATATAATAAAATATATATATATATATATATTTTTTTTTTTTTCTTTTACGCCCGTTTGAATCTTTTTTTACCACAAAAAAAAACCCCCAGCCTTTTTTTCAGCATTAGACAGAACATTCTCCTTTTAGAAAAAAACAAACAAAAAAACGATAAAAACCATTTCATTTTCATTAAAAGGTAAAATTCACTTTTAAAAAAATCACAACATAAAACACGCATTTTCAGAACAAACTAAAACATTCTTTTTCATGTATAAATCAAAACACTGCTTGTCCAATTTAAAAAAAAAAAATCCCTTTGGGCACAATCTGAAATACAACTCACCATTTTCAGCACAAGATAAAAACACTCACTTTTCAGCATGAAGTAATCATTTTACAATACAAATTGAATCATAATTTTTTTCCAGCCCAAAACAGAACACATCCTTGATAAGACCAAAATACTGCTTTTTCAGCCTAAACCCTTCTTTTTTTCTGCACAAGAAAACACCAGCGCATTTTTGTTTTGTTTTGTTCAAACCTAACATAAATGATCCCTGTTGCAACAACATAAGATAAAACATTTTCAAGCTCAATCATCAATACCAACCATGACAAAAGACACCACAGTGCATGGCAAGAAGCAGCAGAAGCTCAACTCACTGAGGTATGAAGTAGGTGGGGTGTGGGCTGTCGCAGTACAGAAAGAACTTGATCCAGGGGCTTTGATCTGCACAGACAGACTAAACCCATCATACATAGCAACTGTCGTCCCCCCCCCCCCCCCCCCCCCCCCCCAAATGCACCAAACCACTGTATTTCTACAGATATACACTGGGACTGATCTGCCACTGACACACTACTATTGACCGTTTCAAGAATCCTTTCCCTGCTTATGCCGTTTTCCATGAAATTCATATACTGATAAGGACAAGATGTCTCATAGTGTAAGTGTGTGGTGTGTGGTGTGTGTGTGTGTGTGTTTGTGTGTAAGACCATATAGGATTTGAAAGAGAGAGAGAGAGAGAGAGAGAGAGAGAGAGAGAGAGAGAGAGAGAGAGATCTGTCTCTCTCTCTCGAATCCTATATTGTCTCACACACACACATATATCTATCTATCTATCTGTATACATCTGCCTTCGAGAGGGGTTACGATGGTTCCCTCATGCAGCTAGTGAAGGGTTTTCACATTTATATTTTCGTAATTTTATGTTCCCATTTTGTTCATCTTCACCCCCCCCCCCCCCCCCCCCCCCCCTTTTTTTTTTTTTTCAAAGTTCAAATCTTTGCCAAGTCATTACTATAATGATGGAAGAATTGTTAACCTGCACTTGTTTTCCCCCACTACTTAATTGTTCAGCATTATATTGTTTGGTCAATCAGTGGGAGATTGCATCTCGTAGGAGATCCAAGTAAAGGTTGTTCTGCACAATTCTTGGCCGCTGACAATGCTTGGTGTTACTGAACAGCAGAGCTGACCAATCAGACTGTTCCACATCTCTTGATCTCCCTTGCATCCTTGAATGGATCCTCAAACATAGGCTCAAAGATTGTCCCGTACATTTTACACTGTTTGCATGTTTTTAGTTTTTTCAGCAACTTTTTTCCTCTCTACACTTCCGTTTTGTTTCATTTTACTACCCTTTGCTGGCTGCTTTGAGGGTGCTGTTGGATTCTTTTTAGAACCCTTGGTGGTGAGAACACCACAGAATTATGGACTGTGGTGCGTCTCTATTTGACGCCAAGAGCACAGACACAATCAGCCGTGTCTCCCTGACGAAGTCTGATCCAGCGGACGAAAGGCCTAGGAGCAGGCAATACTAATAGATCTGCCTTCAGGAGGGATTATGATGGTTCCCTCAGGCAGCTAGCGAAGGGTTTCTCATATTTATAATATATTCCCCCCATTTTCTTCATTTTTTTCTCTAAAAGTTCAAATCTTGTCAAGTCATTATATAATGACTAAAGAATTTTTAGCCTATACTTGTTTTCACCCACTACTTAATTGTTCAGCATTACATATATATATATATATATACACACACATATATCTTAGTTTGCATGATCTACCTATCTATCTATAGCTGTCAAAATGTAGAGTAGTAACATATAAATGTGTGCATGCTATGACTGACAGGTATGCAGTATGGGGCCAGTCAGACAGACAGTTACCAATTCTAGCTGTCCTCTGACAGGGTACATGGACTGGTCCGGCACCAGCTGCTTGGCCCCAAGGCCAGTACAGTTGATCACAATGTCGTAACTCCCAGCCAGCTGTGACACACACAAACACGCACGCACACTTCAGCAAAGGCCTGGAAACCTTTCAGAACACAAATATCAAGGAACATCAAGCAAGGATGCCCAGATCACCAAACCCTGAAGGCGTTTTGGGGGGTGGGGGTGAGATTTGGGTTGGACCAAGAGGAACAAGTTTCAGTATTCTCCCCCTTCCTCCTGTCCAATCTACTTCTTCTACAAACCCACCACCTGCGTGGCTTGCAAACTTCTGTGGAAGAGAAAGTGCACATAAAAGATTTGTGTCTTGACCACTTGATTTTTTTAAAACATGGCCGCTGTAAGTATCATGAATCGCTGTACTGAAAAACAGTTCTGGGCGCTTTCAACATGTGTCCAGCAGTGCTTGAAAGAAGGAACTGCTTCTACATAAGAAAAAGTAATCAATCATATGAACGACAATCATCTCAATTCATCTTTATCACTAAAGCATATTTTACTGTGTGAAGTAATTTGTAGTATACTTGTTGAGCTTCATGTGACAGCTGATGCTTTGAACTCTATTGACCTGGACACTGAATTTGATGGCACATCATGAGCCAGCTGGCTTTACAACTGGTTGCCACGACTGAGTTTGCTGTAGATTTGGTGTTTCATAACATGAAATAAAACATGAGAATGGAAATCACTGCTTTGTAATCCACTACAAACAACCATCGAAGCAAACAAATGAACAAGATGACGAATAAAACAGATCAACAAATGTGATCAAATCAGCCACTCGGAAGAAAATGACAAGAGAAACAACCAGCCTCCACATCTTTTCAATACCTTAGCGAACTATGATCTCAGATCAAAGAAGACATAATTCAGTTCAAATGGCAGTAGAGACAAGACTGTGCAAATCTACACTTACTATGGTACATAGAAAACATTTGCACATCATATGACATAACATGGAAAACATTGATTCATCCTCACTTATTTCAAAGTGGACCACACTAGAAAGCATCTCCAAAAAAGCAAACCTCTTCGATTCTGTTGACAGTTCGGAATTCTACTGTCCCTCCTCTTTCTCTAAATCTGCAACACATATACAGAACATCTAGCATGTATGTGCAAGCAAGTTCAGTGAAAATAGCAATACACCCTTAAGCTTCATCTCAAATTATATGTAGTGAACAGAGTTAACTGAGTCTGCTATACAAACGCAACATTTAAGATATACACTTACTGCAAAATCTTACAAAAAATAATGATAATACTACCAACAATAACACACAGAATTTCTCAAGCACATTAAATGGCACCAGCAACTCAGTGCTCTGTGGTTTCACCTTTCACTCCAGTCAATTACACATCCAAACCATTCTTCCTGCTATGACCCATATGTGGTTTCACCTTTCACTCCAGTCAATCACACATCCAAACCATTCGTCCTGCTATGACCTATATGTGGTTTCACCTTTCACTCCAGTCAATCACACATCCAAACCATTCTTCCTGCTATGACCTATATGTGGTTCACCTTTCACTCCAGTCAATCACACATCCAAACCATTCTTCCTGCTATGACCCATATGTGTTTCACCTTTCACTCCAGTCAATCACACATCCAAACATTCTTCCTGCTATGACCCATATGTGTTTCACCTTTCACTCAGTCAATTACACATCCAAACCATTCTTCCTGCTATGACCTATATGTGGTTTCACCTTTCACTCCAGTCAATACACATCCAAACCATTCTTCCTGCTATGACCTATATGTGGTTTCACCTTTCACTCCAGTCAATCACACATCCAAACCATTCTTCTCGTATGACCCATATGTGGTTTCACCTTTCACTCCAGTCAATTACACATTCAACCATTCTTCCTGCTATGACCCATATGTGGTTTCACCTTTCACTCCAGTCAATTACACATTCAAACCATTCTTCCTGCTATGACCCATACTCTCCCTCCCTCCACCCTCCTCACACACACACAGATGCCTCCCTGTCAAGCTACAATCCTCATACTCAATAAACAAAGCTGACATCATAGTTCGGAGGAATGCTTGCTGAACCAGATATGCTTTCTAATTAAAGTTGTTTTTATCCTCAGGCAGAGACTGAGAAGGAAATTATGCAGAGTGGATGACACAAGATTCCAAGCATGTCATACAGAGAAACTAAAGCTTCACTCTCCCACGGTTTCATTCACGTTCAGGAATCTTACACACATTTTACAATTATCAGTGAAACTCCTTTTATGTCTCATTAAGCAACTCATAATATATATGTGTGTGTACATCCACACACCTAGTTCCCCCTTACTCTACCTACACACACACACACACCACACACACACACCACACACACCACACACAACACACACACAAACACATACGCATGCAGATACAGACACACAGAAACCGGCTTGCCTATATTTACACTCATGAACAAAACCAGCATGACATTCATACTACCAAAAGCCACTGTAGTAATGTGACAGTATAGAAGGGGTTGTAGATAAGCTTCTTGTTCAAACCGTTTCAAAGAAAGGTCTTGACTAGGCATGGTCATGTCCTTGACATGATTAATTTCAGTCTCTGTTGTCAAGAGGTGTCTGTCCTTTGAGGGCGAAGATGACCACGACTTCTGCTATCACTGGGTGGTGGTGTATGCATGAAGATGGCTGATCAAGCTGACCCTTGCACTGAACAGTCTGTTGCAGTGTGGACAGGGCAGACGAGGAGGTGAGCCAGGCTGAAAGGTGGTGCTAGCTCTTGTTTTTCCCAAACTGATGTTTTTGCTCCTGTGCCTCCACTCGCCTTGTGTCAAAGTCTTTCACTCCGGATTTGATCATAGAGGGGATTGCAGGAGGTTGCTGACGTAGCACTCTAGTTTTCTTCGTGCTGATTGTGAGACCAAAGTCGTCACAGGCTTTGGTGAAGCAGTCTGTGCGTGTACGTGTGTGTGCGTGTGTATAAATGTGTGTGTGTGTGTGTGTGTGTGCATATGTGTGTGTGTGTGTGTGTGTGTGTGTGTGTGTACGTGTGTGTGTGTGCGTGTGTGTGTGTGTGTGCGTGCGTATAAATGTGTGTGCGTGCGTATAAATGTGTGTGGTGCGTATAAATGTGTGTGGTGTGTGTGTGTGTGTGTGTGTGTGTGTGTGTGTGTGTGTGCAGTATTCAATGTGCAGTCGTCGGCCAAGAGCAAGTCAGGGGCAGTGACAAGCACTTAAGTCATCACACTCATAAAACTGCAACTTTGTCACACTTTCTGACCCTGGCTTTAAAGAAATGAGGTGAAGCGTACACTTCATGTCTGAAAAGTAGCACACTGGCACTTGAACTTCTGCTGCCCGTCATCAAATAATCTTCTCTGATAACACAGCAAGAGCGAGTAGAAGACAGACAGAGAGAGAGAGGGGGGAGGACAGTTGTGGGCATGGGAGGACAGTCAGACAAAGCCAGCGCCAGACAATCTAGAGAGGGGGAAAAAGAAACAGTGGGCGTCAGCTACTTACTGTCTCATCAAATAGGGCATGAACTTTTTGGGCTGCGTGATCACCGTGACAAAGGTTGACCCGTATCTGCAACCATTCACAATGGCTGGCGTTTTACTCTGCATAGTTTATGTGTTCTGTGTGCTCTATGCTTTATGCTCTGTTTTTAAAACTTAGTAAAGTTGTGTAACATTATATCCAGTGTGTTAATAATTGGGAAAATTTTTGGGTGTTGGATGTGTTTCATTTACATTTGTTTATTTTGTTTCAAGTCCTCCATGCCCCAAAAGGGGTCACAGGATTAAATCTTTGAATCTTTGTGTGTGTGTGGTGTGTGATGTGTGTGTGTGTGTGTGTGTGTGTGTGTGTGTGTGTGTGTGTGTGTGTGTGTGTGGGTTGTGAGTGTGTGGTGGTGTGTGTGTGTGTTTGGCGAGTGTGAGTGTGCATGCCCGTGTACAGTGTGTGTGTTCTGAGAGTATACCATGCATCTATACGTATACATATATGTACGAATGCATGTGTTCGTGTATATAAGTGCATGTTCAGACTCAATACCAACACAATCAATTTATCCCCCTCCACCTCTCTCTCCATCCTCTGATATTCGATATTTCAGGGAACACATCATTTCCATGCACCAACATGCACATATGCTCTCTTTCCACTCTCTCTCCATCCTCTGATATTCGATATTTCAAGGAACAGATTATTTCCATGCACCAACATGCACATATGCTCTCTTTCCTTTTCCACCTCTATACTCAGGAACAGATTATTTCCATGCACCAACATGCACATATGCTCTCTTCTTTCACCTCTCTCTCCATCCTCGATATTTGATATTTCAGGGAACAGATTATTTCCATGCACCAACATGCACATATGCTCTCTTTCCACTCTCTCTCATCCTCTGATATTCAAGGAACAGATATTTCTATGCACCAACATGCACATATGCTCTCTTTCACCTCTCTCTCCATCCTCTGATATTTGATATTTCAGGGAACAGATTATTTCCATGCACCAACATGCACATATGCTCTCTTTCCACTCTCTCTCCATCCTCTGAATTATTTCAAGGAACAGATTATTTCCATGCACCAACATGCACATATGCTCTCTCTTCCACTTCTCCCAGCTCTTCCATCCTCTGATATTTCAAGGAACAGATTATTTCCATGCACCAACATGCACATATGCTCTCTTTCCACTTCTCTCTCCATCCTCTGATATTTCAAGGAACAGATTATTTCCATGCACCAACATGCACATATGCTCTCTTTCCACTTCTCTCTCATCCTCTGATATTTCAAGGAACAGATATTTCCATGCACCAACATGCACATATGCTCTCTTTCCACTTCTCTCTCCATCCTCTGATATTCGATATTTCAGGGAACAGATTATTTCCATGCACCAACATGCACATATGCTCTCTTTCCACTTCTCTCTCCATCCTCTGATATTTCAGGAACACATCATTTCCATGCACCAACATGCACATATGCTCTCTTTCCACCTCTCTCTCCATCCTCTGATATCGATTTTCAGGAACAGATTATTTCCATGCACCAACATGCACATATGCTCTCTTTCCACCTCTCTCTCCATCCTCTGATATTCGATTTCAGGAACAGATTATTTCCATGCACCAACATGCACATATGCTCTCTTTCCACTTCTCTCTCCATCCTCTGATATTCGATATTTCAGGGAACAGATCATTTCCATGCACCAACATGCACATATGCTTTCTTCCCACTGTGCATTCCTAGTTATTTCAAAAGCGGACAATGTAACATGTTTGCACCATTTTTTTTTTTTTTTTTTTAAAATACTTTAGTCTTCAGCACAAGTGGCTTTGCTCCTGCACCGCTCAGTTTGGCACCAGTGCCAGCAATGCAACGGGAACTTTCAGTCTCAGGTTGTCACAAAATCCATCCCCCCCCCACTTCAAAGGTCGTGAAAGTCTTTACTCCCCACTCCCCTCAACACACACACCCCGCCCTCATCTCGCTCTTCTCTCTGCAGGAGTGTGGAAACTGGTTGGCTGGTGTGTCAACACTTACTTGAAAGGGAACTTGAGTCTCTTCATCTCTTCAGGGGTGAGCAGCTTGAAGTTGAACACAATGTTCTCGTACACCGGTTTCTGCAGCATCACAGTTAACTATTTATGATAGAAAAACAGAAACGGACAATGATCTCTTAAACAGTCGGAAGCACTACCTATACATAAAAGCCAAATTGCTCCTTAAGTATTTGAACACACTTTTTTTTTTGTGTGTGGCATCAGTTCTCGGATCAATGGAGCACCTAAGGTGGTGATTTTTTTAAATTTATTTATTTTTTTTTAATACTTTTTTCTTCTTTGTTTTTTTCCTTTTTTTTTTTTTTCCTAAGGCCAAAATCCATCTCTTCATTTTTTGGTGCTTCACACTGTCCTCCTCATCTGCCAAAAAAAAAAAAAAAAAAGCGGAAAATTTTTTTTCCACTACTAGGTTTCTCTCTCTCTTTTTTTCTTTTTTTTTCTTCTTCTTTTCTTTCCCAACCAATCTCTTAGACACCATGCATAGTCTGTATGTTCTCTTACAAATGGACACATTTTTGCTGATTTTAATGTTTTGGCAACTGATACAAAGGGTCTGGGATTTGAACATCTTTAAATTTGCGCAAAATTTAGTTCCCTGATCTGAGGCCACAAGGATGTGAAAAACCCAGCATTGAAGGGAAAAACTGAACACCGTGTGCTCCACCATTCACAAGCCCCACGAATCACACATCCATGCCAGCCACTGTCCACCCTTCCCTCCCCTACTGCCCCTCCGTCTCTCTCCTGAGCTCCTGTTCGTGCCAAACCATGTTTCAGTGGTGGAGAGAGAGTGGATGGGCTGTGACTGAGGGAGGGAAGGGGAGGGGAGGGGGGGGAAGGACGCATGCAGGTGTGTGTTGGAAGGGGGGAGAGGATTGACGGAGAGCGAGTTACAGTTGTGCATGCATGAAGCAAGTGCATGGATCACTTGTCACACATGCGTGTCAGACGTCTGTGTGCAAGTGGTGTCCACAACAGTGACATCACCGCATGAGTATAATTCACTGGCAAGATTTAGTGGCAATGTTGCTTCTGCAAGGCAGTGCAGGCCTCAATGGTGTCACCTAGGCGTGGATGAAAGTTGGAATGCTGAGAGAGTGCTCATAACCATCTTCTACATCATCCTTACCTGAAGTAAACAAGATAGGAACAGTGTCAAAAAAGTGCATCAGTTGTAAAGTACACAAACTCTGAAAAACGTGGCGAATTCATGAGGTGTGCTGACATAAAGATACATACACACCCTTTCTCTAAAGCTATGGTCCCTTACACATTTCACATGAACACACACACACACACACACACACACAGACACACACGTGATATATATATATACACCTGTTCTTGACAAATACTAACACTCATGTGCAGGGATGGTGATCTATCAGGGTTCCCGTGACAATCCACTCCACGAGAAGAGAAGCTGCAACGCTGGCAAATCATGGAGATTTTCTGGTGCCTGTTGATAAATGCCTGCTACCCATGGGACCCACTTGTCACCTCAGAAAGATAGATCCCACAAATACGGGACATCACCAACTAAGGCATTCTCCTGACGGCTATCAGGGAACTTGACTGAGAGAGACCCACCCCCAGCACCCACTATTTTTTCTCTCTCTCTCTCTCTTTTTTTTTTGGTTTGTTTTTTGTTTGTTTGTTTGTTTGTTTGTTTGTTTGTTTGTATGGTTTGATGAAGCAGACAGAAGAGAGTCACCTGCACGAAGGAAATGTCGTCAGACACCACAAAGCCAGGCACTAGCCTGTGGCCGGAGTCCTTGGCCTCTGGTGACATGGCCAGGTGGAGTAATAGTCCCAGGTGTCCTTCACCCACGCCCTGACAACAACCAGACATTCATGTTCCCAACTGCTCCCATCCGATGACTGTGTGAAGTACATACAGCAATAATGGGGGGGAAAAAATAAAAAAATAAACAGTAACCTTCCCCCTCAAAACAACAACAACAAAGAAACCAACTAACCATGACAGTTCAGTTTCAATTTTAATTTGCAACTCACTGTTGGGTTTTTTTGTTGTTTTTTTTTTCCCCACCACATTCCCGGTCTATCAGAGAGACCTACATCGAGATTAGGCTCTATGTTGTAAAGAAGAAATCTTTCGCTTTCTTTGAATTTGGACAGGAGGGACTTAAACCTGGCAATCACTGGATTTCAAACATAATAGGGTTTGGGTAACCAGAAGGTGGAATTATGAAAAATACTACGATACTGAAGTTATTAGAATCGGTTTAGTTTATCAACTAAGCCTACATCATCTTTCTCTTCACCTCTTTATAGATCCCCCACCCAAAAAAAAAACAAAAAGCTCACCCCCACACCCACCCCACCCCTCCCACTCTATCACCAAAATCTCGTCTTCACCTCAATGCCAACCTCCCTGTTCATCTATTAGCTTCCCAACCCTCATCACCTGCCTATCCCCAGACTCTCCCACCCTCTAAATCAAATTCACTCACTCTCAAAACGTTTGCGCACACATCCACACACGCACACACGCGCATACGCGCGCGCTCACACACACATACACATATACATAGGGACATATACAAACAATAAAATATAAAAAACATTCTCTCTCTCGGACTCTATCCCTCCCTCTTACCTCTTACCGTCATCCTCCCCCCGCTATCTGCCAACACCTCCCCTCCCTCCTTCCCCCACTCCCTCCCTATCACTCCAACCTAACTCCCCATCTCTCTATCTCTCCATACATCTCTCTGTCTGTTTGTCTGTCTGTCTGTCTGTCTCTCTGTCTGTCTGTCTATCACTCAAGCTATCTACCCATCTATCGATCTATCAATCTATCCTTCTCAATCCATTCAAGGAAGAGCCTTCTCTCAATGCCGGCCTCCCCTACTTTCTTTTTTGACCTCTCACACTTTTTTTTTCCTCCTTTTTTTTTTCTTTCCTTTTTTTCCTGCTCCCTATTTTTTCTTCCTCTCTTTTTATTTTTGTGATAACATATTTTAGGAGGGAACCTTTTCTGCATTGAGCGTTTGAGTATCCACTCCCCCTCGCACCTTCATAGATAAGCTCGAACATCCCCAAGAGCACCTTCATGGATAAGCTCGAACATCCCCAAGAGCAATCCTTGTCACGCAAAAAAAAAAAAAAAAAAAAAAAAAAAATTTAGCAAGGACAGCAACTGGGGTGACCGAACAAGGGGTCAAAGGAGAGAGAAACTCTTCCAAGGGTGGAGAACACATTGTCTCGCAAATCGACCTGGTCCCCAATGGGGTTGACCTTGAGGCGAAAGAAAAGAGATCCACAAGGAAAACATGAGGAAGGTCCAGAAGCGAGACAACATATTCGTATGTGTGTGTGCGTATGTGTGTGTGTGTGTGTGTGTGTGTGTGTGTGTGTGTGTGTGTGTGTGTGTGTGTGTGTGTGTGTTGTGTGTGTGTTGTGTTTGTGTGTGTGCGTGTGTGAATGTGTGTGTGTGTGTGTTGTGTGTGTGTGTGTGTGTGTGTGTGTGTGTTTGTGTGTGTGTGCGTGTGTGAATGTGTGTGTGTGTGTGTGTGTATGTCCTTGACCATGCACACGTAGTTATGTATGTAAGCGTGTGCATGTATGTTTCTGAGAGTGCCTGTGAGCCAACATGTATAAATTGTGTGCATGTGTATGTGATTTTATGCTAAATTTTCCGATATCTTAACTGATTTTCAAATATCATGGACATTGGTAATTTTGATTGTCTTTTTGGCAATACTTACACACATTTTTGCTATCAAAATTATATAATTAATTTAGCCCTGATGTGGCCCTTTGCGGTCGGCTGGGCTATAAGCAACATTATCTTATCTTATCTGTTCACTGCATCGATATCGTTGCTCTTCTGTTTTCCAAACAGAGCATCAACCAGAGATAAGGATACACTCATGTCGCACTGTACTAGTATAAATTGGCAAATGTATTTCCAGAAGTATCTAACAGTTGGGCATTCAAAAAAGAAATGCTCGATAAAATCGATTTCATCAGTGCAATTAGAACATTTTTTATCATAACGTATTTTCATCTTGCATAGCATAATATAAGTGGGATAAATGTTATGCAAATTTTCCACTGCAGCACTCTCAGTCGTGTTTCTTTTGTACACAAGCGAGGGATCTGCCAAATATTCTTGTTTAATTCTATACCAAATTTGTTTTTCCAAAAGCTAAAGGCACTGTTGGTAAAATCTGTGTGTGTGTGTGTGTGTGTGTGTGGTGTGTGTGTGTGGTGTGTGTGTGTGGTGTGTGTGTGTGTGTGTGTTGTGTGTGGTGTGTGTGTGTGTGCGCGCGCGCGCGCGCGCGAGCAGTGCACGTGCCATTTTTCAAGGAATTTGTTGTTGTTTTTGTTGTTGTTTTTTTGGTTGATTTAAATACAAAACATACAGAAGAGCTTTTCACTGTTGATATTGTACTAGTGACCATGAAAATTTCCCCAGTCAACAATCGCTGAGCTTCCTTTTCACACTCATGTAGTAAGTCTACGTCCTGTTGTGCAATTCAATAAACTGACTCAACTTTAACAGTCCTGGGCGTTGACCTGACAATGCATAATGTGGCCTTTTTTTTTCACGCATGATAAAACAGCCTGCTGTTTTCCAAACATTCTCTCCGACGATGATTGTTCATTGATAATATAGAGGCATTTACAGCTTTTTCAGTGCTTGTATATGCAAGTATGGATCATTCTGGCTTCCACTTTGACTACCCAGCCAACAGATTAAAACAAAAAATCTGGCATGTTATATATTGTGGCAAGAGAAAACTGAGTAAAAACTTTCTAGAGGAAATGAATGAGCAAGAACAGACAGAAATAAAGTAGATGATAAAAACAACAACACAGAGTCACAGAAAGTAAACAGTCAAGAGGAACTTCAAAGGCAGAGAGAGTCCCCACACTGCAGGGACACAATTTGCACTGCAAAAGCCAAATCATCCTTACAGCTGCAGTCAATGGGTCTGACACGACAATGGACAGGCAAAACCATCCATCAAACTCCCTTTCTCTCTTCCTCTCTCCCCCTCTCATCTCAAACTGCAATTAGAGTTATCAGATGACATCATTTTTCAATGCCTACCTTCACCTGAATTCACCCCATCCTCAGCCCCCTCCTCCTCTCACTCCTCTGTCTGTCTGGCTGTCTTTCGATGCAAGCCGATACCGTGGCAGATGTCCGACGATGATGACAATGCGCCAGAGAATTTTGACAAAACTGTAGTGCGGGTCATCAACTCCACCCCCTTTCCTCCCTCTGCTAATCGATAGTGCGGTGATCGCTTGTGGAGGGGGACAGGATTTCCTTACGCTCCCTCTCTGCTACAAAGTAAGCCGACATCCCCACTCTTCACTCCCTCACTCACTGTCCTCCCCGAGGAGGGAGAGATCCACCTTCATCAGGTATGTTATGCGACTCTCGTGAACTGGGCTTCATTGCCTTCCATGCCTGCATGGGTCTCACAGGGTGGATATCGTAGATTGGTTCATTAGCATTAATGCTGACGAACATCAACACTGAGAGATTGTCATCCCCGATCTCAAATACATTACCTCACACTTCAGGCGTGAGATGTGGTCATCCCCGATCTCAAATGCATTACCTCACACTTCAGGTGTGTGATGTGGTCATCCCTGATCTCAAATGCATTACCTCACACTTCAGGTGTGTGATGTGGTCATCCCTGATCTCAAATTTCATTACCTCACACTTCAGGTGTGTGATGTGGTCATCCCTAATCTCAAATGCATTACCTCACACTTCAGGTGTGTGATGTGGTCATCCCTGATCTCAAATGCATTACCTCACACTTCAGGTGTGAGATGTGCTCATCCCCGATCTCAAATGCATTACCTCACACTTCAGTGTGAGATGTGGTCATCCCTGATCTCAAATGCATTACCTCACACTTCAGGTGTGAGATGTGCTCATCCCCGATCTCAAATACATTACCTCACACTTCAGGTGTGATGTGGTCATCCCCGATCTCAAATGCATTACCTCACACTTCAGTTGTGATGTGGTCATCCCCGATCTCAAATA
The DNA here is from genome assembly GCA_018398815.1 of Conus ventricosus. Lineage (NCBI taxonomy): Eukaryota > Metazoa > Mollusca > Gastropoda > Neogastropoda > Conidae > Conus > Conus ventricosus. The sequence goes on along the minus strand of CM031612.1, from coordinate 3,990,931 downwards.
CATTACCTCACACTTCAGGTACATGTGTGATGTGGTCATCCCTGATCTCAAATGCATTACCTCACACTTCAGGTGTGAGATGTGCTCATCCCTGATCTCGAATGCATTACCTCACACTTCAGGTGTGTGATGTGGTCATCCCTGACCTCAAATACATAACCTCACACTTCAGGTGTGAGATGTGGTCATCCCTGACCTCAAATACATACCTCACACTTCAGGTGTGATGTGGTCATCCCTGATCTCAAATACATTACCTCACCCCTTCAGGTGTGATGTGGTCATCCCTGATCTCAAATACATTACCTCACACTTCAGGTGTGATGTGGTCATCCCTGATCTCAAATACATTACCTCACACTTCAGGTGTGATGTGGTCATCCCTGATCTCAAATACATTACCTCACACTTCAGGTGTGGGAAATACCGTCTCCTTCCAGAACATCCTCCTCCCACCCCACCTCCAACCCACATGATGACTAACACACCCCCCACCCTTCTTTTCTACATTGAGCAGACAGGCAACAGAGACAGGGTGTGTAGCTTACAGCACAGAACAAGGAGATCAAGCAATCCCACGCCATTGTCCTACGAAGGCTGTCAAACTGATCAGTCCTACAATGAACAAAAAAAAAAAATAAATAAATAAACACTGGAGTAACCAGAGATAGGAACATTCATCTCTCCTACTCTGAGATCCCGTGTTAAGTTTCACTGATCAACCCAGAAGAAATAAATCTGCACTTCCGTGTGTATAAGCCCGATTCCTCCAAAGCCGTTTTTGAGTATTCACTAATCCCAAGAAAAAACATACATTTCTTTCAGTTTCAATGACTAATACTGGAAAGTTGTTCCTTCCACCACTAGTACAGAGAGGGTGGAGGTGAAATGTTGATATGAAAACCACTCTACAATTCTAATAGAGAAAACATTCCGAGTCCTTCCCTTGAGGACCACGCCTGCTACCCCTGCTTGTCACAATGGCAAAATCAAAAACCTCCAGAGGCTTACACACAAGGAAAAAGTTGTTCCCAGATTGGAACTACTGTGCATCATTTAATATATAATTAGATATATATTAATGTGCAGCATGGGAAAGACTGCCAATATATTCAAAATTATCTATTTCATTCAGCAGTCAAGGGTTTTAAAGAACATCACCCTTCCTAACAACAAAACGCCACCTAGAATTATCGACAATGAAGACATGCAAATGCATTCAGTGTTTTCTTTTAAGGGAGTAGTATTCTTTGAAGCTTCAAAATCAAGTACCAAAAAATAATGAAAAGGTAAAATTACAAACTACATTATTTCTCCTAGTCCTAGGTCTCATCACATGCTGATGATCGGTTGTGGAGGAATGCAGCTTTAACAATTTCATCAGGTTCATCAAATTTGAAAGACTTGATTTTTTCCCCATAGCCCACAAAACGGTGAGTCAAATGAGTCATTCATGAGGACAAACACTCTCTCGATGAACGCAGTTTGGCCTCTGCTCCTTTTACATATGATATACTGACGGCGTCCAAGTCAAGTTTCAAATTCATAAAGTATGCTCCCTTTCAAAGGTACCTTGCCTGAAAATAGAAGTGTCGATAACGGTGAAGAAACTGAAACTTTCAGCATTTAAAAAAGGTCGCTCATTTCAGTTGAATCTGTATCCTTTTCATTCTTGCTGGCAGTATGAATTATCTCCTAGTTTTCTAAAACAAAGAAAACAAAACAAATCCTTTTCAATTCTTGCTGGCAGTATGATTATCTCCTAGTTTTCTAAAACAAAGAAAACAAAACAAAAAACTAAAAAAAGGGCTATGATTATGAAAACACCTTGCTTTGAGATGGATCTGAAACACTGACACAACCAACTTCAGATTCTGACTCTCCCCAAAGTGTATACTCACTTGATGGTCTCTGGAGGCACCCCTTTGACCAATGGCTGGTTGGCCGATACAATCCCCCAGCACCACTGCTTGTGGTGTCCTTTTCGAACTTGTCTGCTATGATGGTGATGCGGGCGCTGGGAAGCAACTTTTGGACGTTGACTGCACTGGCCAGTCCCACAATACCAGCACCGATGACGGCTATGCGTACCATTTTGTGTGCAGCGCTTTTTCAACAAACTGTAAAAGTATAAACAATGCTACAAATAGAAATGACACCATAAACAGGACTGATCATCCTTACCAGACGATCTCCATTAAGCATCAATAAAGTGAACGATGAATAACTGCATCAATAAAATCAGGACTTTAAACAAAAGTAACAACTATATATATCAAAACATATTATTCACTTGATAAATGCATTGTGGTATATGTATATGATCACCTGATGCATACAAACTCAATAATGCATTAGCTAATCATAATTCATGAAAGATCCAATTATGAACACAGCAATTAGGCAATTTAACAGGAATGGGCAAAGAGATAATTGGATCATTGATGGTCTTCTTCGAGTAAATTATGTATACACAAATCAGATATTAATACTTAGTTTATTCAATTCTGAACCAAGAGTTTACTGTCCCAGTTATGCAATATTAAATTGACAACAATGATTACTGGATAAGATAAGATAATGTTGCTTATAGCCCAGCCGACCGCAAAGGGCCACATCAGGGCTGTGATTACTAGTTAGAAGTGAGAAAATAGTAAGATGTTATTGTATACAACACAAACACAGGGCAACAGATTAATTTTTGCTCAAAAAGCAGGCGTTTTTGATTTAAAACTCTCTCTCCCTGCAAGAGTGTGAGTGAGTGTGTGTGTGTGTGTGTGTGTGTGTGTGTGTGTGTGTGTGTGTGTGTGTGTGTGTGTGTGGCGTGTGCGTGCAAGCACACACACACAAGCGCAGACAGACACATAAAACATAATACACATGCACACACACCACACAGAGGCAGCAACAGCTGTTCTTGTTTGAAGAAGAAAAGATCTATGCGATTATGACCTAACAGAGATGAGAAAAACAATGAAGAAAACAGTTCCAAGGTATTTACCTAGGACTCACTCCTTAAGTCCTCATAACAGTACACCGAACACGTTCTTGCTAAAACAGATCCACAAAATAACATTGTGCATCTTGACCCAGTGGGTAAAAGTGACCATGATGTTTTGGCATTTCAGCTTCACATTTCTAATAAAAAAGTAAAAAAACAGGTTAAGTATATTTACAAACTTAGCAAGGGTGATTATTTTAAGTTTAGAAAGATTGTAAATGATCATGATTGGTCTGTGATGTCAGAAATGAATAGCGAAGAGAGTTGGAACTACATAAAAAGATTACTGCATAATGGTATGGAGAAATGTATCCCTAAAGTTAAAGTTAGGGATACTAAAAAGTACAACCTGTATGGATGAATAAGACAGCGTTCAGATGTATAAAAAAAAAACTATTCAAAAGATACTTTACCACTAAATCAGGTTATGCTTATCTGAAATACATAAAGGAAAGAAACAAATGTAAAAAGTTGTTAAAAAGAATAAGAAGAGATTATGAGAAGCAGATCGCCAATGAAGGTAAAATAAATCCAAAAAAGTTTTGGAGGTATGTGCAACAGCAAATGAAAATGAGTACAGGTATAAGTGCATTAAAGAGACCTGATGGTACATTTGCGGTGGATGACATGGATAAGGCTCAAATGTTAAATACATTTTTTCAAGTGTATTTACCCAAGAAATTTATGCGACATTCCGGACTTGAGAGAAGGATGTTATTCAAATGGGGTAATGTTAACAGAAATTCGAGTAACTCCCAAAGCTGTGGAGAGTAAATTAAAACAACTTAACTTAACCCAAATAAGGCACAGGTCCTGATTTATTGCCACCAAGGGTACTAAAAGAGCTATGTGAGGAACCATCTGTTCCACTGTGTTCATTTTTTAATAAGACACTTGAAACTGTGTATTACCTGAAGGCTGGAAAACGGCAGAGGTGACAGCGATTTTTAAGAAAGGTACAAAATGTGAACCGAGCAACTACAGACCTGTAAGTCTTACTTGTATCTTATGCAAGGTTTTAGAAAGTATTGTCAGAGACTCAATGGTCTTCTATTTTACAGATAATAATTTATATTCTAAATGTCAGCATGGTTTTCGAAAAAAACGATCATGTGTCACACAGCTGTTAGAGGTTATGGAGGATATAACAACAATGCTAGATGGCAGACAAGGAACTGATATCATATACATGGATTTTAGAAAAGCTTTTGATACGGTTCCGCATAAGAGACTCCTTATAAAGCTAGCAGCATACGGTATTGGTGGCACCTTATTAAAATGGATCAAAAACTTTCTGAGTGATAGAACTCAACAAGTCAGAGTAGGGGCAGCCAAATCAAAGAAATGTAATGTACTTAGTGGTATCCCTCAAGGAAGTATACTGGGACCGGTTCTTTTCACTATTTTTATAAGTGATCTACCAGTTAACCTTGTCAGTCCATGTAAAATATTCGCAGATGATACTAAGATTTACAATTGTACATCAAAGAGTACTTGTATTCAAAACGATATCTACAAACTGCAAGAGTGGTCTGAGTCGTGGAATCTGTATTTCAACATGACCAAGTGTGGTGTATTGCACGTCAGGAATAATAATCAAAATAATGAATATAAAATGATGGAGAATGATGTTTATCACCAAGTAGAGGCTCTTACTGAAGAAAAAGACTTGGTGTTACCTTCGATAGCAGGTTGTCATTTGACCCTCACTTACAGAGAGTGGTAAATAAAGCTAACCAGATGTTAGGTATCATAAAAAGGAGTTTTACTTATTTAGATAAAGATACTTTTTTGAAATTATACAAAGCTTTTGTCAGGCCAGCCGCCACATTTGGAGTATGCTAATGCGATTTGGAGCCCTTTTTTAAAGCGTCAATCAATAATGTTAGAAAAGGTTCAAAGACGAGCTACCAAATTGCTGAAGCATTGCAAAAACTTATCATATAATGAAAGATTGAAATCTATTTGAATCTGCACTCGCTGAGGGGAAGAAGGATCAGAGGTGACCTAATTCAAGTTTATAAGATCTTTAATGGCTATGATGATAATTGACATCGAGACATTCTTTTCTGCTGCACAAACTTCGAGTACTAGAAACTCTGAAGGAAAGATTTTTATAAAGCACTGTAACACAAATCAACGTAAATTTTCATTTTCTTATAGAGTTGCTAAACCACTGGAATGAAATACCTACTACCATTAAATTTGCACCTGATATTACTACTTTCAAGAATTTTCTAGATAATGATTCAAAATTTAGAGAATTGTTTCATGACTATGATGGATTGCAATGAAGATATTAATTGTAGCATGCCATATGACCCAAAAAGTGAAGCAATTTAGAGGGGACACATGATAGACCGCGAGGTCTAGGCTAATGAAGCAGTCCCTACTACTACTACTACTGCTACTTCTTTTGCAACTGATACTACTACTTCTACAAGCACTTTTACATCATTTAGCTTATTCACTGCTGCCTAGTAGAACTAATTCAGTTAGTCACATTTCTAATTGACTGAGCAAGCAAGATCTGCTTGACGTTGATAAGCTGACGTTACGATGCGCGGACTACTGCACGTCGTTTTCAATCGATCCTTTTCTCATTAGGCCTAATATGGCCATTGGAGTAAATGTGGATATGGCTGCTCTTACCCCCACAGTTAATAACGCTTGACAAAATCCTGGCTCTGAAGTTAATGCCTTTGACAGTATCATATAATGACAAATGAGGTGAAGAACTGCACAACAGCACTCACCGTGACGTAACACTAAATACACGAAGGGGAACCTTCGTCGATGCGATGGTCTACTTACAAAACGGAGAAAGAAAAAAAAATACCACGTTGTAAAGTATTCTAGTGTACTGATAGTATGCGTTCTTCCTGATCTGTCTGTTTTCCAGCACTCCAAAGTAACATATCTATCCCTGCTCTCAAATGCACGGGGCAAGAGATAAGAAGACCAGCTGGTTGTCGTTACCTTGATCCCTTCAACAGTTTCGGCAGATTGCTTTCCAGGGCGACTACTCTGAAACTAATGCTAAGCTGTTGTCTCGGCAGCTCTGACTACTGAACTCCCCTAACCTTTTGATAAAACAACTTGACCTCAACGCAACGAAAGAAAGCAAACAAGTCGTCTTCAAAGGCGAGCTTTTCCCCTCCAAATGTGAATTCGTGAGCCACACAAACGAATGCAGTGAGGACACCACAACATCGTTGTTGGATGTCGAAATTATCAAATTTTAAAGTGTAACATTTTAAATGGGAACTTTTAAGCCCACAATGCAACAGTTGACGTTGAGGGTGAGTTTCACGTCCTATCGGCCTGAGGCCCTTTGAGGACAAGGTTAGCCTAATGCAGACGTAGGTCTGCGTCATTGCAGAGCATACTACATTATGTAGTATGCTCTGGTCATTGTGGCAACTGCCGGCAGTAGTGGGTGAGTTGCAGTGGGGGTCGTCGTATCTCTCTCCTCTCTCTCTCTCTCTCTCTCTCAGAGCTTCAAATCTTCAAATCAATCGTCACGTCGTCTCCATAGACTTTAAGTGACCCGGGTGTGCGCATTTGTTACTTTAAAAAAAAATCCTACTTTCTTGTTTAAAAGACAGCATTCATACCACACCCCTAGTGATGATGTGATATGATAAAAACATTCTTTTCTTGATAAAATGGGACAAACGGAATTCGTTCCTTTATGTCTTATAATTGTATTCTTGGTACTTCGAAAACGAGTTCCATGTGGAAATCCTTTCCTTCAATGTAAAAAATCATAGTGTTAATCAAAGAAAATGTTCTATTGTAATGCACCCACTGCATTGAAACTTTGTAGATTCTGTTATGGGTAATTTTCCCCCAAGTTCCAGTGAAATGTATTATGGGAAAAGTGTTGGAAGTAGGCTAGATAATCAAGGTAGCTATCAGTTCCCCCAGGTGTCGGTGAAGCCCCGTGTCCGACCTGGAACTGACTGCCATCCGGGTGTGGGGTGCAGCCTGAGCCCAGCCACTGTCTCTGCCCCACCTGGGTATTGAGAGGCTGACCGAGGGTCAGTAGACATCGTACGTGCACTGCCAACCGGGTGTGGGGTTTGCAGCACGAGCCCAGCCGCCGTCTCTGCCCCGTGGGGGATGTCGAGAGGCTGTTCGCGTGGTTAGCAGCGGGCTGGAGTGAGAAAGGGCTTCAGAGTTCGTCGGGACGACGACTTGTGTTTCTTCTGCTGTGTGGGAGTCCCTGGAAGGACTCCACGAACCTACCTCCGTGAGCGGGTTCGTTTTCCGTCGAGTCGACTTGTGTTCTTCTGGTGTGTGGGTGCCAACCTGGCCTGCTGTGTGAAAAGAAATGTGTTGTTGTGACTGTGTAGTGCCTAGTGTTGTTGCGCGCCCTCTGGTCGTGGCGTAAACTAATTGATATACCTGATTGTCCTTATTAGGTGTATTATGCACTTTTTTTTCTTTCTTTTTTTTTTTTTGATGGTTCAGGCAGCAAGAAGAAAAAAGTACAGACTTGACTTGTTGCCTGGCTATCTATATTCGTGTGGTGTGGGTGTGTGTAGGGAAAAGTCGTACACGCATCCAAACTTCTCCAGGTGAGAGTCAGACAGCAAAACACGCACCGCACACCATCCGTAACAGCTATAATGAAAACATTTCCTTTTTTTCTACTTCTTCATTTTTTAATGACGGCACACTGCTGACAAATCAATGTACCTGGGAATTGAAACCTGGCGAAAACATATCCGAATGGTGACTTTTCCGGTCACAACGATCATGCCGGCATTACAAACCACAATTAACTTAATTATAAGAAATAAATCCAAACAAATGCCAGCGAACCGCCCAGAGAACGCGGACAAACGAGCCACAAGACAAAACACGACGCGTTTCGACCTCTTAGGTCTTCATCTGGTGATAATTAAACGAATAAAACAACGAAAATTCACTTAGCTTTGGTCGCTTCAGATTGCTCAGGCTTCAGCGCAAGGAAGAAGGCGTTGAATGAGAACGAGCCTCGTTCTCATTCAACGCCTTCTTCCTTGCGCTGAAGCCTGAGCAATCTGAAGCGACCAAAGCTAAGTGAATTTTCGTTGTTTTATTCGTTTAATTATCACCAGATGAAGACCTAAGAGGTCGAAACGCGTCGTGTTTTGTCTTGTGGCTCGTTTGTCCGCGTTCTCTGGGCGGTTCGCTGGCATTTGTTTGGGATTTGTTTGGATTTCCGCCTGCAGTCGTCTCGCTTTGCAACTAGATATAAGAAATAGCCTGTCTGGTCAGGCGACACTGTCCGCGCATCAGGCTCAAGAAACACCATGCCTGTCTTCACCATGCTACTACTACGTGGGGCTACGGGTACTGACAGGGCAGCGTCCCCAGTGTGACAACACGAAGAACCCGCCGAGATTTGTTAGACACCACCTGGAGTATGGAAATGTGATATGGTGTCCTACTTAAAGGGCAATCGGTGAGTATTGAGACAGTGCAAAGAAGAGCCACTGTTAATCAAAAAGTTTAAACATCTAAGCTATGCAGATCGATTGCGGAGGTTAAATTTACCATCGTTAAAGTTCCGACGAATAAAGGGAGACTTGATTGAGACTCACAAGCATTTAAGGACTTAACAGTACAAATTTAACAGATTTTTTCAACTAACCTCCGATCAAATTACAAGAAATTCTGCTAAAAAAATCCAAATTAAATATTGTCGCACTAATATTAGAAAATTTTCCTTTAGTAACAGAGTGGCACCATATTGGAACAAACTACCTGCACACATTAAAAAAGCAAAAGATTTGAATACTTTTAAAAACCTTCTGGATACTAACGCAAAGTTAAAAATGTTAACATTCCAATTTGACTGACAGAACAGAGCAAAATAAACCCTGAGCATATGCATGCATTATGCAACCACTATTTATTTACATAAATAAGATGATTGGGACACTAAAAGCCGTGAGGCTAAGTCCCAAGTAAACTGAACCGAGAACATAATGCATTCTATTGCCATGCCACAGCCAGAGGGTTTTGTGGACAGCGCGTCAGGTGAAAGTATGTTGAGGAAACTAATTCCAGCGACATCTCTGTGACGTGTAACACGATGATGATGGGACGGTGTGTGTAAGGAACTCTTATGGGTCTACACATCGAGAGAAGCCGGATCAGAATTGTCTGGCAAGTATGGTTGGATGCAGACATGATGTCCGATGTGTCTGTTTTTGTTTGTTTGTTTGTTTGCTTGTTTTCACGTTTGGGATTGTACAAAGTAACGGAAAATCTGGTTTTTCTATTTTCTTACTTTTTTTTTTTTTTTTTCAGTTCTCGCCAACTGCAAATCAAAGTTACGTCCTGGTCCAATAATTCACCGTCGCTGAGAAAATCAGACAAAGTGGAATAGTGGAATTCGTTCCACTTCTTCTGAGAGTTTGTCTGTCCGCCACGACGTACAGCCAACGTGACATGTCTCGCTAGCATACGCCGCAGTCGTCTCTGTCCGGGTAAGTGTTTGTAGAGCGACCTCTTCCAAGTTTGAGATCTTGTGGGAGTTCACTCATAATCTAGTTTAAGTTCGTGTTCGTCTGCAATGTGTGTTAATGTGTTGCTCTAGACTGAAACTAAGCTGCCTGCTTGTGTTTATTGGCAACGGACTGTGGTGAAAACCTGGAGATTGGATCTGCTTTCGTGTCTTTTTTTTTTTTCCGTTTACTTTTTTTCCCCTTCCAAAAGTCACGTAAGTGATTTCAGATGGATCCTGGTAAATGCTGCCCTATGTTCTCAGACATGTCCCAGGATGTCGCTCCCCTTCGCTGCGCGTCACTGGGCCCACGCAGAGGAGGTGGCAGCAAAAACGCTGGCCTTGCATGGATAGCGTATGTGGTGGAAGGAATTAAGTGTCGGCGAAGAAACTTTCTCTGATTTCACCATAGGTAGTGGGCCCCCGAACTAGTGCCCTCCCCTCCCCCCTCCCCCCCCCCACCCACACACACACACACATACCCCCCTCCCCTCCCCCGCACACTGTGTGTGTGTGTGTGTGTGTGTGTGTGTGTGTGTGTGGAAGGGGTTTGAGGGGGAGGAGTTGTTGTTCTTGTCGTTTTGTGTGTGTGTGTGTGTGTGTGTGTGTGTGTGTGTGTGCGCGCGCGCGTGTTTTCGTGCACGTATACCACACACACGTGCGCGCACACACGCATGCGCACACACATACACACACACACATGCGCACACGCACACATATGGGCTCGTGCCTACACATCCATACACGCACGTGTACATTCACTACACACACATACCAAAACGGAAAAAAGACAACCAACGTAAGGTAAGCACTCAAGGTCTGACCAGCGCAATGGGCTAATGCGTAGGTCAGACATCTGCTATGTCGTAGCCACGAGACCCTCTTCTTCAATTCTCTCATCTTACTTGTTAAGTCATTTATCCATCAGCTTCAAATCATGCGTAGTGTTGTCTCAGAACCTAAGCGGATGTGGTGTAGCGCATATGGACTAGTCCGCAATCGTGATGCCTCCTTGATGAAACTGAAACTGAAACACATACACACACGCACGCACGGACGCGCGCGAGCGCGCGCACACACGCACGCACGCACGCACGCACGCACGCACGCACGCACGCACGCACGCACGCAACACACACACACACACACACACACACACACAACACACACACACAACACACCAGCTTTGGCTAAAACCTATCCAAGTGGTTGTACATTATTTCCATGGTATGTGTGCTTCCGAGTTCATCTCAAAGTCTGCATCTGAGTCAGCCAAGGTGTTGCCACTAGGTTTATCCTGATATGTTTCCTGTGTGCATCTGAGTCAGCCAAGGTGTTGCCACTAGGTTTATCCTGATTGTTTCCTGTGTGGGTCAGCCAAGGTGTTGCCACTAGGTTTATCCTGATTGCTCCCTGTGTGGGTCAGCCAAGGTGTTGCCACTAGGTTTATCCTGATTGTTTCCTGTCTGCATCTGAGTCAGTAGTCACGGTCAAAAATAAACACAAGCAAAGTCGTGGTTAGTTGCCAGCCGGTTCGAATCGGCTTAAGCCCGACTCAGACATCCCGACGCCTTCAAGCGTCGCATCCAGCCAATTTAGCACAGCGAGGAGACAGCAGACAGTCTGAGTGGCTGGACCGACAGTCTCGATAGGTCTGGTCAGACGTCTCAGCGCCTACCCAGACTCATCTAGCCAATTACACTGACCAGTGCCCACACGTTAAGCCACACGGCGCCAGTTAAGTAGGAAAGGGGGAAGGTAGTGCGTGGTGGGGTGAAATCTAGCTAATCAATTAAATGACCAATTGACCACCACAGAGAGTAAGGCGTGTAGGCGTGACTGTCATGATTTGAATATCCAATGGAATTAGAGGGAGATAACTTCGGGTATCAGGCGGTAAAAATACTGACCAATGGTACTGGCCCTTGGACACGGAGTTAGGGCATAAAGGAATGCGTGAGTGAGAGAGAGGGGGGAACGGAAAAAGAACGAACAGACAGAGAGGGAGAGGAAGAAGTTCGGGAGTAGGCTCTCGCCTACAGGAAGGCAGGGAGATGAGAACGAACAGGAGAGAGAGATGAGGGGGTTCTGGGTGTAAGTCTCTGCACGAGAGAAAAGGTAGAGAGATGAAGAGAGGAGGAGGAAGACAGAACAGGGAGAGAGAGATGAGGAGGTTCTGGGTGTAAGTCTCTGCACGAGAGAAAAAGGCAGAGAGATGAAGAGAGGAGGAGAAAAAAAAAGAACGAACAGAGAGACAGAGAGAGAGAGAGGTTCTGGGTGTAGTCTCTGCAGGAGAAAGGCAGAGAGATGAGAGGAGTGAAGTTTAAGCATTAGCACCAGATAGTCTGCACAGAACGAACAGAGAGAGACAGAGGAAGAGGCTCTGTGTAAGCTCTGACGAGAGAGAAGCAGAGAGATGAGGGCCGGGAGGAGAGAAGAGAACCAAGTTGAGAGATTAGCATGAGATAGTCTGCAGAGGAAGGACTAGGGGAGATGTGGAGAGAGAGAGTTGCTAACTAATGAAGAGGAAAAGAAAGAAAAGAAAAAAAAGAAAAGAAAAGCAACCATGTCCATTTGATAGGGCAGACTAGGAGAGAGAGAGAGAGTGCAATGCGTTAATGCAGGAAGAAGAAAGGAGAACAGATCGATGTTGATAGTCGCTGTTCCATCTGAACCGGGGGTTCGACCTCATACTTGGCCAGCGCCACTTTCATCGGCAGTCCAACCTGACCAACGCCAGCGGTCCAGCTTGACCCACGCCAGCAGTTGTGTCGTGTTGTGAAAGTGACAGTGAAAAGAAAAAAAAGGAAAAGAAAAAGACAGTGATTCGTGAATAGTTAAGATCACCTGGCCAGGTAAAGTAGAAATCTATTTATACCCGGGTTAGTTAATGATGTTTTAGATAAATGATTTTGTGAAGTTCAGGAAAGAGAGAATGTTTTATTTTGTTTGATTCCATATGCATTGATGTTTCTTTCTATGATCATGTGTAGTAAAGTTATAGACTTTACTAGTGGTTTGATGTGACGAATGCATGATATATGAATGAGATTGTAAGCAAGCTGTGAGTGTGTTTGGGCTGTGCGCTAGTCCTTCCTCCATCGACATCACCCGAGGTTGACAATTTATTGGCGAGCCTGCCAGGATATTCTGGCCCATTTATTATAATTGTTCAACTTCTCAGAGAGGAAGCTGGGTGGGATTCAAGTATTGTAATCCTAAGACAAGGGGTTGTCTTACTGTATGTTCCCAAGATAGTTAAATACTAGGCTTGGCATTGCTTCCAAGATAGTTAATACTAGGCTTGGCATTTCAGCCCCAGAGTACTCATTTCGCACAGATTGCCTATAATTCGCTCTGATAGTTGGGTCAGGCGCTAGGCGTCTTATAAAAACTAATTACGTTGTCCCAAGCTAATTCATCATTCATAGGATTGTGCTATCACGTCACTCGTGTCGGTAACCACCAGTTTGGCTGTCGTAGTAGTAAAATCTTGTTCAAAAAAAAAAAAAAAGAAGTTATAATGGCGGAAGAAAAGAACACCCCTATTGAACAACTTGTGAGCGTCGCTCGTGATTTAGGTTACTCAGGAGATGAGTTGCGTGCATTTGTTGAAAACCAACAAAAGATGGAAAGAGATGAACGCGCGGAAAGACGGCGTGTCGCAGTAGAAGCGCAAGAAATAGAAAAATTAAGGATTCAGGCTAACAATGATAAAGAAACGCAGGAAACAGAAAGACTAAGGGAAGCGCAGGAAACAGAAAGAATGAAGCAGGAAACAGAAAGGATTAAAGCTAGGGAAACGCAGGAAACAGAAAGACTAAAGGTTCAACTAGAGTTAGAGAAAGTGAGAATACAAAGGGAGACCACCGAGGATGGGAGTTCAGTTTCCAGTGACTCTGTGCGCAGTTACGCTCCCCGACCCAAGTTGCCAAAATTCTCTGAAGGAACCGATTCGATTGATGCATACATCAGTCGTTTCGAAACGTTTGCGACCAGTCAGGGTTGGCCTCCAGAAGAGTGGGCAGTCATTTTGTCAGCGCTATTGACTGGTAAGGCATTACAGATTTTCACTGCATTACCAGCAGACACCCAATCTGATTTTGGTGCTGTGAAGGAATCATTGATGAAGGGATTTGACCTCACAGAGGAAGGATTCAGAAAGAAATTTCGTTCAGCTAGATTGCAAGCAGGGGAAACGTACACTCAGTTTGGTGCACGTCTAGATCACTATTTTGAGAAATGGTTAGAGTTGAGTGGTACGAAAAAGGAGTTCGCTGAATTGAAAGAGCTAGTTATGAAAGAACAGATTTTGTCAGGTTGCGGCCCTGAGTTAACCATACATTTGAAAGAGAGACAGCCAGAGACAGCAGGAGAGTTGTTGAAGTTCGCAGAGGTGTATAGAGAGGCACGTTTGGGCACGAAGGTGCAGGAGAAACGGGTGCTGGGCACAGGTATGAGACGTGTAAGGTTGCAAAGGAAAGTTTGCAGAAGGCTAGGGTCGTTCAAAAGAAGCAATATGACAGGAAGGTAAGGAAGCAATCCCTCAAGGCGGGAGATCAAGTCCTGGTACTGCTTCCCACGGGTCACAACAAGCTGCTGATGCATTGGAAAGGACCATTCACCATCACTGAAAAGGTCGGTCGGGATTACCGAATTGATGTGAATGGGAAACCAAAACTTTTCCATGCGAATTTTCCTCCGCAAATATATTCAGCGTAAACTCAGCACATAGGCGCAGCAGCAATCATTGATGAGTGAAAGAGACCCAGCAGAAGAAGGGGAGATTTTGTTGCCTAAGTTTCCAGAAGAGTCATACAGGGATGTGTCACTGTATGAAGGGCTAGACAGTAGGAGTTCCTAGGTTTGTTGTCGGAGGCGACACAAGCACCAGAAAGGGGGAAGGGGGAGAAGATGATGAACTCAGAGAGACCAAAGACCAAAACAGAAGTCAGAGTCTGCTAGGTTTTATTGGGTTCTTTTGGGAGTTTGTTCCAAATTTCGCAGCAATCACGAGTCCTCTCAGTGATTTGGTCCAAGGCAGGGAAACCGGCGGTGGTCGAGTGGTCAGATGCTGCAGAGCAAGCACTGCAGACGTGTTAGAAAGACTAGGTTCCCGTCCCATCTTGAAGCTACCAGATATGTCCAAACCATTTTTGTTGCGGACAGATGCATCAGGCGGTGGGATAGGTGCAGTATTGTTGCAGGGGCATGAAGAGGTCGAGTTTCCTGTGAGGTATGCGAGCAGGAAGTTGACAAAGTGTGAAGAAGGGTACGCAACTGAAGAGAAGGAGTGTTTAGCCGTCGTGTGGGCCGTGCAGAAGTTCCACAAATACTTGTATGGGAAAGAGTTCGTGATAGAGACAGATCACCAACCACTCAATTCCTGCAGGAGGCACAGCTGAAAAACAGCAGGGTCTGCGTTGGGCAATGGCACTGCAGCCCTACAGGTATCGAGTGCAGTACATTCCAGGTCGACAGAATGTCGGAGCTGACTATTTAAGCCCTGTAGTCTAGCAAGCTGCAACTCAGAGGGAAATCAGTCATATCCGGGGTGCTTTGTTGATAAATGTGTTGACTACAGTTATGTTGATTGGATATGGGTTCATTCCCAGTTGGCTATGGTTCATATTTTTTTTGTGTGAGACTTGTTCATGTTTTCTTTGTGAGACTTGTTCATGTGAATGTAGTTATTCTTGGAGCATACAGTCGCTTGTGTAGTGATGCATTATTTGCAATAAGTGAGGATGGAGATTCCTCAGTGAAGTGTCATGGATCGTGATCATATTAATTGTGCTTTTCATAAGAATTGTGAAAAGGAGAGATGGCAAATCCGCAGTAGGGGAATTGCATAAGTGCGCACAGAGTCGTTATAAAATGAGTCGAAATAACGCAAGAGCGCACATCAATGATAACTCATTGGGGCGGTATACACTAATGATATATCCTATAATTTATAAACCGTTTGTTGTAAAGTATTTTCAAACTTTGCACGTGTAGCTGTGTGTCAGCAAATTCGGTTGTTGTCTTTTTTTTGTACCGTTTTTTGAGACAATGCGATGCATAGTCTTTTGCAAGGGGAAATTGTCACGGTCAAAAAAACACAAGCAAAGTCGTGGTTTAGTTGCCAGCCGTTTCGAATCGGCTTAAGCCCGACTCAGACATCCCGACGCCTTCAAGCGTCGCATCCAGCCAATTAGCACAGCGAGGACAGCAGACAGTCTGAGTGGCTGGACCGACAGGTCTCGATAGTCGGTCAGACGTCTCAAGCCCTACCCCAGACTCATCTAGCCAATTTACAAATGACCAGTGCCCACAACGTAAGCCACACGGTCCAGTTAAGTAGGAAAGGGGGAAGGTAGTGCGTGGTGGGTGAAATCTAGCTAATCAATTAAATGACCAATTGACCACCACAGAGAGTAAGGCGTGTAGCGTGACTGTCATGTTTTTAATATCCAATGGAATTAGGGGAGATAATTTTTCGGGTATCAGGGGGTAAAAATACTGCCCAAAGGGTACCCCCTTTGGAAAACGGATTTGGGGCATAAAGGAATTCGTGAGTGGAGAGGGGGGGGAAACCCGGAAAAAAAAAACAAACAGACAGAGGGGGAGAGGAAAAAGTTGGGGGAAAAAGGCCCTTTTCGCCTACAGAAGGCGGGGAGATGAGAACAACAGGGAAGAAAAAATGGGGGGTTCTGGTGTAAGTCCTGCACGAGAGAAAAGGCAAGAATGAAGAGAGGAGGGGGAAAAGCCCGAACAGGGGAGAGAGATGAGGAGGTTCGGGTGAAAGCCCTCTGCCAGAAAAAAAGGCAAGAAAATAAGAGGGGAGGAAAAAAAAAAAAAACGAACAAAAGAGACAGAGAGAGAGAGAAAAGGTTTCGGGGGTTGTAGTCCCCTGCGGGAGAAAGGCAGAGAGTTTAGAGGATTGAATTTAAAGCATTAGAAAACCCCCAGATAGTCTCACAGAACAAACCGAAGAGACAGGGGAAGAGGCTCTGTGTAAGCTCTGCGAGAGAAACCCAAGAATGGGGGGAAAGAAGGGGAAACCAAGTTGAGAAAATTAGCATGAGATAGTCGGGCAGGGGAAAGGGACAAAGGGGGAGTTGTGGAAGAGAGATTTTCAAACTAATGAAGGGGAAAAGAAAGAAAAAAAAAAAAAAAGAAAAGAAAACCCAAAATGTCCTTTTTGATGGGAAACCCTAGGAGAGAGAGAGAGAGAGTGAAATTTGGTTAAGCAGGAAGAAAAAAAAGGAGAACAGATCGATGTTGATAGTCACTGTTCCATCTGAACCGGGGTTCGCCCCTCATATTTTGGCCGCCCATTTTCCCATCGGCACCCCAACCTGCCCCAACCCCGGGGGCCACCCTTTCCCCCCCGCCAGCATTGTGCCCGTGTTGTGAAAGTGACATGAAAAAAAAAAAAAAGGAAAAAAAAAAAGCCCGTTTTTTCCGTGAATAGTTAAGATAAACCGGGCCGGGGGTAAAGTAAAAAAAAAATTTATCCCGGTTAGTTAATGAGTTTTAGATAAAAAAAATTTTGTGAAGTTCAGGAAAGAGAGAATTTTTTTAATTTTTGTTTTTTTCCCAAATCATTGAGGGTTCTTTCTATGATCATTTTAAAGAAAAATTTTAAAGACTTTACTAGGGGTTTTTATGTAAACAATGCATATATATAATAATTTGGGAAAGCAAGCGTGATTTTGTTTGGCTGTGCCTAGTCCTTCCTCCCATCAACATCACCCGGGGTTGCAGTCAGCCAAGGTTAGCCACTGGGTTTATCCTGTTTGGGTTTCCCTTTGTGGGGGTCAGCCAAGGTGTTTGCCACTGGGTTTAAATCCTGATTGATTTTTTCCTGTGGGGTTTCAAAAGGGTGATGCCACTGGGTTTATCCTGTTTGGGTTTCCTGCCCGCGGGGTTCCCCTTTCATTTCGGTCCCCCTGCCATTCTTGATATCTTAACTTATTCAGTTAGCCCCTCTGTCTGTCTGTTTTTTCGTCTTTGTCTGTCTTTTGTCTGACCCCTCTGCGTCAGACGCCCTGTTTTCTCTCTTTCCCTCTCCCTCTCTCTCTTTTCCTCTCTCCCCTTCTCTCTCATTCCCTCTCCCCCTCTCTCCTCTCTCTTCTCTCCTCTCTCCTCTCTCAACCGCTTTTACAACTTCTTTGCTATTTTGCCTTTCCCATCTCTGACCCATCGACAAAAACACGCAAATTTTTAAAAAATTTGACACCCCCCCCCCCCCCCCCCCCACACACACACACAACACACATACCACACTCGCTCAAAGCAAAAAAATCAAAAATTTTCCCTACATCGCTCCTGTTTTGGATATTAGACAAAGAGCATAGGGGCATTTTAAGAAAAAATTTTATAAAAAATATACAGTCTGGGAAAGGGCACAACAAAAAGTGAAAATAAGGCATTTTTCAAAAGTTACGAAAGCTTTTTGGGAAAAACCCATTTAAACTTTCCCTACGTCCCAAAAATGACGATTTGATGGGTTCTTGTACTTACAAAAAGGGGCGCCCAACCCCCTCTGCCCCACTACCCCAACCTTTTTCGCACCCGCCCTGAAATTCATACCCCCCCCCCCGCCCCGATAAGCCCACATTCACGCCCTTCTTCCCCGGGGTCTCGCCCCCCCAATACACCAGCATGTCACCCCTTCATCCGCGCCCCAGCCTCGCCCCAATAAAACCCACCATGCCCACCCCCTTTCATCCCCCCCCCCCCCCTCTGCCCCCAATACACCCACCATGTCACCCCTTCAATCCGCGCCCTTCCCCTCTGCCCCAATTTCACCCACCATGTCACCCCATCTTTCCCCCCGGGCCCTCCCCCCAATACACCCAACCAGGGAAACCGCCCTTCACCGCCTCGCTCTGCCCCCAAATAACCCCCTGTCACCCCTTTCCCCAATTCCCGCGCTCGCTCTCCCCCCAATACACCCCCATGCACGCCCTTCATCCGCTTTCCCGCTTTGTCCCAATACACCCCCCCAAATTTCACGCCCTTCAACCGCTTTTCGCTCGCCCCCAATACACCCACCATGCACGCCCTTAAACCCCCCCCGCACGTCCCCAATACACCCACCATGCACCCCTTCATCCCGTGGGCCCGGCCCCCAATACCCCCCCCAAGTCACCCTTCATCCTCCCCCCCCCCCCCCAGGGCCCCAATAAAAACCCACCGGGTTCACCCCCCCCTTCATCTGGCCCCCCCCTCTTTTCCCGAAACCCCCACCGTCGCCCTTCCCCCGGTTTCCCCCTGCCCCCAATACACCCATCATGCAAAACCCTTCATTTTCCGCCCCCCTCTTCCCAATACACCCCCCAAAGCCCGGCCTTTTCACCCCCCTCCCCCCTGCCCCCAATACACCCAAAAATGTCACACCCTTTCCCATCTGCGCCCCCCCTCACCCCAATTTACACCCATCTTTCCCGCCCTTCACCGCTTCCCCTTCTGTCCCAATACACCCCCCAGTCGCCCTTCACCGCGCCCCCTCTGTCCCAATACCCCCCACCATGTCGCCCTTCTTTTTCCGCGCCCCCTCGCCCCCAATACCCCCCCCAAAGTCGCCCTTCTTTCCCAATCCTCTGTCCCAAAAACCCCCCACCATTCGCCCTTCATCCGCGTTCCCTTTTCCCAATACCCCCCCCCAATGTCCCCCTTTTTCCACCCGCGCCCCCCCCGTCCCAAAAAACCCATCATTCACACCCTTAAATTTTCCCCCCTCTTTCCCAAAAAACACCCACCATTCGCCCTTTCATGGGCGCCCCCCTTCTGCCCAATACCCCATAAAGTCAAGCCTTCATCCGCTTTCCCTTTTCCCCCAAAACACCCACCATGTCGCCCTTCTTTCCCCCCCCCCTCTTTTTCCCAATACACCCATCATGCCCACACCCCTTCACCCTTTTTGTTCCCTCTTCCCAATACACCCACCTTTTCCCACCCCTTTTTTTCATCTTGCGCCCCCCCCATCCCAAAACACCCTTCATGTCACAGCCTTCATCCGCTTCCCTCTGCCCCAAAAACACCTACCATGCCCACCCCCTTTATCTGCTTTCCCTCTGTCCCAAAACAACCACCATGTCGCCCTTCATCCCGCCCCCCTCTGTCCCAATAAAACCCACCATGTCCCCCTTTCATCCCGCCCCCTCTGTCCCAATACACCCACCCAATGTCACAGTTTCAACCCCCCCTCTGTCCCTAATACACCCACCATGCCCCGCCCTTCACCCCGCGGCCCTCGCCCCAATACACCCCCCAAAGGGTCCCCCCTTTCATCCGCTTCCCTCTGTCCCAATACCCCACCATGTCCCACTTCAACCCCGCGCCCCCTATGCCCAAAATACACCCACCATGTCGCCCTTCATCCGCGCCCCCCTCCCCCCAATACCCCCCACCTTTCCCCTTCATCCGACCCCCCCTCTGCCCCCAATACCCCCTCATGTCACAGCCCTTCACGGGCCCCCCCCTCTGTCCCAATACACCCACCATGTCGCCCTTCATCCGCCCCCCCCTTTTCCCCCAAATACACCCCCCCTTTGCCCGCCCTTCCCCCGCGCCCCCTCTTTCCCAATTAAAACCAATCATGTCACACCCTTTCATCCGCTTTTCCCTCTGCCCCCAATACCACCCACCATGTCACCCCCCTTCTCTCCCCCCCTTTTCCCCAAATACACCCCCCCATGTCCCCCTTTCATCCCCCCCGCTCGTCTGTCCCAATACACCCATAAAGTCCCACCCTTCTTTCCGCCCCCCTTTTCCCAAAAAAACCCCCCATCATTTTCCAAAAGCCTTAAAACGCGCCCCCTCTGTCCCAATCCACCCACCATGTCGCCCTTAAACCGCCCCCCCTCTGTCCCAAAAACACCAACATGCCCCCTTTTTTTTCATCCGGGGCCCCCCTTTCCCAAAATACCCCCAACATTCACAGCCTTAAACGCGCCCCCTCTGTCCCAATACACCCACCATTCGTGCTCTTCATCTCCCCCCCCTCGTCCCCAAAAAACCCACCATGTCACCCCCTTTCCCATCCGCCCCCCCGCTCTGCCCCAATAAAACCCACCATTCACGCCCTTCACCGCCCCAGCTCGGGCCCCCAAATACCCCTACCTGCACCCCCACATCCGCGTCCCCCCCCCCAAAAACACCCCCCATGTCACAGGTTTCTTTCCGCGATCCCTCTTCCCAAACCCCTTTCATTTCACGCCCTTTATCCCCCCCCCCCCCCCTGCCCCCAAAAAACACCCACCTTGTCACCCTTCACTCCCCTCGCGCCTCCCAAATCCACCCACCTTGTCCACGCCCTTCATCCCGCCCCTTCTCACTCAAACCCCCAAACCTTTGGGTCACCCCCTTTCCCTCCCGCGCCCCTTCTCCCCAAAAACACCCCCCTTTTGTCACCCCCTTCATCCGCCCCCCCCTTCCACTAAATACCCCCACCTTGTCCCCCCTTCTTTCCGCCCCCCTTTCCCGGGCCCAAAAAAACACCCACCTTGTCACGCCCCTCCATCCGCCCCCCTCCCCCAAATACCCCACCTTGTCCCCCCTTTCATCCACCTCCTCTCCCCCAAATACCCCCACCTTGTCACCCCCCTTAAACCCTTTTTCCTTTTTTCCCCAAATACACCCACCTTTGAAAGGGCCCTTTCATCCGCGTTCCCTCTGAAAAAATACCCCCCATTTTGGCACCCCTTCCTCCGCGCCCCTCTGCCCCCAAAAACACCCACCTTGTCAGGGCCCCTTACAACCGCGCCCCCTTTCTTTTCCCAATACCCCACCATTTCACGGCCCCTTCTTTCCCGCCCCTTCTGCCCCCAAAAACACCCAATATTTTTCACGCCCTTATCCACGCTCGTTCTGCCCCAATACCCCCCAACCTTGTCACGGCCTTCTCCGCGTTCCCTCTGTCCCAAAAAAACACCCACCTTTCACGCCCCTTCATCCACGTTTCGCTCTGTCCAAATCCACCCACCTTTCACGCCCTTCATCCGGGGTTCCCCTCTGTCCCAATACACCCGCCATGTCACCCCCCTTCCCTTTCCCGCTCCCCTCTCCCCCAATACCCCCACCTTTGTCCCCCCCTTCATCCGCCCCCCCTTTCTCACTCAATAAAAACCCCCCTTGTCACCCTTTAACACCCCCTTCGGGCCGCAAAAACCCTCCCTGCCCACCCCTTTTAAAACCGCGCCCCCCCCTCACTAAATTTGCCCCACCTTGCCACCCCTTCATCCGCGTTCCCTCTCCCAATACACCCACCTTGTCACGCCCTTCACCACGCTCGCCGGGTTCCCAATACCCCCCCCTTTTGGTCAGGGCCTTCTTCCGCTTCCCTCTGCCCAAAAAAACCCACCATGTCAGCCCTTCATCTGCGCCCCCCCTTGGTCCCAATACACCCATCATGTCACACCCTTTCATCCGCTTTCCCCCTCTTTTCCCAATACAACACCATGTCACCCTTTCATCTGCTTTTCCTCTGTCCCCAAAACCCCACCATTTTCCCCCTTTTAAACCGCCCCGCCCCTGTCCCAATACACCCCCCAAATGTCCCCCTTTTAAATCCGCGCCCCCCCTCGGGCCCAAAACCCCCACCCTGTCACGGGGCCTTCATCGCCCCCCCCTGTCTGTCCCAATACCCCCACCATGTCGCCCTTCATCCGCCCTCCCTCTGTCCCAAACCCCCACCATGCCATTTAAATCCGCTTTCCCTCTGTCCCAAAACACCCCCCAAAGTCGCCCTTTTACCCCGCGCCCCCCTGTCCCAATACACCCACCATTTTCCCCTTAAATTCCGCGCCCCCCCCTTTTCCCCAAAAACCCCCACCATTCCCCCCAAAACCGCGCCCCCTCTGCCCAATACCCCCATCATGTCCAGCCTTAAACTGCGCCCCCCTGTCCCAATACACCCACCCATGTCCCCCCTTAATCCGCCCCCCCCTCTGTCCCAAAACCCCCCCCCCCAACCCAGGGGGTAAACCCCCTTTCTCGGCGCCCCCTCTGCCCCCAATACCCCCCAATCATGTCAACCCTTTCTTTCCGCGTTCCCTTTTGTCCAAAACCCCCAACCTTTGTAAACCCCTTTTAAACGCACCCCCCCTGTCCCAATACCCCCACCAGGGTCGCCCCATCCCGCCCCGTCTGCCCCCAATACACCCCTTTGTCAAAACCCCTTCAGGGGGCCCCCCCTCTGTCCAATACGCCCACCCATGTCACCCCTTTCCAATTTGCGCCCCCTCTGCCCAATACCCCCACCATTCCCCCTTCATCCGCACCCCCCCTGTCCCAATAACCCCCCCCAAAGTCCCCCCTTAAACCGCCCCCCCCTCTGCCCCCAATACACTCATCATGTCACCCCCTTCATCTGCGCCCCCCTCTGTCCAATACCCCCCCCAAAGCGCCCTTTTCATCTGCGCCCCCCTCTGTCCCAATTTACACCCCACCATGTCAAGCCCTTACCGCGCCGCGTCTCCCCCAAATTTCCACCCACCATGTCACGCCCTTCATCCGCTTTGCTCTGCCCCAAAAACCACCATGTCCCCCCTTCATCCCGTTCCCCCGGGCCCCAATACACCCACCATGTCACGGGCTTAAATCCGCGCCCCCCTCTGCCCCAAAAAACACCCAAACATGTCACGACCTTCATCCTCCCCCCCCCCCCCTCCCCAATACACCCCCCTTTGGGTTCACCCCCCTTCATCCGCGCCCCTTCTCCATCAATACACCCACCTGTCACCCCTTTCACCCCGGGGCCCCCTTCCCTCAATACACCCCCCTTTATCACCCCTTCATCCGCCCCCTTCTCACTCAATAAAACCCACCTTTCACCCCCTTTCCCCCCAAACCGCCCCCTTTCCCCCGCCCCAATACCCCCAAACCTTTTTCACCCCCCTCACCCCCCCTTTTTCCCCGCCGCAAATACACCCCCTTTGTCACGCCCTTAAAACCGCCCCCTTTTCCCCCCCAAATAAAACCCCCCTTTGGGCACGTTCCCCTGCCCAATACACCCACCATGTCGCACTTCTTTCCGCCCCCCCCTATGTCCCAATACACCCACCTGCCCCCCCTTAAAATCCCGCCCCCTCGCCCAGTACCCCACCATGTCCCCCCTTTCTTTTCCCGACCCCCTCGTCCCAAAACCCCATCATGTCACAGCCTTAAATTTTGCCCCCCTCTGCCCCCCAATACCCCCACCTTTTCGCCCCTTCCCGCCCCCCTCTGCCCCCAATACACCCACCTTTCACCCCTTTTCAATCGCGCCCCCGTGCCCCAAACACCCCATCATGTAAACAGCCTTCACCCCGTTCCCCTTTTCCCAATACCCCTACCATTTTCAACGCCCTTTTTTCTGCGTTCCCTCTGCCCCCAATACCCCCACCATGTCGCCCTTCATCCGCGCCCCCCTGCCCCAAATAAAACCCACCTGTCCCCTTCTCCGCGCCCCCCCCAAATTCCCAATTTACCCCACCCATTTTCACAGCCTTAAATCGCCCCCCCTGTCCTAATACCCCCACCATGCGCCCTTCACCGCGCCCCCCTCTTCCCAATAAACCCACCATGTCCCCTTCATCCGCGTTCCCTCTTCCCAATAACCCACCATTCGAAACTTCATCCGGCGCCCCCTATTCCCCAAATACCCCCCCCATGCCCGCCCTTCTTTCCCGGGGCCCCCTCTGCCCAGAAACACCCCACCAGGGCGCCCTTCCATCCGAGCCCCCACTGTCCCAATACACCCATCATGTCACAGCCTTCACCTGCGCCCCCCCCTGCCCAATACACCCACCATGTCCCCCTTTCATCCGCCCCCCCCTCTGTCCCAATACACCCCCCTTTTCACCCCCTTCATCCCGCCCCCTCTGTCCCAATAAAACCCATCATGCACAGCCTTCATCCGCTTTTCCCTCTGCCCAATACACCCCCCAATGTCACCCCTTCATTTTCGCCCCCTCGAAAAAAACCCCACCCAAACCATGTCCCCCTTCTTTCCGCGCTCCCGTCTGCCCCCAATAAACCCACATGTCAAAACCCCTTCTTTCCGCGCCCCCCCCTGTCCCAATACACCCATCATGTACACCTTCATCTGCCCCCCTCTGTCCCAATAAAAACCCAACCATGCCCCCCTTCATTCCGCCCCCCCTGTCCCAAAAAAACCCAAACATGTCGCCCTTAAACCGCCCCCCCTCTTTTTCCAATACCCCCATCATGTCCAGCCTTCATCTGCCCCCCCTTTTTCCCCCAATACACCCCCCAAAGTCGCCTCTTAAACTGCCCCCCCTCTGCCCCCAATACACCCACCATTTTCCACGCCTTAAACCGCTTCGCTCGGGCCCCAAAAAACACACCAGTCACCCCTTTTCATCCGCGCTCGCTCCCCCCAAATACACCTCCCATGGCACGCCCTTCATCCGCGCCCCCCCCTCCCCAATACACCCCCCAAATGTAAACAGGTTTCACCGCGTTTCCCTCGCCCCAAAAAACCCATCTTTCACGCCCTTCATCCTCCCCCCCCCCCTCCCCCCAAAACACCCACCTTGTCACGCCCTTCATCTGCGCTCGCCTCCCCAAATACACCCATTTTTTTGGCCCCCCCCCCCCCCCCCCCATCCCCCCCTTCTCACTAAATAAAACCCCCCCTTGTAAACCGCCCTTCATCCGCGCCCCTTCTCCCCAAAAAATACACCCACCTTTTCACCCCCTTTCATCCGCGCCCCTTCTCACTCAATACACCCACCTTGTCAGGGCCCATTCACCCGCGCCCCTTCCCCCCCCAATACCCCACCTTCTCACGCCCTTCACCCGCGCCATTTCCCCCCAAAAAACCCCCACCTTGTCACGCCCCCTTCACCCTCCGGTCCCCTTCTCCCCCAAATACACCCACCTTGTCAGGGCCCTTAAACCACGCTCGCTCTGCCCCAATACCCCCCACCTTTTTCAGGGCCCCCTTAAACCGCTTTTCCCCCTGTCCCAAAAACACCCACCTTGCCCACGCCCTTAAACCGCGTTCTCTCTGCCCCAATACCCCCACCTTCACCCCTTTTCCCCCGCGTTCCCTCGTCCCAATACACCCACCTTTTTCCCCGGCCCTTCACCCGCGCCCCTTCTGTCCCAATCACCCCCCTTTGTAAACCCCTTCAACCGCCCCCCTTTCTGTCCCAATACACCCACTTTGTCACGCCCTTCATCCACGCTCGCTCTGCCCCAAAAACCCCCCCTTGCCCACGGCCTTCTTTCCGCGTTTCCCTCTGCCCCCAAACACCCACCTTGCCCACGCCCTTCATCCACGCTCGCTCTGTCCCAAAAATCCCCCCCCTTTGTCACGGCCTTAAACCCTTTCCCCTGCCCCAATAAACCCCCCCCCATGTCACGCCCTTCATTCCGCATTTCCCTCTCCCCCAAACACCCACCTTGTCACCCCCTTAAATCCGCCCCCTTCCACTCAATACACCTACCTTGTAAACCCCCTTTTAAATCAGCGCCCCTTCGGCCGCAATACACCTACCTTGTCACGCCCTTCACCCCGCCCCCCTTTTCTCACTCAAGGGGCGAAAAACCTTGTCACCCCCTTTTCCTTTCCGGGGTTCCCTCGGCCCCCCAATAAAAACCCACCTTGTCACCCCCTTAAAACACGCCCCCGCTCGGCCCCAAATACACCCACCTTGTCAGGCCTTCATCCCGTTCCCTCTGCCCCAATAAAACCCCCCAAAGGGTCACCCCCTTTCCCTTTTCCCCCCCTCTGTCCCAATACACCCATCAAAAAAACAGCCTTCATCCGCTTTCCCCTCTGCCCCCAATACACCCACCATTCACCCCCCTTTTAAATCTGCTTTTCCCCTTCTGTCCCAATACACCCACCATGTTGCCCTTCATCCCGCCCCCCCTCTGCCCCCAATACACCCACCATTCCCCTTTTCATCCCTTTCCCCTCTGCCCCCAATACACCCACCATGTCCCCCCCTTTTCATCCCGCCCCCTCTTTCCCCAATACAACCCCCCAAAGGTCGCCCTTCACCCGCGCCCCCCTCTTTTCCCAATACACCCCCCCATGTCCCCCCTTCCCCGCGCCCCCCTTTCCCAAAACCCCCTTCAGGTCACAGCCTCATCTGCGCCCCCCCCTGCCCCCAATACACCCCCCAAATGTCCCCCTTTTCATCCCCCCCCCCTCTTTCCCAAAAACACCCACCTTGTCACCCCCTTCATCGCGCCCCCTCTGCCCAATACCCCCAAACATTCACACCTTTCTCCGCGTTCCCGTGCCCCCAATACACCCACCATGTCACCCCCCCTTCATTTTCCCCCCCCCTCTTCCCAAAAACACCCACCATGTCGCCGTTTCTTTCCGCCTCCGTCGCCCCCAAAAACCCCCCAAAAAGCACACCCCTTCACCCGGGCCCCCCCTCTGCCCAATACACCCCATAAAGTCCCAGCCTTCAACGCCCCCCTCGGCCCCAATAAAACCCCCCAATGTCGCCCTTAAACCGCGCCCCCTCTTCCCAATAACCCCACCATTCCCCTTTCTTTCCGCGCCCCCTCTGTCCCAAAAAACACTCATCATGCACACTTCATCTGCCCCCCTCTTCCCAATCCCAACCCCCCATGTCGCGCTCTTCATCGCGCCCCCTCTGTCCCAATACACCCCCCCTGCACCCCCTTTTTGCCGGGCCTCGTCTCCCCCCCAAATACACCCACCATGTCACGCCCTTCTCCCTTTTTCGCTCCCCCCCAAATACACCCCCAAGTCACGCCCCCACATCCGCGTTCCCCCCCCCCAATACACCCACCTTGTCACGGCTTCATCCCGCCCCCATGCCCCCAAATACACCCATCAGGGTCACCCCCTTTCATCCCCCCCCCCCCCCGGCCCCAAAAAACACCCACCTTGCCCACCCCCTTTAAACCGCCCCCTTCTCACCAATCCACCCACCTTGTCCCCCCCTTTTTAAACCGGGGCCCCTTTCACCAATACACCCCCCTTTATAAACGCCCTTCATCCGCCCCCCTCTCACTCAACCCCCCCACCTTGTAAACCCCCTTTAAAATTTCCCGCGCCCCTTCCCCCAAATAAAACCCACCTTGCACCCCCTTTCCCCCCCCTTTTCCGCCGCAAAAACACCCCCCTTTGCCACGCCCTTAAACCGCCCCCCTTCCCCCCCAATACACCCCCCCTTTTCACCCCCTTCATCCACGCTCGCTTTTGCCCCAATACCCCACCTTTTTCAGGGCCCCCTTTTCTTTCCACCCGCTCCCCCCCAAATACACCCCCCTTTGTCACGCCCTTCATCCCCCTTTCCCTCTTCCCAATAAAACCCACCTTGCACCCCCCTTCATCCGCCCCCCTTTCCCTGCCCCCAATACACCCACCTTGTCAGGGCCCCCTTCTTTCCACCTCGCTCTCCCCCCCAATACACCCCCCTTTGTCAGGGCCTTCATCCGCTTTCCCCCCTCTGCCCAATCCCACCCACCAGGGTTAAACCCCTTTTTCCCGCGTTCCCTCTGTCCCAATACCCCCAAACCCATTGTCACGCCCTTCATCCGTTTTTCCCCCTTTCCCAATACAACCCCCCCTTGTCAGGGCCCTTAAACCGCGCCCCCTTCTGTCCCAATATACCCACCTTGTCCCCCCCCTTTTTCACCCACGCCGCTCTGCCTAAAAACCCCCCTTGTCACCCCTTTCCCACCCCCGCTGCTCCGCCCCCAATTTTCCCCCCAAAATTGTCACGGCCTTCACCCGCTTTCCCCCTCTGTCCCAAAACACCCACCTTTCAGGGCCCTTTCATCCACGCTCGCCTGCCCCAAAACCCCCCACCTTTTTCACGGTTTCACCCGGGGTTCCCTCTGTCCCAAAACACCCATTTTTTCCCACCCCTTTCATCCACCTCGCTCGGGTCCCAATACACCCACCTTGTCACGCCAGTCACCACCCCTCGCTTTTCCCCAAATACACCCCCTTCAGGGCCTTCCCCCCAAACCCCCCCGCTTCCCTCTGCCCCAAAAAATACCCCCACCATGTCCGCCCTTTCTTTCCCGCGTTCCCTCTGCCCAAAAAACCCACCTGTCACCCCCTTCTTTCCGCTTTCCCTCTGCCCCAATACCCCCACCTTGTCACGGCCTTGATCCGCGTTCCCCTGCCCCAAAGTACACCCACCTTTCACCCCTTCATCCGCGCTCCCTCTGCCCCAAACACCCCCCCCTTTGCCCACCCCTTCACCCCGCGCCCCTTCTCACCAATACACCCCCCTTTGTCACGCCCTTAAACCCGCCCCTTTTTCCACTAAATGCGCCCACCTTGTTCTGCCCTTCTTTCCGCTTTTCCCCTTCTTTTCCCAATAAACCCATTTTGTCACGCCCTTTATCCACGTTTGCTCTGTCCCAATACCCCCATTTTTGTCAAAACCCCTTCATCCACCTCGCTTTTTCCCCAATACACCCACCTTTGTCAGGGCCCCTTCATCCCTTTTTCCCCTTTTCCCCAAATACACCCACCATGTAAACGCCCTTCATCCCCCTCCCCTGTCCCAAACCCCCAAATTTGTCACCCCTTCTTTCCCGTCCCCTGCCCAATACACCCCCCTTTGCCCCACCCCCCCTTTCCGCGCCCCTTCTCACTCAAAACACCCACCTTTTTCACGCCCTTCATTCCCGGGCCCCCTTCTGCCCCAATAAAACCCCCCCTTGTCACCCCTTTAAATCCGCCCCCCCTTATCACTCAATGCGCCCACCTTGTCACGCCCTTTTTTTCCGCGCCCCTTCACCCCAATGCCCCAAACCTTGTCACCGCCCTTAATTTTCCCCCCCCTTCTCCCAATGCGCCCCACCTTGAACCCCTTCATCCGCCCCCTTTTTCTCCCCCAAACACCCCCCTTTGTCACCCCCTTTCATCCGCGCCCCTTTTCTCACTCAATAAAACCCCCCTTGTCAGGGCCCTTCATCCCCCCCCTTTCCCCTTCCCCCCCCAATACACCCCCCCCCTTTTGTCCCCCCCCTTTCATCCGCGCCCCTTCTCACCCCAATACCCCACCTTGCCCACGCCCTTCATCCCCCGGGCCCCTTCTGCCCAATACACCCCCTTTGTCACGCCCTTCATCCGCGCCCCCTTTCTCCCCTCAAGGCGCCCCCCTTTGTCACCCCAAAAATTTTTCCACCACCCCTTCCATTCACCGACCCTCGTCACCCCCCTTCATCCACACCCCCCTCACTTCCTCTACCTCTTCTTTTTTCTTCTGCGTACGCAGACTGATACTCCTTTGGACACTCCTGTATAGACGGGCAAGTATTAAACCCATCTGGCCAACAAAGGGAGTGGAGTTTTTGTGTGTTTGACCGTTTTTTGTCCTGCCATTAAAGCAGCCATACTCCAACTTTGAGGAAGGTGCATGCTATGTGCAACGTGTCATCCATACCAACGGCCAAACTGGCCTACTCTTCCGAAAGTTAGTGATGGGATTTGACGTATGTGCAAGATATGGGTGCGTTCACACACGGAACCTCGGTTTATAGTCTCATTCGGACTGTAAGGGAAATGGAGTCAGAACCAAGATTAACTCCGAGGAAAAATCCCCCTGTACCGAAACGGCTCAGCGGAGATTCGAACCCGCAACCCCAGGATCACGAGTCCGGCGCTCTACCAACTGAGCTATTCCGGCTGCCAATATGGAATATACCAGAGCACCCAAGAGCCTGATCTTGCGTTCCATGGAGATGGTGTGGCCCTTCCGTACAGCTACAGGGCTTATCTGGACTGTGCTGTGGTTGTCTTCAACGCCCTCGACAGGATTTCTGGTCTGGATTTCTCAATGCCGATAATGGATCCCAGGTAAGTGAAGTGTTGAACAGATTCTGTTTCCTGACCGTGGAGAGAGTTATAATCATTGTTGATGGCGGTGTTGTGGCTGGCTATGAACTCGTTCTTCTCGGTGCTGATTTCCATGGCATACTCCCAATATGGAATATAGCAGAGCACCAGATAACTTACTGTTATCGTGTACCGGTGGAAATAGAGGACACGTATTAACATCACGTGCATCCTATGTGAGAAACTGGAGGAATAAAAGAGATAAATGAAAATGAGTGACTGATATTTGAATGGTACGGGAAACGACTGAATGAGCGCCAGTAGGCTGCTCTTCGGCCGGCTCTACCTGGGTAGGCAGCCCGTTGAGTGAGTGAGTGAGGTAGTGTGTTTATTGTAAAGCGCTTAGAGCTTGGTCTGTGACCGAGGATAGGCGCTATATAAATACCCAATATAATAATAATAATATAATACTTTGTTGATGCTTCATCCAGTCCTTCAACAAGCTTGGCAAGTTCTTCTTCATTGCCTGCCAGGCCGTCGATGTCATCTGCTGATCGAAGGTTTGCGATCTGTTCTCTCCAGTGCTGCCTCTGCCGACACGATCTTCAAGCGCATCAGTCACAGTCACGATCC
>CM031612.1:3891199-3959907 GCA_018398815.1 Conus ventricosus | reverse complement strand
TTCCGTACAGCTTTTGATAAGGTTCCGCATGAGAGATATTGAAAAAAAATGGAAGCATACGGTATAGTAGGTAGTTGCTAAACTGGATTAGAGACTGTTTGTCAACTAGAAAACAAGAGTAAGAGTGGGTAACTGTCTGTCGCGAGAATGATGTTATGAGTGGTATTCCCAGGGAGCATTTTAGGACCTGTATGTGTACTATTTTATAAATGACCTGCCGATGGGTAATAGTTTTTGTAAAATTTTTGCTGATTGATACAAAAATATTTCAGAACAATTAAACAGTGGGAGAAACCAAGTGCAAGTTAACAATTCTCATCATTCAGCAATGACTTGACAAAGATTTGAATTAAAAAAAAATAAAAAAAAAAAGGGGGGAACTATATTATCCAATATGAGGAAACCCTTCAGGAGAACCGGGAAAGGGGCATCTGGGCCACTTCCGCCCTCAACCCAGTTTCGGGCGAAAAGTAACCCCGAATGCCCTTTCCTAAGTTCTCTGGACAAGTAAGGACTTCATAACTAAAAAATAACGATTATTGTTACAAACAAAACGTACTGCGTAGGGTCTACCGTTTTCAAGACTAATTTACTAACTTTTCAGATTTTAATTTTTGCTTATTCTGTGTTTTTCCTGGTCCATTTTCAATAACATCATTTTCGCGAAAAAACATTCTTCAAATGATTCTTTGTCTTTCAGGTGAATAAAACTACAGTCTTTAAAACTGTTCTCTAAGTCTTTTAAAACGGTTATATTTTTGAATAAAATCCACACACTTATCCCAGCATGCCTTGCCGCTGAAAGCTAGTTATCGACAAAGTGTTTCTCTTTTTAACTATGTCTCTTTCTGACGACAGTCATCTATAAGAAATAGTGTCTGCGTTCCTTCAAAACAGTCTATAAACAGTTCTAAACATCACTCAGTTTATTGCTAGGTTTAACTAAATATAAGTCATCATCTGTCATATAACCGTCTATCACTGATATGCTTTGTTCCATTTAAGTGTTGGACAGAAAAACACCATATGATTCAATTATACGATAAACGTTTGTAACCGGATCGTGGGTTTAAAATATTTTGTTCCACAACCAGTCTGCCCACCAATCACTGAGCAATGAGGAGTTTTTGTCATAAGTTTACTGCTCCATCGTTTTATAACAGAGTTTAATCTATTCAGTTTTTATTTTTATCATACTTTTCTCCGTCAAAACTTGTTCAGTATTATAATAAAACCCTATGAGGCCTAAATGTGTAAGATTAATCCAATTTAGTCCTGTAGATTGTTTCTATTTAAAGTCACACAGTGATTTTGTTGCTTGTTGTTATGATCTTAATATCCTCGCCATTGTGAAGAAACGACGACAACACCGTTAAGACGTTTACCGTCTAGTTTTGCCAGCTATATTAATTCCTTTTATAAGGTCATCACTAACGCCCACAACCCATCCTCTCACATCTTTAAAGACGAAATTTCATATATCATTGTGACCGTGTCTACCTAATTTTCTGCTTGGAAAGAAACTGTAATTTTTGTGAGCTTTTTTTACAACTGTTTTTCTTTTTGTGGAGGGATGTACTGTTTTTTCCCATACGGCGTTATTTCAATTTCTTTCGGACTATTTATCGTCCGGTATAAGGCTTACATGCTACAAGGGCCCGAGTGAAGCTTTTCTGAAAAACTGTTTTGGCGGTCAAAAAATGTAAATGGGCTTATGAATTCAAATTTATTTCCATTCTAAATATGGTTCTAAGTACCATTTTGGAGGTCAGGTTTTTCGAACTTTTATAATCATACTGGCCACCATTATTTGCTTCTAAGATTGCGTAGTAGTTCTAGTTTGGAAACCTTTTGTTGTCGATCACCTCTTTGCGTTTATAATCACCTTCTTTAGTGTACTCAAAAACCATACAAAGTGCCTATTCTCCCCATTCTGTCAAAGTCCGCACCGTTCTGCAAGGTTATTTTAATTTCTAAGGTTCTTACACCTCACAGGAGCTAATGTAAACTCCTGGTTCATTGCCCCACGCGACATCTTTTTTAGAGCGTATTATTTTCTTCAAAACAATGTGCAGGTTATCACATTTCACAACTTCCCCGCTTTGTTTTTGATTTTTATATTAAATGATCCGACCTACCCACAAACTAATCTTTTAAAACTGTAAATTAGGGAATTGGATAATTTCCATAATCGCAATATGCAGCTTTCCTGACGGAGAAGCTTCTTAAAACAGTTGGGGCCTTCCAATCATATAAGTTATCATCAGTGCTCCGCTCCTCCAAATGTACAGAAAGTAATGAATGTAATGCAAGATTAGCGGATTTCTCCCTCATACGTAGTGTTGTTTGGTGTAACTCTAAATCTAAGATTGTCAGCTTTCAACGCCTACATTCTAGCTAGCTCTACATCAAAAAGGTAATGTGCTATTCTTCTTCAGGTTGATTGGTAACATTGTTTTTAGATTCGATTTGTTAAGTTTGAGAGTAAATGTCACAGTTATCAATGCTTCTTTGAGTGAGCAAACCCGTCATAACCATGCAGCTATTGTTAACTGGCTAATTTGTTCCCTGTTTTGTCAACTTTTAGACCCGTATTATTTCTTCCTGGATTCTCTAATATTAAACCATACGACTTTGTAAAATCTTTCATGGATGCGACCATTTGGTTCCGCAATCGTTTTCAACAGCATGTTCTAAAACAAAGGCGGTCTTGAGTTGTTATTGTTACAAACATTTTTTTTAATCGAAATAACAAAATGAGTGCATTCAAATATACTGGTGCAAATATACTGTTGGGCCGCCCTCACAATCTTAAAATATAGCCACTGCTCACTCTTGCCATTGCTGTGACCAGACTGCCTCTTTTCATTAAAAGGTGCGGTACACCATTGCAAGAGCTACTAACCCCCTATTGAAAACGAACCCCATCCCGAAAGCGAGGTTGTTCATCCGATGCAGGTTTTATCAGAACCCAGTTTAAACTTTGCTGTGTTTTGCGCATCAATGGGTGTGGCGTGGCGTTGCCGATCATTTTAAATCACCATGATCCTTTGGTGGAGGTCAGTGT
The DNA here is from genome assembly GCA_018398815.1 of Conus ventricosus. Classification (NCBI taxonomy): domain Eukaryota; kingdom Metazoa; phylum Mollusca; class Gastropoda; order Neogastropoda; family Conidae; genus Conus; species Conus ventricosus. Next base: position 3,956,840 of record CM031612.1, on the reverse strand, counting down.
TAAGATTTCATTTCTATTACCCCTTCAGCCGTATTTTGGCTGAATTGCAAGCGCCATTGCAAATGACAACCCGGTTTAATCCATCAGGCAACAGAATAGACTTGAAGGCTTTTTGAAAGGAACTGTAACGAATTCAATATTAACAACCAAGGACCGGACTTTAGGACAAAAGTTGATCATACATTCATGCCTAGGCGACCTTTTATTTTCGGGGGCACGCACGAAAGTATAACTCTGCTGGCCTCCTCCTTTCCAACACTTTTTTTCAGCAAAATGTTCAGCCTGGGTCCCTACAGCAAGAGCTAAAACAGCATGGACACATTTCTCTTAGACACTTCTAAGGGCCTAACTAGATGCGGGATAGACCGAATAGAACGCCTCTATTCGTACTTACAGTTTGGTGTTTGCTAGGTTCACCAGCACAGGCCAGATCGAGCATAACTGATCCTTCTACTGGCTTTTGACGCGCAAAACCCATACTTAGCAAATTGAGGATGCAGTAATTCTACAGTTGATTTACCTTCAAGTATTCAAGGTACCAACCATGTTTTACATACGCAAGCTGACAGTAGACTTTGCTGTTGGCACTGGTTTTACATGCTGCCTTCTGACCTCAGGACTCCGATAGGTCCAATAATTAAACCTATAATAAATGAATTCTTATAGAGGCACTGAAACGAAGGTTGGAACAACGACAAAACTTCTGGCCAGTACAATTACAAACAATAAAAGAACACAGCCAAGATTAAGTCATCCACTCCTGAAGCCCAACCCCCCCACGTCATTGAAGACTCACAATGGTTCGCTATGACAAGAATATGGACAAGACAGCGTTTAGTTGTTGGATTAAACTGCTTTAGGATTACTTGGTCTATATCTTACTAACATAGTCAACCCCACCATTACACGAACGATGTCCGAAGGGCTCGGCCATAAAGCCAACTACTTTGCTTGCGTAACAAAAGCCAGCTAACGATACTCCATAATATACCTGGCAAAGGTCTCTAGCTTTACCCAGCTAATTTTTTATAACTGCAAGATGATCATGAAGCTGATTTTTTCCCCATGATTTATTAGGAGGATGGCGCATGGAGGCACTGAACTTTGCCCTCCACCGCGCCTGTAAAGCCATCACCAGTGTACTTATTGCAAATCCTAAGGCTGTTATAACGCTTGTAATGTTGAGCCTTGCTCTCTAAACAGCGTGCGGATTCGTTCTGCTAGGTTGTGGTCTTCATATAAAATTTTTCGGATAGTTTCTCTTATTCTATTCACTTGCGTTCGTCATGGTTCCCGGTTGTAGTCGTCACTTTAGTCTTGCTGATCTTTCTGTTCAAGAATCTTTTTCGTCTTTGGGATATTTCTTTCTTTAATATCCTGCCCTAAGTTGGCGTCATCAGCCTTCACCGAGTTTTTCTTTTTCTCTTTTGATATGCCCATCTAGTTACCTGTTTTGCTAACTGTTTGTTAATTCGCTCTGAGCTTCTTAAAGCATGATCAAGGCCGCTATTTCTCGCATGGGTAGCGTGAGTCGTGTATAGTCTGTAACGCTGTTTCTTCTGAAAAACTGGTTTGCTTCTATTGTATTTATTAATTCGCCTGTGATTGCTTTAATTCTTTAAGTTCCAGTCTTTGCATTTGGTATTGTTGGGCGATCTTGCAGTGTTGTTTGAAGTTTAGCAATGCCTCCGCCCTTATTTTGGCTAACAAGGCCAAGGCGATTTTGATCTTTCACACTGGTCTATTTCTAATTGCACCACGGCTACAAAACTTTGATGGGTCTTTTTTAGTTGTAAGCTGAACAAGTTGTCCTTGGTTCGCTCCTCACAAACAAATGGTCATCTTTTACTTCAAACTCATTAGGTCTATAATAACGGAGGTTCTTGGCCTAAACTTTGGTATAATGATCTTTGACCCCTTACTTTCTGTTAATTTATACGACTTGTTGGTAATGTACTCCGATTTCTGCTAATTCATCATGCAATGAGAGCCCGAGCGATGGCCAGTCCCAGGGGGAATCACTCCTGTCGTCTCCCACGATCACAAAAATCATAATCTTCTTCGCTTCAATTCCTGCCATGTTTTTAAATAATTAACTTTTTATTTTGTTTTATAAAACCAAAGCCCACCAGCATATGGCTCGATTCTGACCGTATTAGAAAAGCTGAAGAACCCCTTGGCGTGAAGGGCAATAAACGGAATATTCTTGTTCCAAAAGATCCCTCTATATTGATGCAGATTCAATTCTTCTGTCCACTTTCCAGCCTTAGCGAGCGGATGAAACAAAAAACATTTGGTTGTGCCAGGCTCTGCGCGTCTTACTTTCAAAATCGAGCTCGATTCAAAACAGCCCAAAGAGGACAGTTGTCCCGAATCTGGGCCGGGCAATCGTTAAGAAAATTTTATACAATTGAGGGGCAGAAATATTTTCTTTACACAATGCAGACATATTTAAAACCTATTTGATCTCTGGCTAACGGGAATGAACGGTGATCTTGCATTTCAAGGAATTGAAAATGATGATGGCCTAAAACACAGAATAGACGCGCAGCTGCTAAAGACAAGAAAAAGCCTGTAGCGTTCAAGTTGCGTCTGGGAAATCGCTTTTCCATCCTTAGTTTTGATGTTGTTAAAGCGCATGCCCCATACTTTCAACGGCGCATTAAAAGAACAGATTGTCTATGAACTCACTTTTAATGAATACAAAGCGTTATCAGTATCAGACCCCCGCACAGCCACAAGTACAGCATTTCTGCATCTTGTTAGAGTTTGACGTGTTAGCAACTCTAATTTAGCAAGGCTGATTGGGCACCAATATTGAGTCCGAATTAGTAATTTTACGAAAGGAGTGATTCATCCTACAACATATCCTCGAAGAGGGCAGACACTATATGGCATTTTAGTTTGTAGAGTTGCAGCAAGAACGCTTAAAGTATTATATTGCTGTGCGAAGCAGAGACACCATTCAAACGAGGAAGTGAAAAGTTTTTTAATCAAAAATAACGAAAGTACAATGTTCGTTTGAGGGTTAGTTCCTTAACCAAATCTACGCTAGCGGGCTTACACCTTATCAGCATTTTGATGAAATAAGAAAACTTTTTGGGGGAGGAGGAGTAGCAACTCCCACCAGTAGACCTGCGTCTAACGATTTACATCTTCACAATGTTAGGCTGTGATTATTTAACAACAAATACGGTTTCTGGATTAGACCTAGGTCACCAGAGGTAATCACGTTGCATGGACGCGGGAGAGCTGTGAGCGACGTAATAAACATTCAAATTGTAAGAAGAAGAAGCCGATAAACCGCTTACTGAACATTTGTTTTTATTACACTGATGCGCAGTGAATATTGAGATACAGATAAAAGAAGTATTATACTAAATTATTGTTTATTTTATAAAATGATGTCTGTTCAGGATTAACCAAGTGCCTAGAGCGCGCCAAAAGGAAGGATAGCAGGCATCTGCTGCTGCAAGTAAAAAACCTTTAGATTAACCAACATTACGCAAATGCAGCAAGTACTAGAGCAGGCCTTTCCAAACTCCAGCACAACCTAAACGAAAGTATTATGCTGCCTTTAATGCTTTTCTTATGTTAATACTGGGGCTCGACTATAAGTGCTCTATCAGCAGGAACGAGTGTTGGTCTCTTAGCAAACGGCATAGGCGCACCCGCAGCTTTACCTCTAGGAGGTTTGTTTTAGGCTCTCGGCCTGCGTTCATTAGCTGTAGGTGCCGCTTAGCAAAAAAATAAAAACTATAAACTCCAAAGCTCACGCTCTGGTTCACACTAATAACAGCTAAACTTCGCTCGTTCCAAACTGACAATAAATCATGCGCTAGTTGACTCAAACAATCCACGGATGAAGAATTTAATCGTTTACAGGTGCTTTTGATGACTCAAGACAAAAGTTGATCTTCAAAGAAAGGCGTGTGTCAAGTTTTTCTCAACAGCCAGGACCCGAGCGCAGATTTTGTGTAGATCATTCTACAGGATGCTTAAAAAAGTCAACGAGACATTAACTGTTCTATAACAGCTCACCTTACAACACCAAAAGGTGTTTATACTTTAGTATCTGAGTCCAAGCGCAAAAAGACCGTTGCTATGGTTCTGATTAAGTATTTTTTTAAATTTAAATCAATTTTTGGCTTAGAAAAGAAGACAGCATGGCTAAGATTATATGACGGACAAGACGAATTGTTTGGCGGAATGCACGAGAGCGGCGTTTATCAAGAGCACTGAATGATATAGATTTAGAACGTCATTGCCCAACAACCGTCCCCCCCCCAAAGGCAAGGTTGTCCTTGCTATTTCTCAAGTTCAGGTAACAACCAATAGACCCGCAGTTAAAGTTAATGTTAGCTGTTTTATCGACTATGGTAACAATATGAAGAACCAATCTAGAAGTCTGGGTCTCAACTAAACACAGGACTATTCTTTCCTCTATGATAACACCGGTTGGGCTGACGAACTGCTTTCACAGTTTGACGCTGCCGGCTGAAGAAGTAAAATGAGAGCTCTGGTTGGCAGAGGGCGACGTCTTAGAGAATAGATTAAAAAACGGCCTAAGTATGCACCGATTGTAGGCAAGGCTGTACATTCCGCTCCTCGGGAGTGGGTTTTAACGAGAGCAGGTTTTAACATAAAATTCAGACAACAAATGTTTCATGTGGTGCGTTCTGGCAAGGCTGCATCATGGTCCGCGGACCACGACAGAAAGAGTGACTACTATCAGCAATACGCCAAAGATCTTACTTCAATGGCATATCCTTTCCTGGTGTGTAGACCAAATTGATCAGTTTGAAGCAACAAAACAAACCAATAACTGTTTAATGTATACACAGGGATGAGGAAACCCACATTTGGTGCCAATTAAAGTGTCCAGGAACCGTCAACAATAGGGGAAAACCAGCCAAAAAATCATGTGGACTTACTACCTAAATGTTTTCACCGCGGGGCTACCCCATTACACATTGATACGCCAATGGAGTAGATTATTAGTTATACTACATACAAACATAGCAAACAAGAATTCTGCAGAAAATGTTTAACAAGAATTTCCATTCTGTGCCAGCTGCGAGTGAACCTATACACATTGTAAAAGTTCTGTAGGACGGTATTACAGAACTAATTACGCCCCCACCGGTCTACAGTTAGTTTTAAGAACTGGGAAAAAAAACTGCAACATTCTCCATATGTTGTTTACGCAAGACTTGAGTCGCTATTGTTCCTTATGAAGGGCCAGCACCACAAAAACTTCGAAAAACGTCTTACTGAGTACTCATCAGATTTGTTCATTTGCCTTCATTATTGTTAGGTCGGATGGTGCTCATTCAACGCCAGAATATCCAGAGGCCAGATGCGGCTAGAAGATTTTTCCACGCATGCAGCCAAGTGGTATGTTGTTCTATTAATCTGATTTTATCTGTAATCATGATGAGCCTGAAGACCACAACATATGCCTCCCGCCACTCCCTGTTGGATTTTGCGGTTTAGGAGCTTAACGCCCCAGCGTGTCAACCCACAGTAAGAGACCATGATCCCATAGTGAACGTGCAGAGGAGCAGCACACAGTAAAATGCCAATCTTAACTAAAGTTTGAACCAAAGACATTGGAAAGCTGTCCCATCTTCTTTCTTAACTTGCGGAGGTTACGACTCTCATCTTATATTGCAAGCAGTAGACGATGCTTTTTTAGGGTGTCATGCATTGCCAGTCATCAGCAAAGTACAGTGCTTTAATCTAAATATAAGTCTTTTACGAACTCTATGCAACACATGCTGGGCTCCTAGAGGCACTGGCTATGTCCTTAAAGTCCTGCCCAATAACGGAAGAATATTTTGAACCCAACGCTTGGAGAAAGGGCGGTTACCCTTATGCGTACCTGACCCCGTTGGGAAAGGTTGATGAAGATACCACTTCCACCTAAAGGCCTGTTCTTTTCTAGTCTTAGAGGAACGGGACATCAGCGACTCCGATTCCCAGCATGCTCAAGAGCGTGCAGAAGTTAGGATTGTAACACGATGGAGGACTATCATGCTCCTACTTGATGGCTGATGTCTGTTTGTTGGCGGACGTCTTTGAAAATTATAGAAAGATCTGCCTGACACATTACCGCCTTGATCACGCCGCATTATATTTCTGCGCCCGGGATGAGTTGGGATGGCTTTCTACAGTTTACTGGAGTACAGATTGATTTAGTGTCTGACCTACAATGTTCAGATGATTAAACTGGGATTGCGTGGAGGAATTAGTATGGCGTGATCATTACTGTAAGCAAAAACAACTACTGGACGACTATGATCCAAGTAAAAAGGCCTAATCTCTTATGTATTTAGATGACACAATCTGTATGGATGGGCACTGGGCGCAATCACTTCCATTACGCAACTGTAAAATGTACACAGGTACAAATTAATCTTTCAAAAAGCATTACAAGGTGGGGCAGTTTAAGCCGTCAACAGCGTGCGTTTCATCTGAGTTGAATTAGAATATTCCTCAGGAACTCCATGCCCTGCATAATGACTATCCATTAGCAGCAGAAAGACTACAGATGATCCAAGAGAACCACCTAAACTTGTGCCTATCTTCGCGGCCACAAACATTATGTCTGACATACAGCTCTCAATTTTAATTAAGATGGTTTGAAGTGACAGCAGTTCTTCGCATACTTGCTTTTGATCACGAAACAGATCATGAAACCATACATCTGAAGAACACTGATCCTCAGAACTAAATCACAGATGGCTTCCGAATCTACAAGACTTTTTCAAGCTGATGAAACCACCAGCTGTTTGGACAAGACTATGGAGAATCCGCACACGCGCAAAGATGTCAGATTAGTCACCCCAGCGAAATGAAGCCCTTAAGTGACTTCAAACCCTCTTATCCGGTTTCCGCAGTTTTCATGATCAGCTTTTTGGCATAATGATGAACAAAAAGAAAGTCAATTCGACAACACCCGTATGGATTGGGTTTACTAGTTTTCGAATTATCAAGCTTTTGATGTTCGAGTTCTTTATGACTACTTAAGCCCTCGTTCCGAGTCCCGAGTGCTTTACACAGATACAGATAGTTTTGTTATTAGATATTCCTACTGAAGACCTCTCTAAAGACATGGACTAGAACGTAGCTCAGGCCAGCGGGGCTGGTACGGACCCACATCTGATTTACCCTATAATATTCGCCTTTGCATTCAACTTTACTAACAAGAAGGTTTTAGGAAAGATGACGGATGAATTCTCTGGACAGGTGATCACGGAGTTTGTGGGGCTAAGGTCAACAAATGTCCAGTATTTCGAGCCAGAGAAATCATTAAGAAGCAACCCGGGCTCTACCCCTCGCCCGGTTAGTGCAGGCACCATATCCCCATGACAACAACAAAGACGCATAAACGTTGGCAATAAAGACTTATCAGCATGCACAACCGTAAACTGCGATCTAATCTACATGAGATCAACACACCAGTTTGTAACAAAGACGTCATTAGATAGAACAAACCAAACAGGGTGTTTGTAAATCCAGAGTTTTCCTAGGCAATCGGGCCTGGAGAACCGTCCCTTAAATTAAAGCGGAACTGTGTCTGGCGGAATTCTCGCGTTCTTCTTTCCCAAAGATCTAAGAGGGGCTGGCGTTTTGTTGTGCCAGTTTCTCGTAACAATAATCCCGGGCGGATTCATCTTTACAATTCTATTTATTTCATACGGGTCAACCCTCCAAACTGGATCGGTAGCCCTGATGCGAGTGTCCCCTTCTGCTTCCCGGTAAATAAAGGTCCCTTTACTTTTAAACCAACGGTAAATGTTTGTCGGATGAAGACTCTCCTTCAACAACATGTCTTGTTTTATCTTTTGTTTGCTTGTACTGGCTTTAGCCCCTTGAAAATTCTTCATTATTCATTGCGCGCAAAAACTGAGGGCAGTCTTCTTAAACCCATGCTGTGTTGCGAGAGTTGTCAATAAAAGTCTCTGGGATACTGGTAAGAAAAAACGTCTTTCAGCTAACTGTTAGTTAAGTTTCAACCACTGCTGTGATCTGTGCACTCCTGGGATGCCCCTTTCTTTTAATAGTTAAACTCTATGTTCAAAACATAATTGATTCACTTGGCCTTAAATTTCTATTCCATATCAACGTGAATCATGCGAGGATAATTAAGGGGCTCGTTGAGTATATCAGTTGTATAGCAACAGCAACAGCAGCAGCACTCTTTAGTGTTATGGGTTCCGCATCTTTGTATCTTGAGCTTTGTCAATGACTGTGAGTGCTTACTTAAATCTTTTTCGTCTAATCCTATCAGAGGGTATATATAGAAGAATCATTGATGGGTGTCGTTTGGAGGTGTGTTCCAAAGTGTGGTCTTGTATTCGTCTAGGGGCAGGTAAATAAAATTTGCCAAAAAAAAAAAAAAAAAATCGCTTGTTAGATAAACCATTCTTTTTGCTGTTTGTTTTCCCCTTAAAAAAAAACCCCCCCCCCCCCCCCCCCCCCCCCCCAAAAAAACTGCCGCTTTGGCCTTAGCTTTTTGATTGCTGTGATGCCCTTCAATATCCTTTTGGGCGTAATAATAGATTATTGTTCATTTTGATTCAGCCATATTATGTGCAACAAAAATACACGACTGTCATTCCCAACGAACATATAAACCCGCTTTCGTGCATCTTTTGTTTTTCTGATGGTTTGATAAAAGTCACTGAATTTTGGTGGGGGCAATGTTCGATTGGTTTGCCTGTTACAAGATAATATGGGTTTTATTGGTTGATCACATCTTAAATGTGTAAGCTGCATTGCCCTGTCTTTTCAGTTGTGTCATTATAAAATCTAAACTGCTCAAGGTCTCTGCCTTTCATAGTGCGTCTTGTGCAGCTGCTAGTGTCCATAGCTTTGTTATGTCTTTTTCTCTCGCCGCCATTCCCCAGTTTACTAATGGAAATGACTTCCGCTAAAAAGGCAAGCGCATTTACCACAGCGCCGCTTCATATTGCGAGGAGCCATTTTTTATAAATTGTATTTTTTTTCTTACATATTTTATTGCTGGAATTCTTCCTTGCTTGACTAGAAAATCTTTCGGTGGCAACCGAGCTGCAATGTAGCATCCATGCTTTGCTGAATCCTCAATAGTCTTGTTTGCCACGATCTGCTGGTTAATTCATAACAGGCTTGTACCAAGCATTGAGTATCCACACTTAGTCCTCCAATAACAGCAGAATGGTATACAAGGTTGGCATAGTTTTTCAGTGCTTCATTTTTTATAAAATAAACATAATTATAATTTATAAAAAACATGAACTGCGATGATCTCCTACAGCTACAAGGCAGCCTAAACCTTCCTGAACTTATGAATGACCACGTGATGCAAGCTATTATGCCAAAAAGGAGAGGTTGTATTCTTTGGCAGCATGTGGGAAAACTGAAAACAGTTCCTCGCGAACTGAACTAGTCCGTCAGCATTGAACAGATTCAACAATGTCGCCGCAAGACAATTTTAAGTATCATAACAGGTATGAAGCGCAGCTGGGGTCTAGAATGGGTGAAATGTGTGGGGGCAAACGGTTCTTAGTTTGTACACTAAACTAGTCAGTAGTTTTGTTCCATTGAATCTGAAAAAGATCTTACGTATGATTTAACGCAAGATCCAGTTGTAACAAAGTCATTAGAGTCTCTAGGGTGTGATTTACTATAGATTTGGAACATGTTATCGCCAGCGATCATGGGGATTAATAACTTTTAATCATATAGATTTTATTTCCTTCCAAAATGAAAGATCTGGAAAAATCAGCAGAACCAGAAAACACTGAATCAGGTGGAGAAAGTAACAAGCCCGCCCCTCCCCTCGAAACACTGAACCAGGTGCGAGACATTAAGAATCTGGGGTGTTGAAGCAGGAAAAAACAATTAGCAGGTGGAACAGACAAAACATTAATGTTACAGCATTATGAATACATAAACACCGCCAGCCCCTCCGCCAAGTGATTTTCAATGCAGCTATAAAACTTCCATGTGATACCAGGCCCAAAGTCTTCATGGAATATTGAAACTTAAACTGTTGCCATTTTTGGCGCCATTGCTGCGTGGGCGGCAGTTATTATGGCTATAAACTATATACCCAATGGCAACAGAACGAAAGAAATTAGCACAACCTGAAACCGTTAATTACGCAAAAGCAAACTGCACGCCAAACCGCCAATAACCAGCCTCTTTTTGATCCCATTATAATGGAATAATATTTTAAATTTCTTTAAAAAAAAATAGATATGGCGTATTAGAAAAATGATAAAAGTCACTAAATCAAGTCATCGAGTCTATAAAGACATTCCATAGACCAGAATTGTAATCAATGTGGTTGCTTTGGGTGTAAAGACTTCTTAAGATCAATGCTAAGAACGCGATGAGAAGACATCTCACCGATGACGCGTTTTTTGAGGGTGTGTGTATATCTTAGCCATTTACTATTAAGATCAAAACATAGATTGTATTTTTTTGATATTATAAGATACTTAAATAAAGAACTTTGGTTGTACTTAGAGGATGACTTAATCACAAACTTATAAGCAACTTGCTTCCTATCCTCCTAACTCAGCAACGCTCTCCATCCCGAAATCATGTGCCTCCACCTCTTTGCTCCCCAACTTGTCCCACCGACACCCTAACGCCCTAAAAATCAACGCTCGAACCTTATCATACTCGCCACCCCTCCTCATATCCGATTGCATAGCATCAGTCTCGGCCCCCCGCCGTCCCTCATTCACTTTCACAAACTTCCTCATTAACCGGGCAACCCCCCCTCTCGCCGCCGCCCCCGGAGACTTGGGCCCGGTGGGAGTGTGTGTGGTGTACACAGAGCTTTATTCTTTGTTCATGTTGTAAATCACCCACGTGGTTTGCGAGACAGTGCCTTGGCGTTTTTTTTTTGTAATGCATTGGCTCTTTAGTTGCAAGTTCAAAGCAGCCGCGCCAAGTGCATTTAACAAAAGCCTGATTAAATAAAACAATGACAATTGTATAAAGTTACACCCGGCCTAAAAAGGCCAGCCTAAGCACGGGGCAGGAGTCAGCAAAGTAGGGGACCAGCCGTTCACGGCGCTGGTGAACGGCGAAGCGACGTCAAAGAGGTGAGGTAAGAAATATTTTGAAAACTGTCCGGGCTTTGTGGGGCTCAGGAAATCAGCACGTAGGTCACCGTTCACTGCGCTCCACCATGTGAACGGCGAAAGCATGACGTCAAAGCAGGTGAGGTAAGAACTATTTTTAGGGAAAACTGTCGGGGTTTGTGGGGCGGGAGCTCCAGCAGTAGGTCACCGGTTCCGCGCCGAGAACCGACGAAAGCATGGACGTCCAACCAATATAATCCTTCGCCTAGTTTGCTGTGTCCTCTTTTCTCAACCAGGGGGGCTTGAAACTGGGCCAGATTACAGCCATTACTGCTGTGCCAAGCTTTTATGGCGGGCTCTAATCGCCGTAGTGTACATCCGTCATTGTATATTTGGAGCATTTATATGAAGATAGTGCGGCCACACATACTCCTCTCCATAGGTAGTGTACTAAGGTCTTGCCTTCCGCCGTTACCGATTACGGGGATTGCTGGACGCTCGCTTGTCATTGCTATGTGACATGGTACTCAACATGCTCGTCAAAGTATTGTCTGCTTAGAAAATCTCCCACTGTCTTTGTTCTGCCATGCATTAAATTATTATATAAACAAAACCAACCTGCACAAAACCGGTAAATATCTTCTCACTAACCACACACTTCAATGACAATACAAACCGCGCTAACGACACCTGGCGCGCTGTCAACCTGAAATGAATTACACCCCCCACCCCCACCCCTCACTGGCAAGCCCAAGTCTCTCGCTTTGTGATTTTTGGTCGCTTGCCGTGCGCTGTGTGAACGAGGTTGCGCGTCTCGCTAGCGATTAAGTTGCGCCTCGTGTCAGCTATCTGTTCACATAGTTTTGTAAGGTTGTAGTACATCGTCTTGTATATTTGATGCAGTTATATGACGATAGTGCTAGCCACACACTACTCCTCTCCATACTGCGTAGATGTACTAAGGTCTGCCTAACCCTATCTAGTTTGTTTGCCGACCATTCGAAAATCGCATTCAGTTGCTTAAAGGGCACACTTAAAGCCAGATGAACTAGTTAGAATTAGAAAAAAGAATGAAGCCATGTGTTTTAAACGAGGCTTTAGCTGTCTCAAAGGCCAGCTCCCGGACACTCAACGCGTAATGGATTGTTGCTTCAGCCGACTTCACAATGCAGCGCCATTTTTTAGATAAGGAACCATTCATCAATAGTCAAACACGTATTTAAACCTAGCTACATTTGTTTCATTTCCTTGAACCAACAAACTCTCCGGTTTTCACCAACATGCTGCGCACCTTCACGGACAACTACTAGTACGCGCAATGAAGAACAGAGAAAAGAGGGGACTCTCGCTGTATAGCGAGAAGAGTTAACACACGCCCGCCGGTGCGGGCAGACATGGAATAGTTGGCTTGCCTTCACTGACTGACTCAACTAATTTCTTTCAACAAATACTCTAACATGCGTTAAAAAGTTAAAACTTTGGCCTCGAATAACAAAAAAAAAACCCCCTGATTCTTCGTAGTTTTAGGGCCATTTAAAATAACACAATTTAAAACACAGTGGCACAACAGAGCGCAGTGAAAACACAGCTTCTTGTTCAATAGCTCAACACCATGACCGCCCCCAGTCGTGCCACGGTCGACAGCTCGATCACGAATTTCTGAGCAATGTGGCGCAACCAATGAGTGTGTTTGTTTACACAGGAAGGCTAGGTGCAAACTGCCGCGAGCCGTAAATTAAGTGATCGAGTTTTCAGCCCGTGTCTGCCTTGTCTATGTACAAGTTTGTAGTTGAAAATTATATCGAAGAAGTTGTGCCGATTTTATGGCATTACTTGAGAGAGAAAGAGAAAGAAAGCGTGTGTGTGTGTGTGTGTGGTGTTTGTTAGTGTGTCTGTGTGTGTGTGTGTGTGTGTGTGTGAGTGTGTGTGGTGTTTGTGAGTGGGTGCAGTTTTGTGTGTTTGTGCATGTGTGTGTGTAGTTGCAGTTTACTTGTCGAGGAAAGGGAAAGGGGGCTTCTGGGTTTACTTTCGCCCGAACTGAGTGAGGGCGGAGTGGCCCAGAATGCCCCTTTCCCTGTTCTCTCCTTCACTCGCTGCTGAGGGAACCATCGTTACTCTCCTTCAAAGACAGATCTATATTGTCTTGCCTGCTCCTAGGCTTCGTCCGCTGGATCGGCCTCATCGGGAGACACGGTGATGTGTCTGTGCTCTTGGGCCCCCCCCTGCTGTCAAATAGCGACACACCCAAGTCCCATAATTTGTGGTGTTCTCATCACAAGGGTTTCAAAAAAGAAATCCCCCACCCCCCCCCCCCGTCCCCCACAGCAGCCAGCGAAGGGTAGTAAATGGAAACAAAGGAACAGCGTTGGAGATGGGAAATAAAAAGTTAGCTGAAATACTAAAGCATTATGCAAAACAGTTATAAAATGTAGGGGACAATCTTTGTGCCTATGCTTGAGGATTCCATTCAAGGATGCAGGGAGATCAAAAGATAGGAACATTGTGGAGTGGTCAGGCTCTGCTGTTCAATAACCCAAGGCATTGTGAGGGTGGCTAAGCATTGTACAGAACAACCTTTACTTGGATTCCTAGAGATGCAATCTCCCACAATGACCAAACAATGATACTTCTGAACAATTAAACAGTGGGAGAAAACAGTGCAAGTTAACCATTCTTCAGTCATTACAGCAATGACTTGACAAAGATTGGAAAAAAAAAAAAAAAAAAAAAATGGGGGATTTATTATAAATATGAGAAACCCTTTCACTAGCTGCTGAGGGAACCATCGTACTCTCCTTCAAAGACAGAATCTATTTTGTATTGCCTGCTCCTAGGCCTTTCGTTCCGCTGGATCGGTCTCATCGCTAGATTTAGCAAAAACCCGAGGGATTCAACCAAAAATTCCAGGTTCCCACACCTAGAATGATCTATTTAAATCAAGCTGATCTTACTCAGGTAGTGTGGTTAGGAAGTCACTTCAAGTATTTTCCGATGCACTCAAAATGCAGAATCCTTCAGGAAAAAACCTAATTATACATTTCACAGCAGGCCATTACTGTTAGGGACAAAATACATACCAGCGCACACCCTTTGTTTTGCTGCATATTGAACTGATACGCCGCTTCCTTTCTTAAATCAGATAATGATAAATTGAGAGATATGGTTACCATTGGTTTTATTAATGACTGTAATTATATCATGATGAATGAATGTTGTGATCACTGACTTTACTGATGCATTGTCACCAACTGATTGATGTCATAATACTTTTGATTTATTGAAGCACTGTATCTACATGATGATAAATGTGTGCCCTGCCCTGGTAACTGTTGATTATATTGATGTATTGTTGCTTGTTACTCAAATTTTATGGTAATGTTTAGCATATATTATTTTTAATAAGAAAAAATGGAAATATCATTCTCTCTCTCTCTCTCTCTCTCTCTCTCTCTCTCTCTCCGTATTCACGGCTGTGTATTGATGTATTGTCACTAAGTTTATAATTATAGTCTTGTGTAGTGTATGAACACTTCAAGAAAAAAAAAAGATGAGGGAGGGGGGAGGAAGATTATGATGGCATCTCTCTCTCTCTTTCTCTCTCTCTCTCTCACACACACACACACACACACACACACACACACACACACACGTGTGCGCGTGCGCGCGCTTGCACACGCACACGCACACATACACACATAATGATAAATAAGCGTTATGACTATTGACGCTAGGACTTTATTGTTGCTAACTGATAATTGATTGTAGTAGTACTGCTCGTTCTTGTCTTGCCTTGTAACACATCATATAACTGTTAAAGAAAAGAAAAAAGTTGGTTATTACTGAGCATTGTAGTTGTCTAATTATCATCCTAGCAGCTTGTTGTATGTAATATTTTACAAAAGGAATGTAACACCTCTCTCTCCCCCCCCCCCCCCCCCTCCCCCCCCCCCCCCCCCCCCCCCCCCCCCCCCCCCCCCCCCCCCCCCCCCTCTCTCTCTCTTCGATAGGAGGATCGCTTATCTATGTCTGTGTGTGCTGTTTTTTTTTTTTCTTTGAAATTGATTTCTTTTAATATTTTGTTTGTTGTTGCAATTGCTTTTTTTTTTTTCCCTCTAAAAGTCATCTACGCCTTAAATGTTAATGGATGAACAACTCATCAACTTTTAATGCATTTGTGAAGATATGTGTGTTTGTTACAGTTTTGCAAGTCTTAGTCGCTAGTTATGCTTAGTAGTCGCTAGTCATGCTTAGTCCCTTAGTGGGGCAAGGGCCGGATTAAAAAAAAAGAAAGCATGTGTTTGCTTATCTGTTACCCTTGGAAATAAAGATAATATCATCATCATCTCTCTCTCCTTGATAACCAATAGGAGGATCGCTTTCTCTCTCTCTCTCTCCTCTCTCTCTCTGTTGTTTGTTTTCGTAAAAATTAGTTTATTCTTGTTTGTTTAGTTCCCCCCCCCCCCCCCCCCCCCCCCCCCCCTGTTTTTTTCCTTTTAAGTTCACCTATGCGCGAATGTTGATAGAGAAACAATTCATCTACATTTTTGTTTTTTTTAATGCATTTTAAAAGATATGTATGTTTGTGAAGTTTGGTCAGGTTTAGTTGCTAGTCGTGTTTATTTGGTTGCTGGTCACGCTTAGTTCCCTAGCGGGACAAGGGCTGTATGAAAAAAGCATATATTATTTGCTTATCTATTACCTTTGGAAATAAACTCTCTCTCTCTCTCTTTCTCTCTCTCTCTCTCTCTCTCTCTCTTCTTCTTCTTCTCCTCCTCCTCCTCTCTCTCTCTCTCTTCTTCTCCTCCTTCTCTCCCCCCTCTCTCTCTCTCTTAATTTCCTTTTGCATGCTTCGTTCGTTATCGGCTGACCTTTTCCCTGCCATTTTTCCGTCCTGTCTTATGCGCTTTCCTGCACCCCACTCTCGCCTCTTTCTCCCTCTCCCTCCCTTCCGCTCTCTCTCTCTCTCTGTCGCCCTTCCCTGCACTCCTTTCGCTCCTGCGTCTCTCTCTCTCTCTCTCTCTCTTATTTTACTCTTTCTTTTATCTTTTCTTTTCCATTTATTCTGTATTTCATTTTAGTTCTAGCCACTTTTTGCATGCTTCTTTTGTTGCATCATCTTATTTTGCATTGTTGACCCTACTCAGGGCGAGGACTGGATGTGAAAAAACGTATCAGTGCTTATCTATTATCTTCGTAAATAAAGATTTTGTCTTGTCTTGTCTTGTCTTGTCTTGTCTTGTCTTGTCTCTCTCTCTCTCTCTCTCTCTCTCTCTGTTGTTCGTTTCTTTCTTAACTTCATTTGACTTCATTTCTGCATGAATGATAATGAAAAACAACAAGGTATCATACTTCAAGGGAACTTCAAGGGATAATAATTTCTCTTTTTGAGATAATAAAGTATACTTGACTTGACTTGACTTGACTTGACTGTTTGTCCATTAAAGTTTTCAAGTTCAGAAGTTTTGGGTGTGTTTTTTTAGTCACGCTTAGTGCTTTATCATACCTTTCCAGAGCTGGGATCGGATGAAATAACAACAACCATACGAGAACGTGCACATGCACTTGTGTATGTGACCATTGGAAATAAAGTCGCCATCATCATCGTCATTATTGTCCATCTCTCTTCCGTGTGCTCAGTATTAACTATAATCAGTGAGATTGTTCTCATGAGTGTGTGTGTGTGTGTGTGTGTGTGTGTGTGTGTGTGTTCTTTAGTTAGTTCTTTAGTTTAACGTCTATTCACTATAAGTGTTATTAGATGGGGGGAAAAAAAATAATAATAAACAAAATAAAATAAAATTATTGTCATTATTGTCCATCTCTCTTCCGTGTGCTCAGTATTAACTATAATCAGTGAGATTGTTCTCGTGTGTGTGTGTGTGTGTGTGTGTGTGTTGTTGTGTGTGTGTGTGTGTGCGCGTGCGTGCGTGCGTGCGTGCGTGCGTGTGTGTTGAAATGCAACGTCTACGATGTCCACCATCATCCTAACTAAAGTTTCAACTAAGATGTCTCGGACCAAACTAGATCTCTTGCTCAGATTGTGGCCTCCTTTCGGCCTCTCCTTATTTTACGTCCTGTTAAGGACAGGGTGTACTCGCAGATTGAAAGTCCGCAGGCTCTGTGGCAGCTGTCGTCGCTGGCAATAGCGGGTGAGTTCTGTGTTGGGGCTATCGTCTGTTGCTCTCTGAGCTCTGGTTCCTCGTGTTAGGTGTTCGTCGGCCCGACGATGGACGTCGGTTTTCTTCGCCTCTTTCCCCCCACCTGTCTTCAGGGTCACCAGGCGGCCTTCTTCGTGCTCGGGTGGCGATGGTCCTGTGCCGTGTGAGGCCGCCTCAAAGAGGTGAGCAGAACGAAAGTCGCTGGAGCGCTGCATGAGTCCCTTCTATTCTGTGGTCCATGCAGACTACGGCCGAGATGGCCATTTTTCAGCCCAACCCCGTGAGGGGTGCCCCTATGCCCCCACCCCAAGAGCACGGTATCCCAGGCCACGGTAATCGTAGTCAGGCAGTGCTCCATTGCCGATCGCCCCACATCTCCAGGAGCCGTCCCCCGGCGACACAGGCCAGACCCGCCGTCACCCATACGGCTGGAAGGTTCGCTGCGCCGCCTGACACTGACCTCTCGCATCAGCGTCCTTCAAAGATCTGCCACCTCTCCCTCGGTGTTTGCTGCTCTGTCATCTCACAGGAACCGAGAGCTTCAGTGAGCACCAGGGGTTTTATGTCAAGTCAGTTTCACTCAGTCTTGTTTCGCACAATCACGTTCCATCCGATCAATATGTATTTCCATACAACCAGCACGTTTTGCCCCAAATCAGGCATGAACTGATTGAATAAAGTCAGTCACTAGCCACAGATCAGGCGCGCGCGCACACACAAACCACACGAATGATAAATGACAGTGTGGCTTGCCAACATGCACAATGTTTATGTCTGTATTTTTTTGTCGCTGAGGAAGGCATTTTGCCGAAAATTTCTTGTCCTGTTTTGTGTCGTGCATTAAATCGTCGTTACTTCACACTTTGTTTTGTGTGCTCTTCTGCTTTTTTGTCATGGTTAAGTGAATTACATAACCTCTCTCTGTCTCACACACACACACACAACACATATGCACACACACTTCTGCACACACACACGAACCCGCACACATGCCTGCGCGCACACACAAACATGCGCCCACGCACACACATGGGCCCATGCCCACACATTATACACACACGTGTGAATCCACTACACACACACAAAAAAAAGAAAGAAAAAAGAAAACAAAATGGTAGGTAGGCACTCAAGGTCTGACCAGCGCGTTGGGCTAATGCGTAGGTCAGACATCCGCTGAGTCGTAGCCACGAGACCCTCTTCTTCAATTGTCTCATCTTTGTTGTTAATTCATTTATCCATCAGCTTCAAGTCATGCGTAGTGTGGTCTCAAAACTTAGCGGATGTGGTGTAGCGTATATGGACTAGTCCGCACGCAGTGATGCCTCCTTGATGAAACTGAAACTATGAAGAATACATTTAGATGTTAACCTTTACTGTGGTTCTTGGGTCTTCCATGACCCAGTGACACGATAAAAAACATCATGTCTTATGAACGGACAGAGCTATGCTCACGAAATCTTAGGAGTTCCTCAACGATCTTAATAGCCGTTGGTCACAGAAATGTCAGGTATGACCACTGCCGTGGCGAAGTGGTTAGCGTCGCGGACTCCCGGCTGGGAGGTCGTGGGTTCGAATCCCATCAGAGTCACGTGGGTTTTTCTGCCCCGACCGGCTCCTACCCAGAGTTGAGTTTGCTGCGGACTCAGTTGGGAAGACTGGGACCACACAGTCGAGTTTCATCCACTTAATGGATGCGTTTCTGAGAGTGTTGCTCAAATTTCCTGACCAACACTGCAGGTGCCTGTATCTCTCGGGCCTGGTTGACGCCGGGATATATTATGAAAGGAAGCGTAGAGTACAGCCCTGTCATGTAATCTCAGACCGAAATGGAAATCCGTAGCATCATCTTAATCATCCTCATTCTCATCGATCAGCATTAAAAAAAAAAAAAAGTCTCAAATTATGTGGCCCTTCATGCCCTGCTCTCATGGTGACCTCAATTTTGATGTCTTCTCTACGTCTGTGGCCTTGGTTTGGTTCCGTCGAGGTCACCGGTATCGGCGAGTCCATGGGGGCTGTCGTTGGACGGACGTGGTGGTGCCCTCCGGAGGGAGAGCTCACTCACGCCGGCTCCGCGACTAAGCAATTATTGTCGTCAGTAGGGGGCTTAGTAGGTGGTGTCCTGCGTATGTTAGATCAGAACAGGCGCCACTGAACACCACCGAAGTGACTCGGCAGCAGTGCAGTGTCTCCTCCGGTGGGTTGCCTCTTGACGACTTGACATTGACTGCTCCCTGTGGATTGCCGGTGCCGGGGCTTCGGCGGGGCCGACCGGACTGTGGCTGTGGACGGGGTGTCGGAATGAGCGGCGTGGGTGCACTGCCTCTGAGGTGGCGTAGAGGTTGGGACAGCCAAAAAAAAAAAAAAAAAAAAAAAAAAAAGAAATGTCAGGTATGGGCACAATCAATTATCAGCGAAATTAGTCGAGGTTCCCCCAGGACCCCTACATTGTAATGGGTCGCTCATGACCCACGCCATCGGGTGAGGAATAAGCTGCTGAACCGCTCTTTATCAGGTGTGGGTCTTACAAGACCCACGTGATCTCAACAGGGATAAGCACGGAAAAGCCTCACACTAACCCGCACGATCAAGTCTGTGTGGTAAAAAATGTCATCCGGTAAAGGTTCATATTTCAGGCAGTTTCTTCACCTGGGGACAAGTAAACCGAGTGGAATGACTGGCGATCATCACAGTCTATCGTCTTGTCCCACCTTAAGGATGTGAATAGCTTAGCCAGCATGTCAATCATTGCTCTCTCTCTCTCTCTCTCTATCTCAGTACAGTCCATTGTCTTGTCCCACCTTAAGGATGTCAACAGCTTAGCCAGCATGTCAGTCATCGCTCTCTCTCTCTCTCTCTCTCTATCTCAGCACAATCTATCATCTTGTCCCACCTTAAGGATGTCAATAGCTTAGCCAGCATGTCAATCATTGCTCTCTCTCTCTCTTGCTCTCTCTTCAGCATGTAACCTTTTGTCAGGGTTTAACCTTTTTCTGGTAGGAATTTAACAAGCCCAAAATATAGTTGCAAAGTGAGGCGACAAACGCCCATCTTGTGCTGAAGTGAACGACTTAAAGTGATCGCTTGTTCATTTGCGTTGTCCTGAGTGTTGTGTTATCTTGCCTGAAGAAGACCTTAAAGATCGAAACACGTCGTGTTTTGTCTTGTGATTCGTTGGTCTGCGTTTTCTTGGCAGTTCACTATCAATTACATTTGAAATTTGTTAAGCCAAAAATATATCATGTATGCTGAGAAGACAACCAAAAAAAAAATGTGATGCTCTCCTGTGGGAACAGCAAACTAAAAAACCCCCACAGAATTCTGTTGTGACAAAGACGTTATGTGACTTTTTGTTTGTTTTGACATTCCTGTTCTGTCATATTATACAGTGCAACCCAATCTGTCTGTGTTGATGTTCCGGTGCTAAGCACATCACAGATGTGGAATCCCACAATGTGTCGGGCACGCACAGGCAGAGAGATAAAAAGATTTGTGCAGGATGCAAAATTTACGCACCGGGGAAGAAAGAATACAAAACAGTCAAAATTCAGTCGCATATGTCAACAGAACCACACACGTCACATTCTTATACACATGTAGATATAATCGTTTATTCTAAAAGAACAAGGAAATAAAATGAATGTTATGCAGTCTTGTGAGCAAAAGAAAAACCCAACAAATGAGATCATGATGCAATCCTCGGTGATAACACAAGTTCAATACAGAATCCAGCTTCTGTGAGGACAATACAGGCTCGTGATTTTTGATGACCTATTCAAAATTAAGAAATGAAATCATTTTCATTTCTTTTTTTAAATCAATACTCAATGCTGGCTCATCTGAGAAAAAAAAAAACACGCTTCCTGGCAATCGAAAATAGAGCTAAAGTGGCTATACCAAAGTGCGAACAAAAGGAAAGCAAAGTGTCATCAATATGCAGATGAAATTCATACACTATACAGTGATTAAACAACACATCAGGAATTTTTTTTTTTTTGCTTTGTTTTTCAAAGTTAGAGGAGACAAAGCTGTTAGAAGTTTATAACAGAATTTCTCCATGCCATCGACAAGCAACGCATTTTTAGCAGTTTTCATTAACATATGTAAAGCAAGTTAGGAACAGGAGCAAAACAACAAACTATTTCCCAATAAAACGCAAGTACATGCAGGTAGGCTACACTCCACTGTCACTGGAGACGAGAGATGGTGGCACAACACATCATCAGAGACAGTTCTGCTAGGAAACAACAAAAAAAAAGCATACATACAAAAGCAAGAAATATAATAGGCAACACCTTTTTTTCGTCAAGAAACGATGGACAGAGGAAAAGGGCCGTTAGCTCCCCACTTTATTCCAAATATTTTGTACCACATACATATCGAATGGCAGTGTATGCTGTAATCATCTGTTATCCCCTATGAACACAATCTTCCAACAACCAAGTCCCGAAACAAGATGAGCAATTGGATGCAGCTGCCTTCTTCATGACCCTGATTACAGTAATAAACCTCTAGTGCATCATGGGAACAGCGGGGAGGGGGGGAGGAGAGAGGGGAGGGGGGCAAGGACGGGAAGAGTGGGAAAGACAAAGAGCGAAATACAGGTAGTTCATATGATTCAACTTGCAACAAAAATATTTCAGCGTGGACTTCAACGGCTATTTTCCTTTTCTCTTTCATCACTTCAAAGACTGAAAATAATTATTTCACCATGAATGCTGATAGCTGCATACACACATGCGCTCACACACGTGAATTCTGGGATCTGAACCATGTTCTGGTTTTCTTATTTGCGTGTGCACGTGGCATACATTTCTCCTCTTTGTGGATAGGCACCTACATTTGTATGTTGGATAATTTTCGATTTTGGAATGTGGTTTCGCTTTGGTGGCATGATCATGTATTCTCCGGCATGCCGTTATTTCTATTTTATGATACAACATACATAAGTCTTCAAACACTGGCACCGTGTGACCAGATATCATTTCTGCTGCCAAGGTGATGAGCCAGGGTACCTATAAACTGACCACTCGATGATCACTTGCCTGCCTACATTTTCTTTATCACAACAACCTTTCATATGTGTGCTTATATGCGCGCACATGCACATGTGTGTGCGTGTATGTGTGTGCTTGCTTGTGTGCGTTTGAGTGTGTACATGCTCGTTAGGTAGTGTGAATGTATATATAAGCATGTGTATCTACCTGAATGCATAAATATAGGCGTGCAGACTATTCATTAGGTTTACTACATGCACAGGTGATGGAAAAAGCTGACAAAATTCTTTCTTTCTTTTTCTTGACAAAACTTTGTTAGTTACCACCTCTGGGCCCTTGATGTGCCGTACCACATGGTACAACAGAACAGCAAGTCTTTAATCAGGATACACATTTCCTAAAATATGGATCTGTTGTTTGATGTTTTTTATGAATGGACGAAGCATGCAGATATGAGTGCAACAAGGAAATCACACCATGCCTTAAATCAATAAGATCTAGATTGAAAATCTGTTTTCAAGTTGATGACATAGCTTTGATCACATAATTCTCCCGATTTGATGTTTTATATGATTGGAACAGGCGACAGTGCACATCTAAAAACATTTTATCTTCTGTCAAAACACACTTCTTTTTTTTTTTAACATGAACAGAATTCTTCAATTGTTACTGACGACAATGCGACTGTTATGTTTGTTAATGTCAAAGTGGTTGGACACGTACTTCATTCATGACCTTATGCTAATCAACTGATGGGATTTCCACTGAATGAAAAAAAAAAACTGAAACAAATATATATATATATATATATATATATATATATATATATATATATATATATATATATATAAACTAATGCAGGAGACCAGTGTAAAACTAACACAACAGCAGAATATTCTGATAAAGGGGAAACTGTGGATTAATAGCTAATGTCAGGATTATCAACAGCTCACACCCACCCACACACGCTCACACACATTCAAGTCTGTCTAATAACAATACATGGAATTATAGCTGCCAGTTGTATTTTTTGGGATCAAAATCCAAAATATATTCTGTATGAGAATCATGTTAATATAAAACATTCTACATTATATTTTCACACTTTTCATGTATTGCCATTCTTCAGCCAAACATCCCTAATGTTCTTCCCTAATTTCCTTTTCTCTTTTCACATTCCTGATTTTATTTCTTCACATACTTTCACAGAGATCTCCTTCATATTCCACAATTCAAAATCAGAATCCTTTTCGACTTTACTTGGGACAACATCCTTATTCTTCCTTCGCAATTATCCAAGTATGCTATCAAAGGTCTTCACTTGTCTGTTGACCTATTCGTTCGTTTGTTGGTATTTCTCTTCATCTATGTCACTGTACCTCTTCCCAGACATCTGTCAAGTCAGTCAAATCAGTCCGTCCATCTGTCAAGTCAGTCAAATCAGTCCGTCCATCCATGTGTGAGTGTGGCAATGTGTGTGATCATGCAGATGTAGATGTCAGTATGTGTGCACACGTTCAGAAAAAAAAAGTGTCATCCTTGCCCTATGAGATGGCCATACTTGAATCACTCCCATGTGTCTTCATTTCTCCACATCATTGCTCCCCCCTTCCTGTCCTACCATTCCCATCATCAACACGAACTACTCAACCCTAATCAAACCGGCGCCACGACGGCATCCGGTGCCGGACCTAAAACAGCCTTCTCTCGAAGTGGGCGCCAACTGGTGACCAACCGGTGGACGAGGTCACTCGGCGTCCATGGGTTCAACGTTGCGTTTGACCTCAAACTCGGCGCTGCCGTCCACCCCACACAGCTGGTCGGAGCTGAACGTGGCCTCGATCTCACGTGTGCCCGCTCGACGAGGCCTGATCTTGAAAGTGTAGGTCACTGTCTCGTCCGGCTTGATTGGCTTACTGGAGACACGGGGAAAACATGGGAAATGAGGTGTCATCACATGGGGAAAACATGGGGGAAATGAGGTGTCATCACATGGGGAAAACATGGGGGAAATGAGGTACTGTCGTCACATGGGGAAAACATGGGGGAAATGAGGTACTGTCGTCACATGGGGAAAACATGGGGGAAATGAGGTACTGTCATCACATGGGGGAAATGAGGTACTGTCATGACATGGGGAAAACATGGGGAAATGAGGTACTGTCATGACATGGGGAAATCGTGGGGGAAATGAGGTACTGTCATGACATGGGAAATCATGGGGGAAATGAGGTACTGTCATTACATGGGGAAAACATGGGGGAAATGAGGTACTGTCATTACATGGGGGAAATGAGGTACTGTCATGACATGGGGAAATCATGGGGGAAATGAGGTACTGTCATCACATGGGGAAAACATGGGGGAATGAGGTACTGTCATGACATGGGGAAATCATGGGGGAAATGAGGTACTGTCATCACATGGGGAAATGAGGTACTGTCATGACATGGGGAAAACATGGGGAAATGAGGTACTGTCGTCACATGGGGAAATCATGGGGGAAATGAGGTACTGTCATCACATGGGGAAATCATGGGGGAAATGAGGTACTGTCGTCACATGGGGAAATCATGGGGAAATGAGGTACTGTCATTACATGGGGAAAACATGGGGGAAATGAGGTACTGTCATTACATGGGGAAAACATGGGGGAAATGAGGTAGTGTCATCACATGGGGAAATGAGGTACTGTCGTCACATGGGGAAATCATGGGGGAAATGAGGTAGTGTCATCACATGGGGGAAATGAGGTACTGTCATGACATGCAGGACTCGGACAGTCAGGTTAGGAGTAGCGAGACATCTAGAAATGATAATAATAATAATGAATACTTATATAGCGCCTATTCTCGGCTAGAGGCCAAGGTCTAAGGGCTTTACAATCAACACTCGTTTACACAACGGGCTGCCTACCTGGGTAGTGCCGACTGAAGAGCTGCCAGCTGGCGCTTCATTCAGTCGTTTCCCGTGTCATCCAGTCAGTATCGTTCAATATCAATCACTCATTTTCCTTACTTCCTTCATTCTTTCCATTTCTCACGCAGAGTGCATGCTATGTGTAACGCGTCGTCCAAACCCAACGGCCAAACTGGCCTACTCTTCCGAAAGCTGGTGATGGGATTTTATGTGTGTGCAAGATGTTATGCGAAAACAAGAAAAAAACGTACATGTAGCATTTTAAATCAAACTGAATTCTATTTTGATTCTCCTACTCGCTTTTAAAGTTTTCTTTTTTCATGCGTGCATGTGTGCGCGCGCGTGCGTGCGTGTGTGTGCATACGGGGTGTGTGAGCGAGTGTGCACGTGTGTGTGTGCATGAGTGTGGTGTGTGTGTGTGTGTGTGTGTGTGTTCACTGTCTGTGCATCTTCAGCTTCATGTCTCTTCACTCAGGCATGGGAATTGACTGAAAGGGAAAACTCTGAAATCTAGGGGGTCCGGGAGCATGCCCCCCCGGAAAAATTTTTTTTTTCAAGATCAAAATCTGTGCAATCTGGGCTATCCTGACTTCATTTTTATGGATTTATGAACGTAAAAAAAAAAGAAGTAAATTAGCATTAAAACAACAAACAAAAACAATTTTCACACAAAATGTTTTTATTCAGTTCTATGAGTTCTCCAGCTGACTACAAAGATCACACAGGCTCAAAAAACAAACAAAACAAACAACAAAAACAAAACAACAATCAACCAACCCAAACAATCACCAATCAACCAACCAACCAACTGGTCAACCAACCAAACAAGAAACACCCCCACACACACAAAAGAAAAGTTAAGCCTGCACACATTCACTTGAAACTGGTTACAGACACTGGCACCAGGCATTACCTCTAGAGCTGAGGCAAGTATCTCTGAAGAGAAAACAGGAAGGTATTTGAAGTTTACTGCTGAGAAGACTGTCACACAAGCAGCTCCCCTGTTTACTGCTGTCACTGAGAAGACTGTCACACAAGCAGCTCCCCTGTTTACTGCTGTCACTGAGAAGAATGTCACACAAGCAGCTCCCCTGTTTACTGCTGTCACTGAGAAGAATGTCATACAAGCAGCTCCCCTGTTTACTGCTGTCACTGAGAAGAATGTCATACAAGCAGCTCCCTTGTTTACTGCTGTCACTGAGCTTGTTTACTGCTGTCACTGAGAAGAATGTCATACAAGCAGCTCCCTTGTTTACTGCTGTCACTGAGCTTGTTTACTGCTGTCACTGAGAAGAATGTCACACAAGCAGCTCCCTTGTTTACTGCTGTCACTGAGAAGAATCTTACCTGGCAAACGTTGATTACTTTCCAGAGACGCACACTTATCCAGATGCTTCTTTGAGCGGAGATGGTCAGTCAGTGTTGAAACACCACGACTGGCGTAAGATACGTCTTTGTTGCAGACAATACACCGTGCAGCTCCACTGATATTTATCTTGCGAAAGCGCGTCCCAAGGCGCTCCTTCTTTACTACATCTCCGATTTCCACCTCCACAACTACAAATATCCGCTCCCATTTCCATTTATTTGGGCACTTGTCTTCGAGCGGATCGCCGAAGTTTACCACACGACCAAGGCACGCCATGTTGAAAATTCGCCTGTTCAAAGTTTGCGCATGCGCAGAAAGTCACGACATTCACAAATTTGGGCTGCCCGCGAGAGTTAATAGCTGCTGTTGCTGGCGATTCGGGTAACTGAGGCAGGCGTTCGCAGCACGCAAACACAGTACGCTCGCGTTCCGCAGTAGTCTCGATCGTCCATACCCAAACTTCCGCGAGAACGAGAACAGAGAACGAGATAACGCTCGCGTTAGTATAACTTGGTCTAGGCCAGCCGAGACCAGTTCAGCAACAGCTAAAACCGGTGCTTTATATTTTTTGTACCCCAGATTTTTTTTTTCGCGGACGCAATTTCGTTTTCGCGGAAAGCAAATTTTACTGCCGCGGAAATCAGCGTTTTCGCTGACAATTCCCATGCCTGTCACTATAAAGTGATACAGGATATTAAAAACAAGCAGTGTGTGTGTGTGCATGCACGCATGTGAAACGGAGAGACAGACAGAAAGTACATGTACATAAAAATGCGTCTGTGGTTGTGTGCTCATAGCAGCATACCTGCTTGTTTCTTTGTATATAACCCAATTAGAAATTCTCATGAGAAGTCTATAGAACGCACGGGCAAAATAAGTGTGTGTATATATGTATGTGTGTGTGTGTGTGTGTGTGTCTGTATGAGTGTGTGTGTATGTGTGTGTGTGTGTGTGTGTGTGTGTGTGTGTGTGTGTGTGTGTGTGTGTGAGCAGATGTGTGTGTGTGTGCATATATTTGAGTGCGAGTGTCTGTGAGAGAGAGAGAGAGAGGAAGATTTCTCTCTTGGAATGCTCTTCCAAAGGAAAGACAAGTTAGGGATTTTTGGAGAATAAGGTGGGGCATGATGATGTGAAACTGTGTGTGCGTGCACGTGTACGTGTGTGTGTGTGTGTGTGTGTGTGTGTGTGTGTGTGTGTGTGTGTGTGTGTGTGTGTGTGTGTGTGCATGCATGCACCTTGAGCATGCATGAGTATGGAAAGTCACTCGATCCAAATAATAATTTAAAATACCTACACACCAGCCGCCAATTCACAGTACGACCATAATATTCACAGAATTCAATACCCTTGTCCCATTACATGAGCAGTTTTTCATTGGTACAAGGAGCATATCAAACTTGAAAGTACACTCAGAGCCCCCAGACAAACAAACTCACTGAAACTCGTGAGAGTCGGCCGAAACGACAGAAGCACCCTCTAGGTTGATTGCTCCATTGGTCAGACTGATGTTAAGAGGGTTAGTGAACTTGACGGTGCCCTCATAGTCTGTGGCCGTTTTCATCCCTTCAGGTACCTGTGGTAGGCAGCAAAGAAACAACACAAAGACTGCGTCATACCCAGAGGGATAAGAAGAAATTATCTAGCCAGATTAAAACCTAAAAAAAATAAAAAAAAATTGAATCAATTCTTTCTCTTTTTTTTTGTGGTCAAACTGATCAGCATTTTTTTTTTTTTTTTCACTTTGTCTGATCTTGTTGTAATACTAATCCGCTGATCCCTCCTTTTAAACCGATCCATCTTTTCCTTTCATATGCCCACACACTTTCCTGTCATACTCAAATTCCTTCCCTTTCACGCCAGTTTATCCATCCTTCCTTTTAACACAAAACTATTCTTCCTTTTCTTTTCTTTCTTTCTGCGTACGCAGGCTGATACTCCTGCGGACACTGCCGGGCCTGTATAGACAGGCAGTGGAGTTTTGTGTGTATGACTGTTTTTTTGTCCCGCCATTAAGGCAGCTATCTTCGGGGAAGGTGCATGCTATGTGTAACGTGTCATCCATACCAACGGCCAAACTGGCCTTCTCTTCCGAAAGTTGGTGATGGGATTTTACGTGTGTGCAAGATGTTGTGTGCGTTCACACACGGAACCTCAGTTTATATTCTCATTCGAAGGACTGTATGGGGAATGGAGTCAGAACCAATGTCAACTCCGAGGGAAAAATTCCCCATGTACCGAAATTTGAACCCGCAACCCCAGAATCACGAGTCCGGCGCTCTGTCAACTGAGCTATTCCGGCCCCCAACCTATCCTTCCCTTTCACACAAACCTATCCTTCACTGTCACACAAACCCACCCTTCCCTTTCACACAAACTTATTCTTCCCTTTCACACAAACCTACCCTTCCCTTTCACACAAACCTACCCTTCCCTTTCACACAAACCTATTCTTCCCTTTCACACAAACCTACCCTTCCCTTTCACACAAACCTACCCTTCCCTTTCACACAAACTTATTCTTCCCTTTCACACAAACCTACCCTTCCCTTTCACACAAACCTACCCTTCCCTTTCACACAAACTTATCCTTCCCTGTCACACAAACCTACCCTTCCCTTTCACACAAACCTACCCTTCCCTTTCACACAAACTTATCCTTCCCTGTCACACAAACTTATCCTTCCCTTTCACACAAAACTACACTTCCCTTTCACATTCACCCACCCATTCATTTCACACACACATATCCTTTTCTTTCACACAAATCTACACTTCCCTTTCACACAAAACTACACTTCCCTTCACACAAACCTACCCTTCCCTTTCACACAAACTTACCATGCCCTTTCACACAAATCTAGCTTCCCTTTCACACAAACCTGCCCTTCCCTTTCACACAAACCTACCCTTCCCTGTCACACAAACCTACCCTTCCCTGTCACACAAACCTATCCTTCCCTTTCACACAAACCTACCCTTCCCTTTCACACAAACCTACCCTTCCCTGTCACAGAAACCTACCCTTCCCTGTCACACAAACCTACCCTTCCCTGTCACACAAACCTACCCTTCCCTATCACACAAACCTATCCTTCCCTTTCACACAAACCTACCCTTCCCTTTCACACAAACCTACCCTTCCCTGTCACACAAACCTATCATTCCCTTTCACACAAACCCACCCTTCCCTTTCACACAAATCTAGCTTCCCTTTCGCACAAACCTACCCTTCCCTGTCACATAAACCTACCCTTCTCTGTCACACAAACTTATTCTTCCCTTTCACACAAACTAATTCTTCCCTTTCACACAAACTAATTCTTCCCTTTCACACAAACCTACCCTTCCCTTTCACACAAACCAACCCTTCCCTTTCACACAAACCTACCCTTCCCTTTCACACAAACTTATTCTTCCATTTCACACAAACCTACCCTTCCCTTTCACACAAACTTATTCTTCCCTTTCACACAAACTAATTCTTCCCTTTCACACAAACCTACCCTTCCCTTTCACACAAACCTACCCTTCCCTGTCACACAAACCTACCCGTCCCTGTCACACAAACCTACCCTTCCCTTTCACACAAACTTATTCTTCCCTTTCACACAAACTAATTCTTCCCTGTCACACAAACCTACCCTTCCCTTTCACACAAACCTACCCTTCCCTTTCACACAAACTTATTCTTCCATTTCACACAAACCTACCCTTCCCTTTCACACAAACCTACCCTTCCCTTTCACACAAACTTATTCTTCCCTTTCAACCACAAATTCACCCTTCACCCCAGCCACTGTGACACACTGATCCGTGTCATGGACTCCTGGTTTGGAGGTCGTGGATTCACTTTCCAGCAGAGCCATTTCTGTGTGGGATTTTTCTGCCCCAACCAGCTCCTACCCACAGCTGAGTTTGCTGTGGGCTCAACCTGGTAAGACTGAGACCATACAGCAGATTTTCATGCACTTAATGGAAGTGTCTCTAAAAAAAGTTGCTCAAATTTCTAGACCAACACTGCAGGTGTCTGTATCTCTCAGGGCTGGTTGATGCCAAGATATGTTATGAAAGGATGCATAGAATACAGCCCTGTCATACATTTTTCGGACCGACATGGAAATCCATAGCATCATCTCCATCATTCTTCTCCTCCTCCATCAGCATAAAGAGGAGTCGGTGCCTGTGGTCCTTCTTGTCTGCCCTGTTCTCTTGGTGACCTCGGTTTCCATTTCCTTTCCACATGTGTGCCCTGGATGAGGTTCTGTCGGAATCACCAGTATTAGCAAAGTCATGGTGTTTAAGCTCGCTCACCTGGCTCTCCAACTAAGCGATCATTGTTGTCAGAAGAAAGCATTGTAGAAGTTATACAGCGTTATGCTGGATTAGAATGGGCACCGCCGGACACCATCTACATGACTCGGCAGCAGTGCAGTGTCTCCTCCGGTGGGTTGCCTCACGACAACTTGAATCGAGTGCCTCCCTATGGGCCATCTTTGCAGAGGCTAAGGCTGGGCAAATCAGGCCGTGGCTGTGGACAGGGAGCTAGATCAGGTGGCGTGGTTGCAACGCCACTGAACTGGCTTGGAAGACGAGACAGAAGAAAAAGAAAACAAAATCCTTCACTATCCAACACACTCGTCCTTCCCCTTTCATACAAACCTATCCTTCATTTCCAGACCAAACCTAACCTTCCCTCTCGCACAAGCCTGCCCTTGCCCTTCACACACATCTGCTCTTTCCCTTGTGTACACAGTCACCGAGCCGTCACTCACGGTGATCTCCAGGCAGGGTTTGTCCAGGGTGATGGCCTGTGAGGTGACGTAGTGCTGCTTGGTGCCCGCCACCTCGAAGGCCACGGACAGCTGCAAGCTGGCCTCGGGTTCAGCTTGTTCTGGTAGTCCTTGGCCGTGGCCACCAGTTCCACAGTCTTCTCTGTAACAACACACACCAGTCACCAATGTCATGTCTCTGCTAATCCTTGACCGTGGCCACCAGTTCCACAGTCGTCTCTGTAACAACACACACCAGGTCACCAATGTCATGTCTCTGCTAATCCTTGGCCGTGGCCACCAGTTCCACAGTCTTCTCTGTAACAACACACACCAGGTCACCAATGTCATGTCTCTGCTAATCCTTGGCTTTGGTCACGTCACAGCACGACTAAAAGAAACTTTGTTGACTTCCCTTGCTGAGGCTTTTGATTCGTTTCTCTCTCTGTCCCTTCTTTTCCTAGAACACATATTGCAACTGCAAACAGCACACACACTCACAACCCACATAAACACTTATCTTCCAAAGAAATCTTGCACATATACAACATACTCCTAAGCACAAAGAAACCTGTCTTCCTGTAATAACTTACAGCACACATACAGACCTTTTTACCCTAAAACTGATTTAAAAAAAAAAAATTTTTAAAACAAAAACGAGCATATTTTCTACAAGATAAGATAATGTTGCTTATAGCCCAGCCGACCGCAAAGGGCCACATCAGGGCTGATATTTTCTACAAAGAATGTGTACAAAATTCCAAATTTGGAGGAGAAGAAGGGTGAGGAAGAGGAGGCATTCATTTCTTTTTCACCTGCTGTAACATTAGAGATGCTTCTTCCCAGTAGTAACCACCTAATACTGCATTAACTAAAGTAAAATAGGTTCTTTCCAATACCATCTAGTTTAAAACCTGATTCACCAGCAAACTTTAGCGCAAGCTCATGCTCTCTCGCCATTGTTTTCTTTCTTTGGTTTCAGGGCATGCTGTCAAAGCAACAGACACTAACATCATGCCACATGCAGAAGTTGGCCACAGCTGCCATTTCTTTGAACACCACAGCCATGATTGCACTCCACACGCGCAATTCCCACTCAAAAACATTTTGTCTCCAGAATTTTTGTCCGCATGTTTTTCTCTTCTAGTTCACTATAACTTTCCCAAATGTGTGAGAAATACAGTGAAATAATATAGGTGAACAGGTCTGCACATATAACGCACATGCACCAGGACATCTGCCCTTTCTCTCCACACACACACACACACACTTGTATTCTCCCCTTCTCTCTGCCCATACCCTCATCAGGGTCCAGTTCCAGCTGGTACGGTTTCCAGCCACCCTCTTCCCCGGGACCCCAGTGTAGAACGTGCTGATCAATGACATCCGACCTCGCACCGACCTCTTCTCTCCCGCTCTTGTTCATTACTTTAAAGGTGACTTTGATGTCATCGCCAATCATGGTATCAGCCACGTCAAGTTTGAACTTGACATCATTCTTCTTCTCTCGCTTGTAGATGTTTTCGCTGGAGATTCGGCTGAAGCGGTTGGCAAACTCCACCACTCGACGCTCGTCAGCTGACCCTGAAATGACAGGACAAGTTTGATTGAAAGACAACTTGTATGTTAGTTTCAAATTCAACGTCTATCTACTCTAGGTGATATTAGACGGGGAAAAAAAGACGACCAAAAAGACACCACCTCATCAACCTAAAAACAAACAAACCAAACCCTAATGATAAAGCTAGAAAACTACAAATGGTTTTGATGTGGGGGAGAAGAGTGAGGGGTAGGGGACCGATGAAGATGGTCCTTTCATACATTTTATGTAGATTTAGCAGTAGGTAAATGACTGACTCACTTAAAAGTACCCTCATAAGAATAAGATATTAAGAAACTATAAATTCTCCCAAAATTGTGAGTACAAAGAGATGGGGAAAAGATACGTCCACTCTAATTTATCAGAGCTTAATCTAGGAATTTTTAAAAAGGGGGGCAGTCCCCCCCTCATATAAAAAAAGGGGGCAGTCCCCCCCCTCATATAAAAAAAGGGGGGCATCCCCCCCCCCCCCCCCAACCCTTTACATACCTCCTCCCCCTTATTACACAGACTTCAACACACCTTGATCAAATCATCTAGATTAAATAACTGCGGTTTCTTCATGATCTTCTCCACCCTCGCATTGCACAGAATCTTTTTTTTTTCCTCACTTTTCCTCCACGAAAGTCAAAGTGCACGCTTCATTTTGGAAAATATCCAATATGGCGCCTTAAACGCTCGCAACTTCTTGTCGGTGATCGAGATGGAGGAGATGAACGCCGCCGATTGGTTGATTTACACTAACAGCCAATGAAATATCAACAAATCCTTCGCTCCTGCTCAGTCCTAGTTTCAGTTTTTCAAGCAGACGACAAACCAGCGCCCGCAATGATCAGTGAACAGGGCGGGCAGTCCTGCAACTGTGCGGGAGTCTGCCCGCGTTAAGACTCGATAATTGCGGGAAGGAACAGATTTTGGGGGATTGTACCAATCCCGCGCTCTAGATTAAGCTCCGATTTATCTATGTAAATCTCTAATAAGATCAAAATTAACATACGCGCACGAAATGTTTTTAGTGCACCAAAATATCTATTAAAGAAGCTTCAGAGCGTAGAATGCAAAGACAGCTTGTGTGCTTAAGTTCGCGAGCATTCAAATGAACTCCTAGGAAGTGGGTTTTTTTTTCAGTGCAGCATACAGACACGCCAAAAGCCTGAAGAAAAGAAGAGGAGAAGCCAACCACTGAAAAGCTGAGGAAACACATCACATGGGTGAAACCGATGAAAATTGGAAATCCTGAAAGGTAGGGGGTCCAGGAGGCCCCCTGGCGGGGTCAAAGGGCAGAGCCCCTTGTTGGGGGTCAGGTGGCAAAGCCCCCTGAAGCTGAAGCATTTTTACATTTTCGTTATTAAAATCAGACCATTTTGAGGTACTTTCAGCATGTTTTTTATATGTGAAACAAGATTAATGTTTTGTCCCAGAGTAACTTATGCTGTCCCCCCCCCCCCCCCCCCCCCCCCCGCAAAAAAAAAGGGAAAAATGAAAAGAAAACTTGTGAATCGTACAGAATAATAAAAATCACGAAACCAGCATAATGGAAATCACGCCATTATTGTCTGGACCTCTTTCATCCAGCCATCGCCAAGACCTCTTTCATCCAGCCATCGCCAAGACCTCTTTCATCCAGCCATCGCCAAGACCTCTTTCATCCAGCCATCGCCAAGACCTCTTTCATCCAGCCATCGCCAACACCTCTTCATCCAGCCATCGCCAACACCTCTTTCATCCAGCCATCGCCAACACCTCTTTCATCCAGCCATCGCCAACACCTCTTTCATCCAGCCATCGCCAACACCATTTGTTTCATCCAGCCATCGCCAAGACCTCTTTCATCCAGCCATCGCCAAGACCTCTTTCATCCAGCCATCGCCAAGACCTCTTTCATCCAGCCATCGCCAAGACCTCTTTCATCCAGCCATCGCCAAGACCTCTTTCATCCAGCCATCGCCAAGACCTCTTTCATCCAGCCATTGCCAACACCATTTGTTTCATCCAGCCATCGCCAACACTATTTGTTTCATCCAGCCATCGCCAACACCATTTGTTTCATCCAGCCATCGCCAACACCATTTGTTTCATCCAGCCATCGCCAAGACCTCTTTCATCCAGCCATCGCCAACACCATTTGTTTCATCCAGCCATCGCCAAGACCTCTTTCATCCAGCCATCGCCAACACCATTTGTTTCATCCAGCCATCGCCAACACCATTTGTTTCATCCAGCCATCGCCAACACCATTTGTTGGGGACGGAAGCATCGATCAGCGACGTGTCTTCATTCATAGCCACAAACGGCACCGTGCTGAAAGAAGAGAATGAAGTGCAGCAGATTCAGACTAGATCTAGGTCGACGGGATCGTTGCGACGTGAAGACGGATGAACACACGCTGTAGGCTATCGTGAATGTGGCGCAAATCGGAAGACAAGTTTTGAAACAACTTGGACGGCACAATGCGCGAGTTGTTCAAGAACACAGCTTAACCGAAAACTACCCCAAAAAGGAAAATCGACCGCAACGCACGCCAATGTCTGGATTTCCGGACAAACGGCCAATACGAAATCCGGATTCCGGATGTGTGGTTTCACCCATGCGACATCATAATACAGCGCTTCCAAAACCAGTACAACACATGACCAGGAGTTTGGAAAGGAGGGGAACTGATAACCACCAACGCAGGCCAAAAAAATACAACA
The DNA here is from genome assembly GCA_018398815.1 of Conus ventricosus. Lineage (NCBI taxonomy): Eukaryota > Metazoa > Mollusca > Gastropoda > Neogastropoda > Conidae > Conus > Conus ventricosus. Next base: position 3,921,248 of record CM031612.1, on the reverse strand, counting down.
TCCAAGAATAAGAGGGGATCACCTGCCTTGGCGTGGTGGTTAGAGTTCCGAATTACGGACTGGTCGATCATGGGTTCAATTCCCATGTTTTATTTGTGACTTTCTGGCACGGATAAGCTCCTACCACAGCCCTGCAAGCGAGACAGAGCACAAGACTTATCTTGCTTGGACGGGAGGCCGAAGGAGAATGAGGAACAGGAAGTGCACCTCGGCTTTCTGCGCATGGTGGAAGTAGGGTGGGCGTCACGTGACTGTCTTATTACTGCATTAGCCACAAAAATCTTCGGCCTGACAGAGCTGACTAACTGCCGTTGAATGCTATGGTCTGACATGGTAAAGTATATGACGCCAAAAGTGTTGTTATAATCTCCTTACCGACACTGCAGGTGTCTGTTATCTCTTGAGCTTAGTAGACGCCATGGATATATTCTGGAAGTAAGCGTAGAGCACATCCCTGTCATACAGCCTGAGACTGGCATGGAACTCTACAGATCCTCTTCCTTTTCCTCACAAATCAGCATGTTTTAATTTAGGCAGCCCGCATGCCCATCAGGCCAACTGCTATTGAAATCACTGTTCCACTTCCCATGATCAATCCCTTGCCAGATCCATGTTTTTTTTTTCCCCCATCCCACGCTGCATTTACAATTGTTTGCCTTGACCCTAATAACAGACAGCAAAACAAATAACAATGATGACGGTGATAAGGAGATGGAAAATTCCCGGAACTACCAACAGAAAGAATTTACTACAAAAGCATCACCATAATGATGAACGCTGCCATGAAGACGTAACGACAAAGGCAGGCAAGGTGAAGGATGATCATTATGATGGTCTCTGTCAACGGATAGAACCAAGAGCAAAAAAAAAAAAGAATCGCAATAACCATGGACACCACCACGAAGCATTAACAAAGACAGATGGAATCATAAATCTGAATCAAGAGCAAAAAAAAGAATCACAATAACCATGGACACTACCACGAAGCATTAACAAAGACAGATGGAATCATAAATCTGAATCAAGAGCAAAAAAGAATCACAATAACCATGGACACTACCACGAAGCAGTAACAAAGAGAGATGGAATCATAAATCTCGTCAAAGCCAGGTACATGTAATAGGCAAGGGCAATACTGACCCTCAGGGTATTTATAGGCCAGGGTCAGGTCCTCTCTGTCACAAGTGCCCAGCCGCTTGGTGCTGATGTTCTTGCCCACAGCATGGGAGTTGATGTACAACACCTCGGAGTCTCCGTCCTCATGTTGCTGAAACACGGCAAGACAATTCTCCAAAATCACTTCACAGCCTCTCTGTATCCACCAGTCTGAAACATAGGCAATTCACCCACATCTCTTCAAATCCTCTGTCTTTATGAGGCTGAAACATAGGCAATTCACCCACATCTCTTCAAATCCTCTGTCTTTATGAGGCTGAAACATAGGCAATTCACCCACATCTCTTCAAATCCTCTGTCTTTATGAGGCTGAAACACAGGCAATTCATCCCATCTCTTCAAATCCTCTGTCTTTATGAGGCTGAAACATAGGCAATTCACCCCATCTCTTCAAATCCTCTGTCTTTATGAGGCTGAAACATAGGCAATTCACCCCATCTCTTCAAATCCTCTGTCTTTATGAGGCTGAAACATAGGCAATTCACCCCATCTCTTCAAATCCTCTGTCTTTATGAGGCTGAAACATAGGCAATTCACCCCATCTCTTCAAATCCTCTGTCTTTATGAGGCTGAAACATAGGCAATTCATCCCATCTCTTCAAATCCTCTGTCTTTATGAGGCTGAAACATCGGCAATTCACCCACATCTCTTCAAATCCTCTGTCTTTAGGAATCTGAAACATAGGCAATTCACCCACAACTCTTCAAATCCTCTGTCTTTAGGAGGCTGAAACATAGGCAATTCACCCCATCTCTTCAAATCCTCTGTCTTTAGGAATCTGAAACATAGGCAATTCACCCCATCTCTTCAAATCCTCTGTCTTTATGAGGCTGAAACATAAGCAATTCACCCACATCTCTTCAAATCCTCTGTCTTTAGGAATCTGAAACATAGGCAATTCACCCACATCTCTTCAAATCCTCTGTCTTTAGGAATCTGAAACATAGGCAATTCACCCACATCTCTTCAAATCCTCTGTCTTTATGAGGCTGAAACATAGGCAATTCACCCCATCTCTTCAAATCCTCTGTCTTTAGGAATCTGAAACATAGGCAGTTCACCCCATCTCTTCAAATCCTCTGTCTTTATGAGGCTGAAACATAGGCAATTCACCCACATCTCTTCAAATCCTCTGTCTTTAGGAATCTGAAACATAGGCAATTCACCCACATCTCTTCAAATCCTGTCTTTATGAGTCTGAAACATAGGCAATTCACCTACATCTCTTCAAATCCTCTTTCTTTATGAGGCTGATACAGGATGGGAAGTCATAAACAAGTCTATCCTCATTTCTATTCAGATTCACTCCATTCATTTACTAAAATCCAGAAATTCTTCGAAAATATTGGTCTATACAAATTTCGTCAAATTTGTGTCTTCATTTTTCTTTATATAAAACACACACATGCGTGCATGCACACGCACACACACACTTACACACACACGCACATACACACACACCAACCACACATGGACTTATAAACTCCACTTCTGATTCCCTTTGATTATTTTATAGGTAAACACAGCACAGACACTTGGTCACATGGCTAGAATATTTGCCGGCCGAGTTGGTCATGAGTTTGAATCTCTTGTGAGATGAGATATTTCTGACTCCAAACCCTCCTAGCAGTGGATGGGTACCTGATTCAGTCAAGGAAATATTAAAGGTGGTGGAAGGAGAGGGATAGGGTCTGCCTCATGTGTATAGGTTTGATGACCAATAGGACTCGCTCTTTGTGTGTGTGTGTGCGTGTCTGTATGGGTGAAAGAGAGACAGAAAGTGAGAGAGAGAGAGAGAGAGCACGAACACACACAGGCATGTGCTACACACCGGCCGCATGACCCACCTGCCAGTAGACGCGATCTCCATTGACTTCACTGAAGATGAAGGGCACGTCGAAGTTGAGGTACACATGCCCCTCCTTGATGGCCTTCATGGGGGCCGGCCCACAACGCATCACGCCTGAACAACACACCAGGATCATTGTCCTCATTTTTTTTTTTTCAGTCTGACAACAGTCCACGACGAAAACACTGACTCATTTCCAACAGACATCTTGCTTCTCTGAACTCATGGTGAGTTATCAAACTGAAAGATCATCAATGTACTAAATTGTTTTTTTTTTCCTTTTATTTTATTTCATACTTTCCTTCATTACCAAAGTGAGACAGTGAAATAAGTCGATAACGATACAAAGCTCATCAGATGGTTAAAACCTCAGTGTAATCTTCAGGCAGTCCTCACATCACTGTGTTTACTTGATCATCTGTCACAGGGAATATGACGGTCAGACGCATGACACATGAGAGGCAGCGAGTGCCACAGACAGATGATGCCAGAGAGTGCCGGGTGCGTGATGGGACGGACAGGTAGTGTCAGAAAGGACAGGGAGTGAAGCTGTTGGACAGGTGATGCCAGAGACGGCACAAAGCGAGTCTGTCAGGTAAATGATGCCACAAAGGTAATATCAGAAAGGACAGGGAGTGAAGCTGTTGGACAGGTGATGCCATAGACGGCACAAAGCAAGTCTGTCAGGTAAATGACGCCACAAAGGTAATATCAGAAAGGACAGGGAGTGAAGCTGTTGGACAGGTGATGCCATAGACGGCACAAAGCGAGTCTGTCAGGTAAATGACGTGATGGACGGACAGGTAGTGTCAGAAAGGACAGGCAGGAAGCTGTTGGACAGGTGATGCCAGAGACGGCACAAAGCGAGTCTGTCAGGTAAATGACGTGATGGACGGACAGGTAGTGTCAGAAAGGACAGGCAGGAAGCTGTTGGACAGCTGATGCCAGAGACGGCACAAAGCGAGTCTGTCAGGTAAATGATGCCACAAAGGTAATATCAGAAAGGACAGGGAGTGAAGCTGTTGGACAGGTGATGCCATAGACGGCACAAAGCGAGTCTGTCAGGTAAATGATGCCACAAAGGTAATATCAGAAAGGACAGGCAGGAAGCTGTTGGACAGCTGATGCCAGAGACGGCACAAAGCGAGTCTGTCAGGTAAATGACGCCACAAAGGTAATATCAGAAAGGACAGGGAGTGAAGCTGTTGGACAGGTGATGCCAGAGACAGCACAAAGCGAGTCTGTCAGGTAAATGACGTGATGGACGGACAGGTAGTGTCAGAAAGGACAGGCAGGAAGCTGTTGGACAGCTGATGCCAGAGACGGCACAAAGCGAGTCTGTCAGGTAAATGATGCCACAAAGGTAATATCAGAAAGGACAGGGAGTGAAGCTGTTGGACAGGTGATGCCACAGACGGCACAAAGCGAGTCTGTCAGGTAAATGACATGATGGGACGGACAGGTAGTGTCAGAAAGGACAGGGAGTGAAGCTGTTGGACAGGTGATGCCAGAGACGGCACAAAGCGAGTCTGTCAGGTAAATGACGTGATGGGACGGACAGGTAGTGTCAGAAAGGACAGGGAGTGAAGCTGTTGGACAGGTGATGCCAGAGACGGCACAAAGCGAGTCTGTCAGGTAAATGATGCCACACAAGGCGGAAAGGGGTCTGGTTACACAGGTGATGAGAGAAGGCGCAGGCAGTGAGTTGGTCACACAGGTGATGACAGAAATGGTTACACAGGTGATGAGAGAAATGGTTACACTGATGATGAGAGAAATGGTTACACTGATGATGACAGAAATGGTTACACTGATGATGACAGAAATGGTTACACTGATGATGACAGAAATGGTTACACTGATGATGACAGAAATGGTTACACTGATGACAGAAATGGTTACACTGATGATGACAGAAATGGTTACACTGATGATGACAGAAATGGTTACACTGATGATGAGAGACACTGATGACAGAAATGGTTACACAGGTGATGACAGAAATGGTTACACAGGTGATGACAGAAATGGTTACACTGATGATGAGAGAAAGCACAGGCAGTGAGTTGGTCACACTGATGATGCAGGACAGAGGCAGGGAGAGGGTGTAAAGCAGACGATGCCGGAGTGGGACCCGACCTTCACTCAGCTCCTGCGGTGTGGCGTCATGGGCCTGCCAGCCATCGTAACCGTCGGGCAGATCCAGACGCCGGAACCAGGACTCGTTCCACACATGGAAATTCCTGCAAAGTCATCACGCCAGATAAGATAATGTTGCTTATAGCCCAGCCGACCGCAAAGGGCCACATCAGGGCTGAATCACGCCAGATATACACGTGTACAGGCAGACTGACTGATACACACACATAATGCCTAATTTTTTTGGGTTAAAAGTCATCGCTCCAGATATACACGTACACACAGAGATCGACTCGTACACAATCATGCCTCATTTCATGTGAAAAGTCATCGCTCCAGATATACACGTGTACACTGAGATCGACTTGTACACACACATGATGCCTGATTTTATGTGAAAAGTCGTCACTCCAGATATACACGTGACACACACACAATGCCTAACTTAAATCGAATGTCTGTCTGTCAGGGCCGTTTTAAAATAAAGATGACTAAGAAAAATGCATGTCTTTGTGGGAGTATTTTGAGATTTTCAGAGAGGATGTTATCCCCTTTTCATGTTTTGGACATGTGCAAACCAGTAATCTAACCGCGCATGCATTTTGATTTCAGGAGCAGATAATTTTGTAAGGTAAAGGTATGTGTGAGTGTGTGCGTGAGTGTGTGTGTGTGTGTGTGTGTGTGTGTGTGAGTGTGTGTGAGTGAGTGAGTGAGTGTGTGTGAGTGTGTGTGTGTGTGTGTGTGTGTGAGTGTGAATGTGTGTGTGTGTTTGAAAGTTTGTTCATCAGTGTTTATATGTGACCATGAATGCGTGATCGAGTGAGTGTGTGTGTTCCATTTCTTTTTGTTTTGCTTTGTTTTGTTGTGTGTGTGTTTTTATGTGCTTACTCTGACCATATGGATATACATTTCCCCCAAAATTTAAGTGTTGGAGAGAGAAGCCGGTGGTAAAAATGAATTTGTTCTTGTTGCGCAAAATTTCTCACGATGAGATCTTTTCCAAAATGCAATGACACCACCCCCCCCCCCCCCCCCCCCCCCCTTCCGAATGCATTTTCATACCACATAGGGATTTTTAACATTTCTTAAGAACCTGGACCCCTGCCCTACCTCCCCTTTCCCTTTCTTCATCCACCCCTGCATTTGGGTTACAAATGCATTGTCGTATATGCTATTTTGTTTTTCAGGCGAACAGTGTAAAAACTGTACAGTCTGTTAAAGAAGGTCACCTGCCCTCAAACTGTCAAAGTTTCTGCTCCAGTGCAAAACAACAAAGTTTCTCCTCCAGTGCAAAATGACCCAATGTTCTGCTCTCATGCAAAATGGCCCAATGTTCTGCTCCAGTGCAAAATGGCCCATTGTTCTGCTCCAGTGCAAAATGACCCAATGTTCTGCTCCAGTGCAAAATGACCCAATGTTCTGCTCCAGTGCAAAATGACCCAAGCTTCTGCTCCAGTGCAAAATGACCCAATGTTCTGCTCCAGTGCAAATTGACCTAAGATTTTGCTCAAAGACAAACCAACCAAAAATTACGCCTGACTCATTCAATGCTGAATAGCTACATATATGTTTAAAGGAAAAAACAGAGAGAGAGAGAGAGAAAGAGAGAGAGAGAAAGAAAGAAATAAAAAAGAAAACAGAATTGAAGTGACTTGGAACACAGGTAAGTGGTTGACAACAGAGGTTCAGCTAAACTGGCATACCTTGGTCTTTAATGTTAAATTTTTGCCATGTTCCAGTAAATCATGACCGCTCAGGTGCCATGTACTGAGGGAGATGCAGTGTCCCTGTATTTCTCAGGTGCCATGTACTGAGGGAGATGCAGTGTCCCTGTATTTCTCAGGTGCCATGTACTGTGGGAGATGCAGTGTCCCTGTATTTCTCAGGTGCCATGTACTGAGGGAGATGCAGTGTCCCTGTATTTCTCAGGTGTCATGTACTGACGGAGATGCAGTGTCCCTGTATTTCTCAGGTGCCATGTACTGAGGGAGATGCAGTGTCCCTGTATTTCTCAGGTGCCATGTACTGACGGAGATGCAGTGTCCCTGTATTTCTCAGGTGCCATGTGCTGACAGAGATGCAGTGTCCCTGTATTTCTCAGGTGCCATGTGCTGACAGAGATGCAGTGTCCCTGTATTTCTCAGGTGCCGTGTACTGACGGAGATGCAGTGTCCCTGTATTTCTCAGGTGCCATGTGCTGACAGAGATGCAGTGTCCCTGTATTTCTCAGGTGCTGTGTACTGACGGAGATGCAGTGTCCCTGTATTTCTCAGGTGCCATGTACTGACGGAGATGCAGTGTCCCTGTATTTCTCAGGTGCCATGTGCTGACGGAGATGCAGTGTCCCTGTATTTCTCAGGTGCCATGTGCTGACAGAGATGCAGTGTCCCTGTATTTCTCAGGTGCTGTGTACTGGCGGAGATGCAGTGTCCCTGTATTTCTCAGGTGCCATGTACTGACGGAGATGCAGTGTCCCTGTATTTCTCAGGTGCCATGTGCTGACGGAGATGCAGTGTCCCTGTATTTTTCAGGTGCCATGTGCTGACAGAGATGCAGTGTCCCTGTATTTCTCAGGTGCTGTGTACTGACGGAGATGCAGTGTCCCTGTATTTATCAGGTGCCATGTACTGACGGAGATGCAGTGTCCCTGTATATCTCAGGTGCCATGTGCTGACGGAGATGCAGTGTCCCTGTATTTCTCAGGTGCCATGTACTGACGGAGATGCAGTGTCCCTGTATTTCTCAGGTGCCATGTACTGACGGAGATGCAGTGTCCCTGTATTTCTCAGGTGCCATGTACTGACGGAGATGCAGTATCCCTGTATTTCTCAGGTGCCATGTACTGACGGAGATGCAGTGTCCCTGTATTTCTCAGGTGCCATGTACTGACGGAGATGCTGTGTCCCTGTATTTCTCAGGCAAATTCATAACAATCTAAGCAAGATCCTCTCTCCGGTGCTATCCCATTCTGTCATGTTCCCATTGTGCAAACAAGCGTTGCAGCTCCACTCCCTTCCGCTCCCTCACCCAATCAGCCAATCAGAGGCATCTCTTCACTTCATCAGCACAGCACAACGAAACATTCAGGAAATGTGTACCCCATGCACTGTAGTTGGTTCTCTTCACTAGGGATTGTACTGTCTGCCACATGGTGCAGAACTGTTTTTCTTTTTTACTAATTGCTGGTGCCATGCACTGACAACAAAGACAAACACCCACAAACTCCAAACATTTATCAACAGATGTCTGCGAAACATTGTGAACATCAGATGGCCAGATGTTCTTGCCAACACAGAACTGTGGAACAAGACCCAGCAAGTTCCAATAGAATCAGAAATCAGAAAACGGAAGTGGGGATGGATTGGCCACACCCTCAGAAAGTCTCCATCCAACATCGCAAGACAACCCCTTGAATGGAACCCTCAGGGCAAAAGAAAAGCGGGAAGACCAAGACAGACATGGCGAAGGAGTACCGACGCGGAAGTGAAGGCCGCCGGAATGACGTGGGCCAAGCTGAAGAAGATCTCCCAAAACCGTGTCCGCTGGAAAGAGTGTGGTTGCGGCCCTAAGTTTCCCAGGGAATTCAGAGGACTAAGTCAAGTAAGTAAGTCAATGCACTGATTGGTTTGATCACCTAGCAGAACCTCTGCGACATGCGCAATCAGCTTGCTTTCTTCATCAGTGACATTGTCAATATCACAGCAACTGACACAGTCTCTGAGACGCTCCACAGTCATCATAAACTAATTCTTCCCTAACTACAGCAACTCATCACATGTAGCCACTGAGATGCTTTTGAACAATCAACGTTTCTGCCTTCGAGCGTATCAAAAACTGCAGCGACCTGCCACACAAAGTTGTCAAGACGCTGTCAAAGACTTTCTCTGCTTTCATCATCAAATCTACTGGTTCAAAAATAGCAACTTACCACACAGAGTCGTTGAGATGGTCGAGCGATTCATTGTCGTCATCAACGAACTTATCAATGGTCATGGATGCATCACAGTCGTGCGCTGATTCAAAATTGGTCACAGACCGAGTGGGAATTCCCAGAGCACGCAACACTGTCGGACAGAAGGTGGCAGTCATTATTTGGGGAAGAAGAGACAGAGAGAAAGAGACAGAGAGAGAGAGAGAAAGAGACAGAGAGAGAAAGAGAGAGAGAGAGACAGTGAGAGAGAGAGGGCAGAAAGAGTGAGAATGAGGAAAGAAACGGAAGAGAAAGAGACAGTATAAGGAAGAGACAGAGAGAGAAAAGGTGTACAGGTGAGATAGGGACAGAGAGAGAAAAGGGAGAGACAGAGGGAGGGAGAGAGTGAGACACCAAAAAAAAGGATATTCAGAGTTGAAAAAAAAAGAAAAAAGAATGAAACACGATGAAAGAAGAGAGAGACCTTTCAAACCAAACACAATAAAGGAAAAAAAACATATACTTGCAGGCATGTCTACCCCAAAATTTGCTTTCAGGGACAATACAGACAGAAATCAGGGATAAATCCATAAAATCAGGAACAGAACAGTGTTGCCCGATTTCACTGAGAAATCACACACACACCCATCTTGCAGAAGGCAAACGAAACTCCTTTCCTCCCTTGTTGTAGTAGACAAGGCCACTTTTCCGAGAATTCTTTTTGAAGACACAACCTCGCTTCACGGTCGTTCACTCCTTTCGGACCCATCCGAAGAGTCAGAATCTGACTCTGTGTCGACATCATGTCTCCTCTTCGACACCATGTTCTGACTTGAAAGTGAAAGCGAGGTGGGGTTTTTCGCGCGCATGCGTATTACGTCTACTCACTCTAGCAGACCATATTCTTGGTTCAGTTCTGTGCAGCATGATAAGAACGGCTTTTTAACTCCCGACTTTTTTTTTTTTTTTTTCCGGGACACGTGTTGCAAATCCGGGATTTCCGGGACAGTGGCTTCTAAAATCAATTTTCCAGGACAAATCCCGGATGGTCAGGGACAGTAGGCATGCCTGTACCTGGTGAATACAGCTCAAAATGATTCTTTTGGAGACAAAACAAAATGATACACCAGCAATGAAGGGGGGGGGGGGGGGGGAGAAAGAATAGAAAGATAGAGAGTCAGACAGACAGAGAGAGAGACAGTCAGACAGACAGACATGCAGCCAGCCAGCTAGCCAGCCAGCCTGACACAGACAGAGAGAGAAACAGAGAGAGAGAGATAGAGAGAGAGAGAGAGAGAGAGAGAGAGAGAGAGAGAGAGAGAGAGAGAGAAGAGAGAGAGTAAACAGTTCATAAGAAGAGGAGGGCAGAATGACAGAGACAGGACAGAAAGAGAGAAGAGGGAGCAGGAGTGAGAGAAAGAATGGAGACTTTGACTGAGTGAAAAGGATAAAAGAGAGAGAGACTGATCACACCAAATTCTCCCTACACTGAGGCAGTACTTTCCTTTTAAAGGGACTTCATTGGTTGATACAGCTATGGAGTTATTCTTTTGAGTGAGAGAGACAGAGACAGAGCAGCAGACAGAAAGAGACGGAGAGCCAAACAGAGAAGACAAACATGAGAGACACAGAAAGAGACAGTGAGAGAGACAAAGAGAGAGAGAGAGGGGGGTGGGGGTGGGGGGTGGGGGGAAGAGACGGACAGACAGGCAGAAAAAATATTCATCTGTTACGAGAACTAACAAAAGCTGACACTATCAATAAAGCAAATGATTAGTTTATGAAAACCTTTTTTCCCCCAATGCCATAAAAGCAGATCTGAGGAAAACAGTTATGTGCAATACTTTCATCTAAAGATTTGTCATATATTCCTCAAATGTTACAGCCCAAATGTACATGAAAGTACAAAAGGAAACTACTAAGGTAAATATGACATCTAGTGTTTCATCGGAAGATTCAAAAGGGTAAGACACACAAGGTACATCATTAGGATGTTTTGCAGAGCTATAGCACACAGGATCAGGATGCTTCAGAAAGGAAATCTTGCTAAATGGCTGGGTATTTTCATTAAAAAAAATAATGAAGATTGTTACTGGCACGCTGTACCAAACTGAAATGAATGAAAACAGCATTTTTTGTTTCAATTCGATAGTGCAAGGAAAGTTAACGACATTCTGGAGATCTGTAGGACAAAATTAAAACTGAAATAAATGAAAACAGTATTTTTTTTGTTTCAATTTGAGAGTGCAAGGAAAATTAACGACATTTTGGAAATCTGTAGGACAAAATTAACTGATTTTCAGGATTGAAAAAAAGTTTCTACCCCCCCCCCCCCCCCCCCCCCCCAAATTGAAAAAAAATCACCCTAAAACAATGTAAAATTGTTGCTGGCAAATAATACAGAACAGAAATACATCAAAGTTTTTTTGTTTTTTTTTTCAAAGTTGTAACTTAAAAGTGGGAGATTTGAAACATGAAATAACCTAATTTCACTGGCTTGATCATTTGATAGAGGCTGGACTTTGCAATCGTTATTATTATACACAGCTAATGATTGCTCTCTTTGTCTTGTTTCACTTCACTTCACCAAGTTCGGAGCAGTCAGAAATGGAGTACAGACTGCCCTGACAACTCTGATGACATGGCTTGGAACAGACCATCAGAGTTATTGTCCTTGAATAGGAAAATTCTTTCACAGTAGGCCTACTGTGGTAAACATTGTGCTTGAGAGATAATGTGCTTATTTGCTGGCCTGAAATTAGTGAATTGGTGGAAGCCCAATACAAAAACAAAAAAGTGAACACAGCTTGACAGGCAACACTGACTGCTCTGTCCAACTTTGTGAAAAATCGTAAGGCTGAGATGCTTATTCATTGAGAAAGTTTCAGTCATTTTTAACTCTTTCATTCCTCCTTTTCTATGACCCATTACTTCCTCTTGTTCCTAGATTCTTATAATACGAGTATTCTCTTCATTCCTGGATTTAGAGGAAAAAAAAGTGTAAAGTGAGAACTGCCACATATGCAGCAGCAAACCGGTCAGAATAGAGCAGCGACCACTTTCCCACGCTGTAGGGGCCATCTGGCATCCATTCCATTCATAAACACTGCCCCGCAAGCAACCCGGTCATGACGTGTACTGATGACGCGACTCGCATGAAGTTCAAAGCGCTTACCACGAGCACCGATTTTCTGGGCTGCAGGAAGGAAGGGTAGGATTTCTGCAAACTGGAAAACCGGGTTGTAGGGATGAAAGAGTAAAGAGCAATCAGTCCAGTGTCCAATGTCTGATACTCTGAGGAAATCCCTAGATATTTAACTCGCACACACACACACACACACACACACACACACACACACACGAACACACACACACACATGCACAGAAGCACATATACACCCACACATGCATACCCACCCTACCCAAGCCACCCCGTCGTCCCCCAGTCAGTGACTCACGAGTGGTGACGAGGCCGGAGAAGACCCAGCACTGCCCATACTTGACGGGTTTCTGGGTGTCCATGAACTGCTGGATGATCTTGACGCTGCCAGACCAGGCCCAGGGCACTGTGCAGTTCTTCGGGTACTTCTCGGTCCACCGGCCCTCCAGGACGCCGTTGTCGTCACAGCTGTTGGCCTGCGTGGCGGAAGGCATTCTGTCGTCTTCATTAAGAACCATCCCCATCATGATTGAAATGTTACATTCTGTCGTCTTCATTAAGAACCATCCCCATCATGATTGAAATGTTACATTCTGTCGTCTTCATTAGGAACCATCCCCATCATGATTGAAATGTTACATTCTGTCTTCATTAAGAACCATCCCCATCATGATTGAAATGTTACATTCTGTCTTCATTAGGAACCATCCCCATCATGATTGAAATGTTACATTCTGTCTTCATTAAGAACCATCCCCATCATGATTGAAATGTTACATTCTGTCTTCATTAGGAACCATCCCCATCATGATTGAAATGTTACATTCTGTCTTCATTAGGAACCATCCCCATCATGATTGAAATGTTACATTCTGTCTTCATTAGGAACCATCCCCATCATGATTGAAATGTTACATTCTGTCGTCTTCATTAGGAACCATCCCCATCATGATTGAAATGTTACATTCTGTCTTAAGAACCATCCCCATCATGATTGAAATGTTACATTCTGTCGTCTTCATTAAGAACCATCCCCATCATGATTGAAATGTTACATTCTGTCGTCTTCATTAAGAACCATCCCCATCATGATTGAAATGTTACATTCTGTCTTCATTAGGAACCATCCCCATCATGATTGAAATGTTACATTCTGTCTTCATTAAGAACCATCCCCATCATGATTGAAATGTTACATTCTGTCGTCTTCATTAAGAACCATCCCCATCATGATTGAAATGTTACATTCTGTCTTCATTAGGAACCATCCCCATCATGATTGAAATGTTACATTTTGTCGTCTTCATTAAGAACCATCCCCATCATGATTGAAATGTTACGTTCTGTCTTCATTAAGAACCATCCCCATCATGATTGAAATGTTACATTCTGTCTTCATTAAGAACCATCCCATCATGATTGAAATGTTACATTCTGTCTTCATTAAGAACTATCCCCATCATGATTGAAATGTTACATTCTGTCTTCATTAGGAACCATCCCCATCATGATTGAAATGTTACATTCTGTCTTCATTAGGAACCATCCCCATCATGATTGAAATGTTACATTCTGTCGTCTTCATTAAGAACCATCCCCATCATGATTGAAATGTTACATTCTGTCTTCATTAGGAACCATCCCCATCATGATTGAAATGTTACATTCTGTCTTCATTAAGAACCATCCCCATCATGATTGAAATGTTACATTCTGTCTTCATTAGGAACCATCCCATCATGATTGAAATGTTACATTCTGTCTTCATTAAGAACCATCCCATCATGATTGAAATGTTACATTCTGTCTTCATTAGGAACCATCCCATCATGATTGAAATGTTACATTCTGTCTTCATTAAGAACCATCCCCATCATGATTGAAATGTTACATTCTGTCGTCTTCATTAAGAACCATCCCAATCATGATTGAAATGTTACATTCTGTCTTCATTAAGAACCATCCCCATCATGATTGAAATGTTACATTCTGTCTTCATTAAGAACCATCCCCATCATGATTGAAATGTTACATTCTGTCTTCATTAAGAACTATCCCCATCATGATTGAAATGTTACATTCTGTCTTCATTAGGAACCATCCCCATCATGATTGAAATGTTACATTCTGTCTTCATTAGGAACCATCCCCATCATGATTGAAATGTTACATTCTGTCGTCTTCATTAAGAACCATCCCCATCATGATTGAAATGTTACATTCTGTCTTCATTAGGAACCATCCCCATCATGATTGAAATGTTACATTCTGTCTTCATTAAGAACCATCCCCATCATGATTGAAATGTTACATTCTGTCTTCATTAGGAACCATCCCCATCATGATTGAAATGTTACATTCTGTCTTCATTAAGAACCATCCCCATCATGATTGAAATGTTACATTCTGTCTTCATTAGGAACCATCCCCATCATGATTGAAATGTTACATTCTGTCTTCATTAAGAACCATCCCCATCATGATTGAAATGTTACATTCTGTCGTCTTCATTAAGAACCATCCCAATCATGATTGAAATGTTACATTCTGTCTTCATTAAGAACCATCCCCATCATGATTGAAATGTTACATTCTGTCTTCATTAGGAACCATCCCATCATGATTGAAATGTTACATTCTGTCTTCATTAAGAACCATCCCCATCATGATTGAAATGTTACATTCTGTCGTCTTCATTAAGAACCATCCCCATCATGATTGAAATGTTACATTCTGTCGTCTTCATTAAGAACCATCCCCATCATGATTGAAATGTTACATTCTGTCTTCATTAAGAACCATCCCCATCATGATTGAAATGTTACATTCTGTCTTCATTAAGAACCATCCCCATCATGATTGAAATGTTACATTCTGTCTTCATTAAGAACCATCCCCATCATGACTGAAATGTTACATTCTGTCGTCTTCATTAAGAACCATCCCCATCATGATTGAAATGTTACATTCTGTCATCTTCATTAGGAACCATCCCCATCATGATTGAAATGTTACATTCTGTCTTCATTAAGAACCATCCCCATCATGATTGAAATGTTACATTCTGTCGTCTTCATTAAGAACCATCCCCATCATGATTGAAATGTTATCATCTTTCATCATTGCCATCATCTTTGATCTCACTGATATTTGTCAGCAGCAGCAGGCACCATTGTTGTCATGAACTGCCCTGTCAGGTACGCACCAAATCCTATGTGTACCATAGCCCATCAGATGTGTAGCCCATCAGATGTGTACCATAGCCCATCAGATGTGTACCATAGCCCATCAGATGTGTACCATAGCCCATCAAATGTGCACCATAGCCTATCAGATGTGTACCATAGCCCATCAAATGTGCACCATATCCTATCAGATGTGCACCATATCCTATCAGATGTGCACCACATCCTATCACATGTGCACCATATCTCATCAAATATGCACCATTTCCAGTCAGATGTGCAATGCATCATATATGATGTACTCCATTTCCTATCGGATGTACTCCGTATCCTACCAGATGTGCACCATATCCTACCAGATGTGCGCCATATCCTATCATACGTGCACCATATCCTACCAGATGTGTACCACATCCTATCAGATGTGCACCGTATCCTATCAGATGTGCACCATATCCTACCAGATGTGCACCATATCCTATCAGATGTGCACCATATCCTATCAGATGTGCACCGTATCCTATCAGATGTGCACCGTATCCTATCAGACGTGCACCATATCCTATCAGACGTGCACCATATCCTATCAGATGTGTACCATATCCTATCAGATGTGCACCATATCCTATCAGATGTGCGCCATATCCTATCAGATGTGCACCATATCCTATCAGATGTGCACCATATCCTACCAGATGTGCACCATATCCTATCAGATGTGCACCATATCCTATCAGATGTGTACCACATCCTATCAGATGTGCACCACATCCTATCAGATGTGCATCCTATCAGATGTGCACCATATCCTACCAGATGTGCACCATATCCTACCAGATGTGTACAAAACCCTACCAGATGTGCATCATATCCTATCAGATGTGCACCATATCCTATCAGATGTGTACCATTGCCCATCAGATGTGCACCATATCCTACCAGATGTGCACCATATCCTACCAGATGTGCGCCATATCCTACCAGATGTGCACCATATCCTATCAGATGTGCACCATATCCTATCAGATGTGCACCATATCCTATCAGATGTGCACCATATCCTATCAGATGTGCACCGTATCTAGTCAGATGAACATCACATTCTTCAGGTGTGCACCATATCTAACAAAAGGTCTTTAAACAAAATTTTAAGTACTGTATGCGCCAGACATGACCAAACGAATCACAAGACAGAACATGATGTGTTTCGACAACATTCAACCTACAATAATCAACACCCATCTTGCGCCGAACTCAATGAGGTAAGTGATTGCTCAATTGAGGTGAGTGATTGCTCAATGAGGTGAGTGACTGCTCAATGAGGTGAGTGATTGCTCGATGAGGTGACTGCTCAATGAGGTGAGTGATTGCTCAATGAGGTGAGTGATTGCTCAATGAGGCGAGTGACTGCTCAATGAGGCGAGTGACTGCTCAATGAGGTGAGTGACTGCTCAATGAGGTGAGTGACTGCTCAATGAGGTGAGTGACTGCTCATTCATTTTCATTGTCCCGACTGTTGTGAATCTGGCCTGAAGAAGACCTAAAAGGTCGAAACGCGTCGTGTTTTGTCTTGTGATTCATTTCTTTATGTTTGGCTGATGCAGTACTTAAAATTTTTTTTTCTAAGATTTGTTTAGATCTCCACTTGCAGTCGCTTCATTTTGCAACTAGTCAAATGTGTACAATATTCCTCAGTTGTGTACAATATTCTTCAGATGTGTACAATATTCCTCAGATGTCCTCCGTATTCTGACCGATGTGCACCATAGGAATAGTGCGCACCATACATCATCTAATGAGTACTGTATGCCTACTGCATGCATGTGCACAAACATACACACACACACATTTTCTTTTCTTTCTGCGTACGCAGGCTGATACTCCTGCGGACACTCCCTGTATAACCAGGCAGTGGAGTTTTGTGTGTATGACCCTTTTTTATCCCGCCATTAAGGCAGCCATACTCCATCTTCGGGGAAGGTGCATGCTATGTGTCACGTGTCATCCATACCAACGGCCAAACTGGCCTTCTCTTCCGAAAGTTGGTGATGGGATTTTACGTGTGTGCAAGATGTTATGCGTGCGTTCACACACGGAACCTCGGTTTATAGTCTCATTCGAAGGACTATATGGGGAATGGAGTCAGAACCAATGTTAACTCCGAGGGAAAAATCCCCCTATACCGAAATTCGAACCCGCAACCCCAGGATCACGAGTCCGGCACTCTACCAACTGAGCTATCCGGCCCCCCTCACACACACACAAATACCCATATCCATGTATGCAAGCATGCTCAAATGCATACAGGCACAGATGGGCACACACAAGCACACACACTCTTGCGCATTGATATAGGAGAAGAATTTACGGTGTACACACACACACGCACATGCGCACACACACACACACACACACATGCGAGCACACAGACACACACACGCACACACACACATACACACTCGCACACACAGAGTAGGAAGACATTCTTGGCAGAGCTGAACAGTAGATCTTCGAAACAGTCCCTCAGCATGCTACAACACATTCACCACCCAGATGTACAGTACAACACTTACAAGAACCATTACCACTTACCACTTCACCACAGCCTGAGAAGATGTACACTACAGATCTACCATGTAAGCATCCTACATTTTTCCCTGTTGTGAAATCTGGTCAGACATGCAATACATGTATCAGACGTCCCTGGTGGCGCCCTCCAGAGGGAGAGCTCACTCACGCCGGCTCCGTGACTAAGCAATTATTGTCGTCAGTAGGGGGCTTAGTAGGTGGTGTCCTGCGTATGTTAGATCAGAACAGGCGCCACTGAACACCACCGAAGTGACTCGGCAGCAGTGCAGTGTCTCCTCCGGCGGGTTGCCTCTTGACGATTTGACATTGACTGCTCCCTGTGGACTGCCGGTGCCGGGGCTGCGGCGGGGCCTACCAGGCTGTGGCTGTGGACGGGATGTCGGAATGAGCGGCGTGGGTGCGTTGCCTCTGAGGTGGAGCGGAGGTTGGGACAGCAAAAAAAAAAAAAAAAAAAAAGTATCAGACGTCCCTGTGCCCCGCCAACTGTACACGGCATGCACACACACGGACAGACTCACCAGGGCGGAGATAGCCCTCACAACGGAGATAGGACTGCGGCGGACTGTACACGGCATGCACGCCCACGGACAGACTCACCAGGACGGAGATAGCCCTCACAACGGAGATAGGACTGCGGCGTACTGTACACGGCATGCACACACACGGACAGACTCACCAGGGCGGAGATAGCCCTCACAACGGAGATAGGACTGCGGCGTACTGTACACAGCATGCACACACACGGACAGACTCACCAGGGCGGAGATAGCCCTCACAACGGAGATAGGACTGCGGCGTACTGTACACGGCATGCACGCCCACGGACAGACTCACCAGACGGAGATAGCCCTCACAACGGAGATAGGACTGTGGCGTACTGTACACGGCATGCACACACACGGACAGACTCACCAGGGCGGAGATAGCCCTCACAACGGAGATAGGACTGCGGCGTACTGTACACAGCATGCACACACACGGACAGACTCACCAGGGCGGAGATAGCCCTCACAACGGAGATAGGACTGCGGCGTACTGTACACGGCATGCACGCCCACGGACAGACTCACCAGGGCGGAGATAGCCCTCACAACAGAGATAGGACTGCGGCGTACTGTACACAGCATGCACACACACGGACAGACTCACCAGGGCGGAGATAGCCCTCACAACGGAGATAGGACTGCGGCGTACTGTACACGGCATGCACGCCCACGGACAGACTCACCAGGGCGGAGATAGCCCTCACAACAGAGATAGGACTGCGCCGTGCCGTGTCCGCCAGCTCTGCAAGGTCCAGTAGCGTCAGAGCTGCATCCAGGCAGGGGCTCTCAAACTGTACATGCAAATGCACACATACAATGCCAGTGTACACACACACACACACACGCACACACACGAGCACACACACACGCACACACGCACACACACACATGCGCACACACACACGCACGCCGCACACACACACGCGCACACACACACACATGTACACGCACATGCACACACACAAGTGTGGAAGCTCATGGATGTACACACATGCACATGTATGCATAAACACACACATCTCATAAACCTGAAGATACATTAATGTTCTATGTGCTAAATCTGATGTTAAATCATAAGATATGATTATACAACAATGAAAAACAGCTTTTTTAAAACAGTAAATAAGATAGAAAATGTACCAATTACATGGATCATACTACATAACACACACACACACAAACATACAAATACACTCAAAATCACACACACACATACACAAACACACACACATGCAAACACACGTTCAAACACAAGAACAGAAGAATATTACATAATTGAGAAAATTCATTCCAATTGGGAACATGATCAAAAGTCGCCTTCACTGAACGTCACCTGACATGCGTATGGTTTGAACTTGAAGAAGCTTGAATCTCTTGCTGGAGACTCGACTCTGTCAACTCTATTTGACCAATTTTGTCAGCCACCTCTGAAGTCCTTCCACTGCCTTCTAACGTCTGAGAGAGACTGATGTGCTGTTCGTTCATCCGGTATGCAATAAACTGGACCAACATATTCCTGAATGCACCAGTCACCTTAGCAAAATGCTTGGCATCGCCGACGCGTGGTCAGAAGGTCATGGGTTCAATTCCCATCACAGCCATTCATCTGTGGGATTTTCCTGCTCCGACTGGCTCCTACCCAGAGTGGAGTTTGCAGTGGGCTCCCTTGGGAAGACGGTGACCACACAGTCCAGTTTCATCCTGCCCCGACTGGCTCCTACCCAGAGTGGAGTCTGCAGTGGGCTCCCTTGGGAAGACGGTGACCACACAGTCCAGTTTCATCCTGCCCCGACTGGCTCCTACCCAGAGTGGAATCTGCAGTGGGCTCCCTTGGGAAGACGGTAACCACACAGTCCAGTTTCATCCTGCCCCGACTGGCTCCTACCCAGAGTGGAGTCTGCAGTGGGCACCCTTGGGATGATGGTGACCACACAGTCCAGTTTTGTCCTGCCACAGCCTGGGTGCTGGCAGCCCTCACGGAGCGGTCAGTGCCACTCCTGACTTTAACTCTGTCTAATGTGTGTGCTCTGCTGCACTCGTCTCCCACTCACCTGTCCAAAGTTCCACGGGCGTCCAGTGTTGCGGTGGGCGGAGCCAACCCAGATCCGCCCACGGTCATTCAGCACGTATTCATCACGGCCTGCTTTGTCGGCCATGTGCACCACATCATCTGAAACAGAAAACAAGTCATCGTCTACATTGCCAACTGCCAAAGGCTGATCACAACCTGAGGCAGTCCTTGCCTCATCGTCTATACTGTCATCTGCCAAAGACTGATCACAAACTGAGGCAGCCCTTGCCTCATCGTCTATACTGTCATCTGCCAAAGGCTGATCACAAACTGAGGCAGCCCTTGCCTCATCGTCTATACTGTCATCTGCCAAAGGCTGATCACAAACTGAGGCAGCCCTTGCCTCATCGTCTATACTGTCATCTGCCAAAGGATGATCACAACCTAAGGCAGCCCTTGCCTCATCGTCTATACTGTCATCTGCCAAAGGCTGATCACAACCTAAGGCAGCCCTTGCCTCATCGTCTATACTGTCATCTGCCAAAGGCTGATCACAAACTGAGGCAGCCCTTGCCTCATCGTCTATACTGTCATCTGCCAAAGGCTGATCACAACCTAAGGCAGCCCTTGCCTCATCGTCTATACTGTCATCTGCCAAAGGCTGATCACAACCTAAGGCAGCCCTTGCCTCATCGTCTATACTGTCATCTGCCAAAGGCTGATCACAAACTGAGGCAGCCCTTGCCTCATCGTCTATACTGTCATCTGCCAAAGGCTGATCACAAACTGAGGCAGCCCTTGCCTCATCGTCTATACTGTCATCTGCCAAAGGCTGATCACAACCTGAGGCAGCCCTTGCCTCATCGTCTATACTGTCATCTGCCAAAGGCTGATCACAACCTAAGGCAGCCATTGCCTCATCGTCTATACTGTCATCTGCCAAAGGCTGATCACAACCTAAGGCAGCCCTTGCCTCATCGTCTATACTGTCATCTGCCAAAGGCTGATCACAACCTAAGGCAGCCCTTGCCTCATCGTCTATACTGTCATCTGCCAAAGGCTGATCACAACCTAAGGCAGCCCTTGCCTCATCGTCTATGCTGTCATCTGCCAAAGGCTGATCACAAACTGAGGCAGTTCTTGCCTCATCGTCTATACTGTCATCTGCCAAAGGCTGATCACAACCTGAGGCAGTCCTTGCCTCATCGTCTACACTGTCATCTGCCAAAGGCTGATCACAACCTGAGGCAGCCTTTGCCTCGCACAGATCAAGCCGCAGTATGACATGTACACATTGCTGTCTACAATGAACTCATCACAGTCCATCATAAACACACACACACACACACACACACACACACACCACACACACACACACACAAAAAGCCTGGGAAGAAATGTGTTTGTGTCGTGAACACTACATTGCACGGCCAAAATAATACCAAAGGATGTCACACACAACAACCTGGATCGGAAAAACATGTAGACTGTATTAAATGCTAAAATATGAGCACAAATAATACACACACAAAAACTGGGAAGAAATAATGTGTAGGTGTTGTGAACACTACTATGCGCGGCCAAAATAACACAAAAGTGTTTCACACACAACAACCTGGATCGGAAACACATGTCTTAGACTGTATCAAATATAAAAATCTGAGCAAAAATTACAAGTCAGTCTGTAATGCAATCAACTGAAGAAGACAATATACATAATGTTTCAGGTTCAACACCTATGGCAGTTTGTCACACAAACACCACAATTCGTTAGAAAAGATGTGTCAGTCTCTCTATACACATCACAAGTTGGGACAGGAAACGTGTCGTGATCTGTTGACATACAACACAATTTTGAAGGGAAAAACATCAATAAGGTAGTCCACCATTAACGCCAAAATCTGAGCAGAAACCATGTGGCAATCGGTCTTAAAACCCATAATTTGAGTAGAAAACATGTTGCAGTCTGTTACATCTCTTACCACTTTACCTCTTTGTTACTGAATGTCTACGGATATTGCGATGTCCTCAGAATGTTTCCATTGCAAAGGGTTCAGCAATATCTCTTACCACTTTACCCCTTTGTCACTGAATGTCTACGGATATTGCAATGTCCTCAGAATGTTTCCATGGCAAAGGTTCCAGCAATCACAAACATTTTCTTCGTCTCATTCTGCAGATTTCTCTACAAATCCAAAATGGAAAAAAACGTCTGCACATTTTGATACACAGAATCAAATGTTTTCATGCATGTTTTATGACCAGTAAACTGACAACCCTATATCTTTTCTTTTTTTTTAATCCATAAAACTCGAAGACCGGTAAGAGACGCTACAATCTGGACAGAAAACATGTTTCAGGCTGTCATTAACACTATAATTTGGACAGAAAATACGCTTCAGTGTGTCATAAAACACTATAATTTGGACAGAAAATATGCTTCAGTGTGTGATAAAACACTATAATTTGGACAGAAAACATGTTTCAGTGTGTCATAAACACTATAATTTGGACAGAAAATATGCTTCAGTGTCTCATAAAACACTATAATTTGGACAGAAAATATGCTTGTGTCTCATAAAACACTATAATTTGGACAGAAAATACAATTCAGTGTCTCATAAAACACTATAATTTGGACAGAAAATACGCTTCAGTGTGTCATAAAACACTATAATTTGGGCAGAAAATACGCTTCAGTGTGTCATAAAACACTATAATTTGGACAGAAAACATGTTTCAGTGTGTCATAAACACTATAATTTGGACAGAAAATATGCTTCAGTGTGTCATAAAACACTATAATTTGGACAGAAAATATGCTTCAGTGTGTGATAAAACACCAGTGTTGATTCTAGGATTTCAAAAAAGGGGGCCCAAGGGCCCCCTCACATAAAAAAAGGGGGCCCATAGGGTGAAAATGGGAGGCCCTCAAAACGCGTGAAAATTCAGATTTTAAAGCTTAATCACAATGATTACATTATGGCCAAAGTAAACTAAAACAACAAAAAGAAACAAGAAACGAGTTACATTTTATTACAGAAACGCACACACACAGAGTACACACACATTCTGACACACCTTAGAAGACTTGTCTTTTTCTGGTGGTGCATGTACTCAGCTGAGCTCCCTTCTTGGCAGTCATACAGCAAGTGAGCAAGTCTGTTGTCACCTCATCATAGAATCCAGCAACTCTAAGCCTACCCCACAATTAGGCTAATTCAGTCTCTTTATATGAAGTGACCATCACTATTGTCAAGATTTATATACCATCAGTATCACCTTAAGAAAACCCTTTAACTGTGAAAAGTCACTGTGTACACCTTCACCATACACAACTGAAAAGCTTTAAATACATATGTACAGCCCACAGAACTCCATTCATTTCTTGTAGATCCTCCTATCCTTCTGTTGCTTCCACTCTGCTGCAGCAGCTGTGAAGTCATGGTCATTGATGGAGGACCTTCACATTTGATGGTCATCAGCACATTGAGGCTGTCTTCTTTCAGCCTGTTTCTCCTGGCTGTCTTGATGGCATTTTGGGCACTGAAACCACGCTCACAGTCGGCAGTCGGCTTCGTTTTCACCATCTTCATTATCTTGCTGATCTTCGGGT
Source organism: Conus ventricosus (assembly GCA_018398815.1). NCBI lineage: Eukaryota > Metazoa > Mollusca > Gastropoda > Neogastropoda > Conidae > Conus > Conus ventricosus. Next base: position 3,897,067 of record CM031612.1, on the reverse strand, counting down.
TCACTGGCACTTTCAACCGTTTCGCCTCCGGCGTCGATCGGCTGAGACACGCTATCGCTTGACTGAGTAGCCGTAACGGTGGCTGTAGACTCATTATCGGCTTCCAGCTGATGATCTTTAGATATATCAGTGCGTTTTTTCTTCGTGAAGGCGAAAGAAAACAGAGTGTTTGGCTTCGCGCGCTTCATCGTTGAAGCCGACATGAGGACTGTTGAACTGCCAGTACCGCTGATTGGCTCAACTGCTGCTTCTCGGCCAATGAAAAAATTTGGTAGAACGCACGTTCGGCTAAAGGAATTGCTCAGGAGGCTATACACACGGCAGCGGCGAAGCCGCGCTGGTTGTGCAAAAACGCGTTCGTTCTCTTTTTTTTGCGGCTTTTGGGCCGCGTCTTTCGCGATTTTTTGCGGCCTTCAGAAAAATATTGCGGGAATCCCGCAAGGGCGCGCTCTAGAATCAACACTGAAACACTATAATTTGGACAGAAAACATGTTTCAGTGTGTCATAAAACACTATAATTTGGACAGAAAATACGCTTCAGTGTGTCATAAAACACTATAATTTGGACAGAAAACATGCTTCAGTGTGTCATAAAACACTATAATTTGAACAGAAAATATGCTTCAGTGTGTCATAAAACACTATAATTTGGACAGAAAACATGTTTCAGTCTGTCATAAAACACTATAATTTGGACAGAAAAATGCGCTTCAGTGTGTCATAAAACACTATAATTTGGACAGAAAATATGCTTCAGTGTGTCATAAAACACTGTAATTTGGACAGAAAACATGTTTCAGTCTGTCATAAACACTATAATTTGGACAGAAAATACGCTTCAGTGTGTCATAAAAAACACTATAATTTGGACAAAAAAAAAATGTTTCAGTCTGTCATAAACACCATAACTTGGACATAAAATAGGAGCAACGGGTCATAAACTTGATAATTTGGATAGAAAATACACTCCAGTGGGTCATAAACTTGATAATTTGGATAGAAAATACACTCCAGTGGGTCATAAACTTGATAATTTGGATAGAAAATACACTTCAGTGGGTCATAAACTTGATAATTTGGATAGAAAATACACTTCAGTGGGTCATAAACTTGATAATTTGGATAGAAAATACACTTCAGTGGGTCATAAACTTGATAATTTGGATAGAAAATACACTTCAGTGGGTCATAAACTTGATAATTTGGATAGAAAACAGGTGGTGGTCTGTAGCATGAAGCACAACACACAGAGAAGGTCAATATGCGACTCAATCCCCCCCCCCCACACACACACACATATTTTCTGCCCTGTAAACCCTCTTTTTAACATCCTTTTCTTGCTTATTTGCTATTTTTTGCCACTTTTTTTAAAGTGAGAAAAACATGTTAAAAAGAGGGTTTACAGGGCAGAAAATATGTGTGTGTGTGTGTGGGGTGGGGGGGGGGGGGTGGGGGCGGGGGTTGAGTTCGCATATTGACCTTCTCTCACACGTTGGTAGTCCACCGTGGAAACCACAACTGTGGAAACAACATGCAGCAGTCTGTTACAAACATCAAAATCTGACCAAAAAAAAACAAACAAACAAACAAAACCAACAACAAAAAACCACGTGGCAGTATGTTATATACTCCACAACTTGAGCAGAAATCATATGGCAGTCTGGCACAAATAGTACAAGAAATTATATGGCAGTCTGACGCAAATAGTACAAGAAATTATATGGCAGTCTGATGCAAATAGTACAAGAAATCATATGGCTGTCTGGCGCGAGTGGCGCAAATAGTACAAGAAATCATATGGCAGTCTGGTGCAAATAGTACAAGAAATCATATGGCAGTCTGGCGCAAATAGTACAAGAAATCATATGGCTGTCTGGCGCAAATAGTACAAGAAATCATATGGCTGTCTGGCGCAAATAGTACAAGAAATCATATGGCTGTCTGGCGCAAATAGTACAAGAAATCAAATGTAATTTAAGCCTTATGTGTGTAGACATCATGTTGCCAGAACAGACGGTGTGGTGGATAATCTCTCCATTGCAAAATGAAATTGTCCATCCATAGGCTCACGTATTAAAAAAAAATGTTATGTTATGCCATTTGGTAACGGTTTCTATTATTACCTCTGTTTCATAATAGAGATATGCCCTCATCTGTCCATCACCTACTAAGTGTCTAATAACTATATGTAACTGTTTCTGAAACTATGGTTTTGTTTTCCTGTACATGCGTCTTGTTTATTGTCTTTTGCTTTTGGAAAATTATTATTAAAAAAAAAAAAAAAAAAATCAAAGAACAAACTCGGAGAGAAATTATGCACAGCACAGCAACTGAAGAGGCGAAAGCAAGCAGTCTACTGTTTCATCAAACCCTTGTGTAACACGTGACTAACTGTGTGAAAATCAGTTGGCAGACTGGTAATGTCCAGTGAAATGGTCAGTGAACAATGGAACTGAGGATTCATGCGCTGACTGGCTGGCATAATGGTTAACAAAACTGATGACAATCCGTAGGTTTTAGTTCAATTCTGCATCTCTTGACAGGCAACTCCTTCACAACTTTTGGACTGCATGTGAGGCAGCAGGCCACTTATCTCCCTTGCCTAAAGCCTTTACTGCTGCCAACACATACAGAGATTACAACATTTTCTGCTGTTGTCTGTTGCCACTGCCTAGTGTGCAAGATGGTTATGGATGTGTATACATGTATATAGAACAAAATTTTTGCACTACATCCTTACACCAGCCCTGATGTGGCCCTTTGCGGTCGGCTGGGCTATAAGCAACATTATCTTATCTTATATCCTTACACTGGCTCCCAATTCAGTCTCGCATTGACTTTAAAGTTCTCCTCCTGGTTTCCAAATCACTGAATAATCTGGCCCCCTCCTAGCTCTCTGACCTCCTCCATCTTTATATTCCGTCTCGCAACTTACGCTCATCCACCGATTCTCGTCTGCTTCGGCTTCCCTCCGCTCGCCTGAAAACTTCAGGCCAACGATCTTTCTCTTACCTGGCACCTGCTCTGTGGAATAGTCTCCCTTCTTCTTTGCGTAACAAGGACTCTTTAGAGACTTTTAAAACCTCCCTAAAGACACATCTTTTCCCTCGGACTGATTAACGATATCCACTTACCACTGTGCACGCGTTCGCTGGTGTTGAACGCGCTCCTGTGTCTGCGAGTGAGAGTTGTTGTTTCTTTGTTCCCCCCCCCCACCCACCCCGGCTGTTTGTGTGTGTGTGTGTGTGTATGTGTGTGTGTGTGTCTCTGTGCGTGCGTGCGTGCGTGTGCGCTTTGAATTAGAATTAGAAGTTTATCATATTTTTCTGTAATATGCGCTTTGGGCTCTTGCGAGGTAAAGCGCTCTATAAATATCCTTTTACATTATGAGTGATTATGCTTGTGCTGTTCATGCTGAAATGAACCAAGGCAGAAAAAACAAATTCCTGTTGTTACAGGCGGTAAAGGTGTGCCTTTTCTTATCCGAAATCAGTCATTTCTATTTTGCCCATTTGTACTGCATACTATTAAAAAAGCATACTACAACAACCCATTCCTTGTTTACTGGCTGACTTTACTTCAATATATATGAATGATGCACATCCTTGCTTGTTGAGAATGTGCAGCAATATCCAGATGACCCTTGTGTACTCTTCTGCATAAAGTACGGAAAAGAAACTTTCTGAAGGAAGCGTACCCCATGAGTACATGCAAGTTTGAGAAAGTCGCTTTTCCATACTTAAAGTAGAAGACTACATGGGGGTTGCACAAGTGTGTGTGTGTGTGTGTGTGTGTGTGTGTGTGTGTGTGTGTGTGTGTGTGTGTGTGTGTGTGTGTGTGTGTTTGCTATGTATTTTGTCAAAAAGTCCCACCTGAGCACCATGGGTTGAAGATGAGAACAATTTCAAAGTCCTCCTCCTCATAACGCCTGACACTCTTGGCATTGTTGTCCTGGAGACGGGTCTCCACGTACAGCTGGTGCTTGCCGATGATGGCGTTGGCTGGGTGTTTATCGCTACCTCCAACACCTTTTCCCTGAAAGAGAAAAAAGGTTAACTTTTCTTTCTTTCTTTCTGCGTACACAGGCTGATACTCCTGCGGACACTGCCTGTATAGACAGGCAGTGGAGTTTTGTGTGTATATTGTTTTTTATCCCACCATTAAGGCAGCCATAGTCCATCTTCGGGGAAGGTATATGCTATGTGTAACGTGTCATCCATACCAACGACCAAACTGGCCTTCTCTTCCGAAAGTTGGTCATGGAATTTTACGTGTGTGCAAGATGTGTGTGCGTTCACACACGGAACCTCGGTTTATAGTCTCATTCGAAGGACTGTATGGGAAATGGAGTCAGAACCAATGTTAACTCCAAGGGAAAAATCCCCCAGTACCGAAATTCGAACCCGCAACCCCAGGATCACGAGTCTGGCGCTCTACCAACCGAGCTATTCCGTCCCCCTAAAAAGGTTAACAACTCGGAATGAAAACAGCAACTGAAGAAAGATGCAAACCCCGTACTCACAGCCATTCCCCGCGCACCCTGAAGAAACCCCACCCCACTGCATGACCTATGACCCAACAGTCTTTCTGTCAGCAACTTCACATCTAGAGCTGGACAAATCATGTGATGCACTGTGCCTACATCAACTCATGTGTGATGCACTGTGCCTACATCAACTCATGTGTGATGCACTGTGCCTACATCAACTCATGTGTGATGCACTGTGCCTACATCAACTCATGTGTGATGCACTGTGCCTACATCAACTCATGTGTGATGCACTGTGCCTACATCAACTCATGTGTGATGCACTGTGCCTACATCAACTCATGTGTGATGCACTGTGCCTACATCAACTCATGTGTGATGCACTGTGCCTACATCAACTCATGTGTGATGCACTGTGCCTACATCAACTCATGTGTGATGATGGGGGCGGAGCAGAACAAGGAGAGAAGGTTTCAAGAGCCGAAAGAGCTCAGCTGGTAGAGTGCCCGACTCCTAATCTTGGTGATCCTGGGGTTGCTGGTTCAAATCTCCACCAGGCCGTTTTGGCACAGGGGGATTTTTCCTTCGGAGTTAACATTGGTTCTGACTCCATTTCCCAAAGAGTCCTTCGAATGAGACTAAAAACTGAGGTTCCGTGTGTCAACACATGCACACACGTAAAATCCCATCACAAGCTTTCGGAAGAGAAGGCCAGTTTGGCCGTTGGTATGGATGACACGTTACACATAGCATGCACCTTGGCGTGAGAAATTGAAAGAATGAAGGAAATGAGGAAAATTACTGAATGAAACACACACACACACATCACACCACACCACACACACATCACACCACACCACACACACATCACACCACACCACACACACACACACATCACACCACACCACACACACACACACACACCACCACACACACACACACATCACACCACACCACACACACACACACACACACATCACACCACACCACACACACACACACACACACACACACACACACATACGATCAGCTGGTGACAACAAAATCTTGTGTTCAACCATAAAATTCAGTTTAAAAAAAAAGGTTTCTGCTGGAATTACACTTAGATCTGTGACTGTGACGGCAAAAAAAAAAAGATCAAATCTGTGGCACAGCTACATTCTCCTTCACAGCGCTGAATCAATATTGCAGTCCGTCTTGCTTCACACAAAAATGGAGGTAACCTTCGCCCTACATTCAGAACTTCGTATGATGGAAGCCTTGATGCACGGATTACTTTGCCAAGTGCTCCGTTTAACATGACTGATTTGAAACCTTCTTTGAAGAGCGGCCCTCTCCCTTTCACCGGGTTTCTTGTTTTGGCCTCTTTTTCCCCCCC
>CM031612.1:3861199-3886199 GCA_018398815.1 Conus ventricosus | reverse complement strand
CCAAACACCACAACACTGAAATATAGAAGACCAATAGAAAGAAATACCATGATGTTAATAATTCTCTCTCTCTCTCTCTCTCTCTCTCTCACACACACACACACACACACACACACACACACACACACACACACACCACACACACACACTGACTGACTGACTGAAACCATTTACTGTCAGATTAACATAGTGTTGTACTGACTGCCACACACACACACACACACACACACACACACACACACACACACACACACAGAGAGAGAGAGAGAGAGAGAGAGAGAGAGAGAGAGAGAGAGAGAGAGAGAGATGTAGACTCCCAAATATAGGAGAAGGCTGACTGATGAACAAAAATGACTAACCCCAGTAATGTTGTTAAAAACACACTCAAAACAACAACAACAAAAACTAACTATTCAAGTCCTACAGGGAAGAAGGTAGACCCCACCAGTAACTGAATCACAGTTACCCACACAATTCAAAAAGTTGCAGGCGGCCAAACAAACAATGCGTATACAAAGTTTTGGTCAGGCAGTCAGACGGATACACATACAAACAGCCAGTAACGCGGGAGGCTGATCAACATGAAACTGGTTTACAAAACACACACACACACACACACACAAGAAAAGGGAGGGGGGGGTGTGCACAGCAACCTGCAAGTGCGCAGCTCACACAAGATGAACTCGGAGACTTTTTTTAAAATTTTTATTGATGAAGCAAACGTTAACGAACACAGAAAGCACACACGACAGATCATTCCCAAGATATGAACACAGGCACAAAGTGCACATAGACAGACTGGGGGTAATGTGCAGAAATAAACCAGACTTCAAGCAACTTAGTTCATGCTGTTTACAGCTCAGATGACCTTGAATCATACAATCAAAGTTAAGAAGGAACAGGTGACCTTGAATCATGACATAAAGTTCAGAAGCATAATTTTATGGGTTTTCAAAATGAACTGTACTTTAAAGTGCACACACACACACACACACACACACGAAATGTGACGTGAAATCAATGGTGTTCCCACCGACTTATTTCTAGCCGTATCTGCAGCAAATTACTCAGAAAAGTGATACTCTTGTCAGACTGTAATCTCTCTCTCTCCCTCTCTCTCTCTCTCGCACACACACACACACAGAGGGAGAGACAGAAAGATACACCGAGACAGAGAAACAGAGAGAGGCAGTCATAATTGTGTCTTAATAAGAACTATTTTGAACCTTTTTTTTAAAGGGCGTGTGTGTAAAGGGGTAGGGGTAGGAAGGGGTGAAGGAGCGGGGGGGGGGGGGGGGGGGGGGGGGGGAGAGTCCCGTGGGAGGGGCCACCACAGGAAACACTGACAACTGACAAACGAACGTTCATCATCTTACAAAAAGAAAAGGTAAAAAAAAAATCTACTAACTGATGTCGGTGAATAACCATTGCTGTGACCCTTGCATAGATGACGTTACACAATGAAACGTCACACACTGACGTCACACGATGAAACGTATGTACGTTCCAAACCAAGATCTGTAATCGGTCCCTGCTGCTGTCTGCTGAATGCACTGTGCCGGCGTTGCCCTCAGCCTCTGTGGATGGTTGGTTGTATATGGTGTGTGGTTTTCAATGTATAGCAGTTTATTACTTTGGGCAACACACATGGTAGATAAAAGGGGGTGGGTTGCGAGGGGGGGGGGGGGGGGGGGGGCAGAACATGTGCGCGCACGCAAAAAGTGTGCGTGTGTGTGTGTGTGTGTGTGTGTGAGAGAGAGAGAGAGAGAGCAATTACTCAATTACACTTGTACTGTTGTAGCGGTCCATTCTCTAGGGTAGCAAGCAGCAGCGAAAAGTGTGTTCCAGCAGTTGGTGTTTTCAGCCTCTGTATGTGGGCCATCAGGCACTGAACTCCAGCACAGGAATCTGCCCTCAGCCTGCCATTCACCCGCAGACATGCGCATCCGCCCCACGCCCTTCCCCCGACCCCACCTCAGAGAAGAAACTATATTCTGATCAACACGAGATTGTGTGTGTGTGTGTGTGTGTGTGTGTGTGTGTGTGTGTGTGTGTGTGTGTGTGTGTGTGTGTGTGTGTGTGAGAGAGCGTGTGTGTGTGTGTGTGTGTGTGTGTGTGTGTGTGTGTGTGTGTGTGTGTGTGGTGTGTGAGAGAGAGACAGAGAGAGAGACAGAGAGAGAGAGAGAGAGAGAGAGAGAGAGTGTGTATGAAAGTTTGTGAGTCGAGAGTGAGAGAGAGAGCGTGTGTGTGTGTGCACGCGTGCATGTCTATGTGTGCGCGCATGCACGTGTGCACGCGTCCGCCTGTGTGTGTGTGTGTGTGTGTGTGTGTGTGTGTGAGTGAGTGAATGAGTGAGAGAGAGAGTGAGAGAGAGAGCGCATGCACGTGTGCACACGTCCGCCTCTGTGTGTGTGTGTGTGTGTGTGTGTGTGTGTGAGTGAATGAGAGAGAGAGAGAGAGAGAGAGAGAGAGAGAGAGAGAGAGAGAGAGAGAGAAGAGAGAGAGAGAGACTCACAAAGCCAAACCAACCAACTACTAAGATTTCAAATATCAACCGACTGTTTTAACCTTCTGTATCCAATTAATACCTTTTTTTCTTCTTCTTTAATTACGGTACATGAGTGATGCCACTATAGCAACATTGACATTCCATCAAATCGGAAGCCATCAATACCAGCCACTAAGTAGTTCCAGACTGCTTCACAACACTCATCACACAGTCCTACTGTTCATTCAATCCAACGCGCACTGCTAACGCCCCATGGCGGACCGTTGCGTGCCGGCGGGGTCAGCTCGATACGTCCACGGCCCGATACGTCCACGGCCCGATACGTCCAAGGCTCAATGCGTCCAAGGCCCGATGTGTCCACGTCCGATCCCTCCACGGTCCAATGCGTCCAAGCCCAATACGTCCAAGGTCGAAGGCCGTAGACGCAACGGACCTTGGACATAAAGAGCATTGGACTCAGTGACATGGCTTTTTAACTAGCGCCCTTTGAATCTACGACCCGTTGAGTCCAAAAAATTGCTGTCAACGCGTAGTCATTTATAGCCGGCACGGGAGCAATGTCGATGCGTCCACGCCCCGATACGTCCAAGCCCGATACGTCCAATTGACTCAGCGGCCTTGGACTTTAAGGGTCGTGGACACATCGGCACGCCACCACCTGATACGTCCACGGCCCGATGTGTCCATTTGGACGTATCGGGCCTTGGACGTATCGGGCCGTGGACGCATCGACATGCTCCCGTGCCGGCTATAAATGACTACGCGTGACAGCAAGGTCGTCTCTTCTCTCACGTAACGGCTACATGCCCCACCGCCATCAATGGCCCCTATCCTCATCAATAATTATGACCACGCTCGGCCTGCAACCACACCTAGCCCCCATCTGCTGGCTGTCCCCACCCACTCAACTGCAACATAGTAACCTGTTCGCACAGCAGGAGAGAGGGAAAGGAGTTGGGGCGGGAGGCGGGGGGGGGGGGGAGAATACGCGTAACTTCCAGCGATTACTGTGATTGTTCCGTGCGTTACATCGAACGTTGGCCTCTTTTCTTTTTTTCTCCCCCCCCCCCCCCCCCCCCCCCCCCCCCCCCCCCCCGCGACGAACCGTAACATTTGCGAACGCGCGAAATCCCTCCTCCCCCACATTGTTGTCCTGCTTTCCTCCTTTTTTTTCTTTTTTAAATCCCCCCCCCCCCCCCCCCTTCCCGTTCCTTCGTCCCTCTCTTTCCAACCTAGCCTAGTTACCGCGTGTTCTCTGTCCTCTCCACCGCAATTCCCAACTCTCGTATGATAATGGGAATCGGCATCGTTAAGATTAATGAAGTGCGAGAGTTTAGGATTTGTGTGTCTTTGTTGTTTTGTTTTCCCTAGATCCCTGTCTGCATGCTCCGAGTCTGGGGAAGGTTCTTTGACTGCCGTGCCTTTGTAACGGCTCGTAAAAAGTTTGAATTTTTTGTTCGTGAAAATGCGTCCTCCCTCTCTCTCTCTCTCTTTTTGTGGTTTGTTTCTTTCGTTCTTTCTGTCTTCCTGGTTTTTGTTTGTCTTTCAAACGGGGCCCGAAGACATTCGTATACCTTAAAATCTTTGGTATGACAGCGTGGCATGTTCCATTTCTACTGAACCGTCAAAACGGGAACGTCCCACTAGTCCGAGGGTTCACTAGTCCGAGGGTTAGGGTTAGGGTAGTCCGAGGGTTCACTAGTCCGACGGTTAGGGTTAGAACCCTACCCTCGGACTAGTAAACCCTCGGACTAGTGAACCCTCGGACTAGTGAACCCTACCCGTCAAAACAGTGCCACACTGAACGGCACACATAAATGTAGGCCTAGTGACCTAGTGACCCCCAATGCAGAAAATGAAGACACAGAATCAAAACAACAATTTAAAACCCGTCTACACGCTTTCTTTCGAACACCACATATAATACACAGCTGTTGTGTAAATTCATTTTTTTTTTTTTTTTAAATGAAGACGGAAGAGCGCAGACCACTGCCGTGGTCGAACAGATCCCAGTTCCGCCTTTTGATCCGGATCCACATGAAAATTGAAGAAGTTCGTCCCTGGATCACATCCCGCCTTTTCAACTGATCCGGGTACATCTCGATAGATCCCTATCTCGGTAGATCCCCGTCTCGGTAGATCCCCATCTCGGTAGATCCCCGTCTCGATAGATCCCCCACTACATGTGGACGAATTTCCGTCTCGGTAGATCCCCGTCTCGGTAGATCCCCATCTCGGTAGATCTCCGTCTCGATAGATCCCCCACTACATGTGGATGAATTTCCGTTTCGATAGATCCCCGTCTCGATAGATCCCCATCTCGGTAGATCCCCATCTCGATAGATCCCCGTCTCGGTAGATCCAAAAAAAGTAACGGGGATCTATCGAGACGGGATCCATCGAGACGGGGATCTATCGAGATGGGGATCCATCGAGACGGGGATCTATCGAGACGGGGATCTATCGAGTGCCCCCCGAATAGTAGTAAGTAGGCCTAGCGCGTGTCTTAGTACCCTGACCCTCTTGGTGAAAAAAAACAAGGCATATTATGACAAAGGAAGCGAGCAAGGCAAGTGCGATATCACGGTCCAGAGATCACTCAGCTACCATAATGCTTCCGTGCATATCATCACTGAGAAGAAAAAAAAGAAGTTTACTAACGCCGATTATCCTTGCAAATATGTAACTGGCCTGTGGTTGGCAAAATATATTGATCACTATTTCACATACTCTTATGATCCAGAAGCTGACTAATAATCATAACCAGCATCCCCATCATCGTAACAAAACTATAGCAAGAAAGCAAAGCTGACGTACTACTACACTTGCAGACAATAGTGACACTTTTCAGTACATGCCAGTACAGGGTGACATTCCATCTGTGATGTTTTCTTTCACGTCCACTCGTTCTTTTATAGTTTGGGACGAGGAGTCGAAGGGTGAGTGTATGAGTGTGTGTGCGGGGGGATGGGGGGGGGAGGGGGGGAAGGGGAGAGTTTGTCATGCGACTTAACAATAACGAGGTTTTGAGCTGTCAATATTTTGCACTCCAAAGAGTAACACCCCCCCCCCCCCCCCCCCCCCCCCCCCCATTTAACCAGTCTGCCGACGCTGAGGGGTGGGACTGTGAGGGAGGGGGGGAATAACACTCGTGACTAAATATGCCTCGCGAGGTCAACACTCAGAATAATGTAGGCCTCCTACGCCAAGTAAAGGAGGTAGTTACGGTTGATCTGATTTTTTTTTTTTTTACCGCCAGATGTTGTTAGTTGGGTCATTCAGTTTTGGCGGGAAAGCTATCAAAGGCAACATGTGACTTCCCTCGCCTCGCCTCTCTCCGCCCTAATGCTCTTCCGCGGGATTTCTTTTTACTCCCCTCCCTTCCCCTCTCACTTCAGTCTCGTTTTACACCCCCCCCCCCCCTCTCCCTTTACCTCCCTCCCCTCCTCCCTACCTCTCCAACCTCAGCACACGTTTCAAAGCAAGTCGACACCCCCTCCCCCCCTCTCCCTTTACCTCCCTCCCCTCCTCCCTACCTCTCCAACCTCAGCACACATTTCAAAGCAAGTCGACACCCCCTCCCTCCCTCCCCTTCCAACCTCTGCACATGTTTCAAAGCAAGTCAACAACCTTCCCTCCACCTTCGAACTTTGGTTCTGCCTGCGGCGACAAAAAAAGTCGACGGCCTTTTTTGTCGGGGGGGCGGGGCTGGTTGCATCGACACTCGCGTTCACATAATTTGAATATATGATTTTTTTTTTCTTTTTTAAGTGATCCAATCGACAGACGTTTTTTTCAAACACGTGGGTTCCGCGCCAGTTGAACAACTTGTTTTTTTTCTCTTCAAGGCTAACGGTTTCCTTTCCTCTAATTTCTCTTTGTTGTTGAAAGAAAAGCATGATAAATACATAATCATGATGATGAGTAGTGTGAATGGGTGGGTTAAAAAACAAAAAAAAATCGACGTTTATTACCCTTTTAGAAAGTTCGGTGTTTTTGCGTTTCAGTACCTGGGGGTTCCGTTCGTTCAGTTCAGTGGTTTATTTAATGTCTTTTCATCGCCAGATGATATCAGACATTCATTTAAAACAAAAAGAAAACAACAACAACAAATCCCACACTCAACTTATCATCCATGTTAGTACTTACGTGGCGGGGTCTAGAGTTGAGCCTCGCCATTTTTGTTTGCGTGTTTTCTCGTGTTAAAACTTTCTTTCAGCCCCCTAATAGGGCCTCCCGGTCGGCTGGGCGAAAAAACTAACGCGACATCACTGGCTTATTCTAAAAGCATTCGTCAGTAAATGAAAAACATCGTAAGATGATACACAGAAATCGCGGAAAACATTCTGCTTTGATGATGACATGACATGCAGTCTTTGGGGTCGCCGAGACATCTCTCGATCTACTTTTTGACTGAAAATGGAGCAAAACAACGAGAATGAATGAACCGTTCTTTTCTATAGCTTCAGTGTTGTTGTTTTTTTCATGTCGTGTGTTCTTTCTCTCTCTCTCTCTCTCTCTCCTCTCTCTCTCTCCTCTCTCTCTCTCTCTCTCTCTCTTCTTTTGGCAAAACGGGTGTAACTCAACATTCCCACAGTTTTTCCACCACACCCCTCACTAAAATGTGTGTGTGTGTGTGTGTGTGTGTGTGTGTGTGTGTGTGTGTGTGTGTGTGTGTGTGTGTGTGTGCGTGCGTGTGTGTGTGTGTATGTGTGTGTGTGTGAGAGAGAGACAGAGAGAGAGAGAGAGAGAGAGAGAGAGAGAGAGGCCAGCTGTAAGGGATTTCTTGTTCTTGTACATACGTTTGCTAAACTCCGAGGGGTCCACGCGTCATCGCCAGTTGAATAACGACAAAGCCAACACTTTCCCGCTCCACTCACATCACTGTTTAAAGCAATAAACAGCACCTTTGGTTAAAAGCAGGACAAATACATATATATGATAAATATGAGGAGTTGCGAGAAGAAAAAAAAAAGGGGGGGGGGGGGGCGTCGACTTTCCTTTTACCCTTTTCAAAAGTGCGACACACACACACACACACACACACACACACACACACAGTTTTCTGCTGAAAGTGAGTTTTTGTCTTTGCAGGTTAACTCTTCTCCCCACCCCACCCCCACCCCCCTCTTAAAATCACTTCAATACCTTCGGCAACTGATGCGTGGACAAACAGGTCTGGGAGATCTGTAACACCACAGTACATCGCCAGTTCCCATATCCCTAGAGTAAATCGCCAGTTCCCATATCCCCAGAGTAAATCACCAGTTCCCATATCCCTAGAGTTAAGCACCAGTTCCCATATCCCTAGAGTAAATCGCCAGTTCCTATATCCCTAGAGTAAATCACCAGTTCCCATATCCCTAGAGTAAATCACCAGTTCCATATCCCTAGAGTTAAGCACCAGTTCCCATATCCCTAGAGTAAATCACCAATTCCCATATCTCCAGAGTAAATCACCAGTTCCCATATCCCAAGAGTAAATCACCAGTTCCTATATCCCTAGAGTAAATCGCCAGTTCCTATATCCCTAGAGTAAATCACCAGTTCCCATATCCCTAGAGTAAGCACCTGTTTCCCATATCCCAAAGTAAATCACCAGTTCCCATATCCCCAGAGTAAATCACCAGTTCCTAATCCATAGATTAAATCACCAGTTCCCATACCCCTAGAGTAAATCACCAGTTCCCATATCCCAACAGTAAATCACCAGTTCCCATATCCTTAGAGTAAATCACCATTCCCAAAATCCCAAGAGTAAATCACCATTTTCCCTACATCCCTAGAGTAAAGCACCATTTTCCCATATCCAAGATAAAGCACCAGTTCCCATACCCCAAAGAGTAAATCGCCAGTTCCGATATCCCAAGAGAAAATCACAAGTTCCCATATCCCTTGAGTTAAGCACCAGTTCCATATCCCCAAAAAAATCACCAGTTCCCATATCCCCAAGTAAATCACCATTTTCCCATATCCCAGAGTAAATCATCAGATCCCATATCCCCAGAGTAAATCACAATTTCCCATATCCCAACAGTAATTAAATCACCAGTTCCCATATCCCAACAGTAAATCACCATTCCCATATCCCAACAGTAAATCACCATTTCCCATATCCCAACAGTAAATCACCAGTTCCCAAAATCCCCAGAGTAAATCATCATTCCCATATGATATCCCTAGAGTAAATCACCAGTTCCCATATCCCAACAGTAAATCACCAGTTCCCATATCCCTAAGTAAAATCACCATTCCCATATCCCAACAGTAAATCACTATTCCCATATCCCCAGAGTAAATCCCATTCCCATATCCCCAAGTAAATCACCATTCCCATATCCCTAAAGTAAATCCCCAGTTCCCATATAGAGTAGTTTTTTTTTCCCAATGTGGATAGTGACTGCCCAAATTCAAAGGTGTGTGTGTTTTTTTTTTATTTTTTTAAGCTTATCCAGATCCAGTTGATATATTTTTCGATTAAAAAAAAAAACAAAATAAAACCTCTCTTTCTGACGTTTTATGTTAATAGTAACATTCGTCCTCATGCATATATTCGGCATATTGTGCAAGGACAGTATTGCTGAACAAACACCTCGAAAGATCGTCAAGTAAAAAAATTGAACAGTGAAGGAGTTAAAAATACCCATTCAGGAGATCTTGGTGTGGAATATGAATTTGCCATTTACCCTAATACTTCTTTCTGTGGGAAAAAAAACCTTTATGTACAAATGAATATTACCAGACATGCCAGGAAGAATTCAATTCAGTTTGTAACCAAATCGCGCTACATATGATCGTGTGCTTCACGTGATCGTGTGCTTTTTTATGTGGAAAAATGTAGCTAGCACATTCGCTTTCCCACGAACTG
The DNA here is from genome assembly GCA_018398815.1 of Conus ventricosus. NCBI lineage: Eukaryota > Metazoa > Mollusca > Gastropoda > Neogastropoda > Conidae > Conus > Conus ventricosus. The sequence goes on along the minus strand of CM031612.1, from coordinate 3,876,822 downwards.
ATAATATTGTTGCGTGGTTAGTTTTAACCAAAGGATCAAAAGTTAAACTACCTTTCTAAATCCTTCGACTTACGAGGATAATCTTTTTTTGTTTTTTTTTTGTTTGTTGTTGTTGTTTTTTTTTGTGTTTTTTTTACAATAAATTATGGGTATTCTGTTTTTAATTACAATAATATAACAGTCTTTTAATATTTTGCTTTTCTAACAATGTCCGTATATTTAGTATTATTTTCCCCCAATACGCTTTCCAAATAAGATTAATGCAACTGACCCTTTCAGCTGCTTTCTTTTCTTTTAGATGTTCCTTCCCTCTTGGTACTGGGATCACAATGTTTCCACATTTTTTGGGGGAATTCTCTGAAACCAACATTTTTTGTTTTGTTTTTGTTTTAAAACAAATCATGTAAAAGTATAAAGCAAGCTATCATTTTTACTCCAACATTACAGACTGAACTGACCAGAGGTAGTAAAAGAACTGACAGACGAAACGCTTCCAAGGGTTCAATGCATGTAGTTTCACTTACAATCAATTTTCAAACCTTAAAACTAGAGACAAAGAGAGAGAGAAGAGAGAAGAGAGAGAGAGAGAGAGAGTGTGTGTGTGTGTGGGGGGGGGGGGGGGGGGGGGGGGGGGGAAATTTCAAACACTGCGCCAGGAGTGTGTCTAAAAACCGAACTAACGTTTCCCAGGAGAATTTCCCATAGACCCTAAAATCACACTCCCCCCTCCGTATGAAATAGCTTCAAAATGCTTTCTCAAGAATCCCCATCTGTGGCCAAAATCAAAAGGTCCCTAAATTAAAATATGCCCGGGAGTACGGTCGTAGTACGTGTGCACACGTTCACGCGCTCGCTCGTAAACCCCATTCACGCACCAGTTCCATTTCCCTGAGCGGCGGGAATGAGGTCACCTGCCATGAACATAGCAACAGATGTTTCCTTTGCTGACTGGAGCAGTTGACAAGAGTTATCGGTAAAGGGGGGAAAACTGTGAGCCCTGACATCATAATGCACCGAAGATGAAGAGCAAAACGAAGATCAATACCCGACAATGTCAGATACACGAGTGTGTATGAATGTGTGTGTATGTGTGTGTGTTTTGTGTGTGTGTGACTGCGTGCGTGACTTGACTTGACTTAGTCCTCTGAATTCCCTGGGGAACTTAGGGCCGCAACCACACTCTTCCAGCGGACACGGTTTTTGGAGAATCTTCTTCAGCTTGGGCCCCCGCATTCCGGCGGCCTTCACTTCCGCGTCGGGACTCTCCTTCGCCATGTCTGTCTTGGCTTCCCACTCTTCTTTTGCCTGAGGGTTCCATTTAAGGGGTTGTCTTGTGATGTTGGATGGAGACTTTCTGAGGGGGTGGCCAATCCATCCCCACTTCCGTTTTTCTTATTTCTATTTCTATTGGAACTTGCTGGGTCTTGTTCCACAGTTCGCGTTGGCAATAACATCTGGGCCCTCTGAGTTCACAATGTTTCGCAGACAAGCGCGATTTTCGTGCGTGCGTGCGTGCGAGAGAGAGAGAGGGGAGAGAAGAGAGAGAGAGAGAGAGAGGAGAGAGAGAGAGAGAGAGAGAGAGAGAGGGAGGGAGGGAGGGGGGGAGGGAGGGAGGGAAAGGGGAGAGAGAGAGAGAGAGAGAGAGAGAGACAGAGAGAGAGAGAGAGAGAGAGTGTGTGTGTGTGTGGGCGTGTGTTGCGTGTGTGTGTGTGTGTGTTGTGTGTGTGTGTGTGTGTGAGTGGGGGTGGTGTGTGTGTGTGTGTGTGTGTGAGAAGAGAGAGAGAGAGGTGTGGTGTGTGTGCGTGTGTGTGTTGCGTGTGGGGTTTTGTGTGTGTGTGTGTGTGTGTGTGAGTGCGTGCTGCGTCGTGTGTGTGTGTGTGTGTGTGTGTGTGTGTGTGTGTGTATGTGTGTGTTATGTGTGTGTGTGTGTGTGGGGTGTGTGTGTGGTGGGGTGTGTGTGTGTGTGTATGTGTGTGTGTGTGTGTGTGTGTTGTGTGTGTTTTGTTTGTGTGTGTATGTGTGTCGGGGTGTGCGTGTGTGTGTCTGTGTTTGTGTCGTGTGGTGCGTATGTGTGTGTGTGCGTGCGCGCGCGCGCGCCGCGCGGCGGTGTGTGTTTTGGGGTGTTTTTGTGTGTGTGTGGTGTGTGTGTGGGGTGTGTGTGTTGTGTGTGTGTGTGTGTGTGTGTGTGTGTTTGAGCTTCTGGATGGTCACACATTCCACAATGTCTTTCCTAGCAGGAGGTCACAATTTATCTGTGTATTTTCAAGTGGAAACTTTTTTTTTTTTTTCTTTAAACATATCATTCAAATCCAAATTTACGTGTATGTTTATACATTCCGCCTGTCAACCCCATTCCCGCCATCCCACCATTATCCCTTATCGTTTCGTGCTCGTCTGATCGTTGCTTTCAAGTGTTAATGCGTGACCCACATCGGGAAATCTTACACGTGTTACATTTTCCCAAGCTGTCCCCCCCCCCCCCCCCCCCCCCTCTAACCCCCCCCTCCCCGCCTCATCCACCCCTCCCCCTTTTATCCCCCCTTAAATCCCTTCTGAAATAAGGCATTCAACTCCTTCGTCCCTTCCTGAACTAACTACACAGTCCAAAAATGACAGGGGTATCAAAATGACCCCACGCTGTTGTATAACATTCTTTTGTAATTCCTTACCGGCAATTCCACGGACGGACGAAGTCAATGACGACGTTGTTAAGGGTTCCCCCAGTTTTCCCTCGGTCATTCCTGTTCCTAGATGAGCCACAAGTTGCGAAGACGAATGAGACAAGAGTTAATCTCTGGGCCTACAGAGCCTCCATGGTGAATAATCAGGGATACAAGGTCGCTGGTCACCTTTGTTGGCAAGTTCCTCTTGTACAGATGTCAAGCGTGGCTTGGATTTTACCTGGTATGTTCTTATGGATTGAAGACATACTGTCTGGTCTGAGCGTACTAAACGAAGAAATGAACGCACGAATGCATAAACGATTGAAGGGATGAATACACTAACAATGAAGGGATGAATACACAACAATGAAGGGATGAATACACTAACAATGAAGGGATGAATACACTGACAATGAAGGGATGAATACACTGACAATGAAGGGATGAATACACTGACAATGAAGGATGAATACACTGACAATGAAGGGATGAATACACTAACAATGAAGGGATGAATACACTAACAATGAAGGGATGAATACACTGACAATGAAGGATGAATACACTAACAATGAAGGGATGAATACACTAACAATGAAGGGATGAATACACTAAACAATGAAGGGATGAATACACTAACAATGAAGGGATGAATACACTAACAAATGAATGGAAAGTTACAATGAAACATGAATAAAATAGACCAACAAATACAATAATGGACGAATAAGTGAATTGACAGATTAAAAAAAAATAAATGAATGAACGGATTGAAGAATAAAATGAAATAAAGAATGCATGAATGAAACAAAAATGAATGAATTTTTTTTCTCCCCCAACGATTGAATGAATGAAAGTCTTGAAGTGCATTGGTTGGATGGTGGTGGACCTGTGTGACCAATTCAGCAGTTTGAATCCGTCACAGGAATTATTGCGCCTGGAAAATCTTGCTGTGTCTGTAGATAAATATTCCATGTTAACATGCCATATTCGAAAGAAGAAAAAAAAATCATCACACACACTCACTCACATATTCATTACATAACATCTTTGTAGGATGGGGCATGTAATTGGCTGGGATGATCATTTTCATCGAATATATCTCGCTGTCTACACCTCAAGAAAACGTTCGCCACGATGTGACTCGAGCTCTATGGGCTGCAAAGAAGAAAGCCAACATGGCCTGAGGCTGATGATCCAAGTCATCAAGTCATTGTACATAATGGGCCTGAGGCTGATGATACAAGTCATCAAGTCGTTGTGCCCAATGGGCCTGAGGCTGATGATGCAAGTCATCAAGTCGTTGTGCCCAATGGGGCCCGAGGTTGATGATCCAAGTCATCAGGTCATTGCGCCCAATGGGCCTGAGGCTGAAAGATCCAAATCAACAAGTCATTGTGCCCAATGGGCCTGAGGCTGATGATCCAAGTCAACAAGTCGTTGTGCCCAATGGGCCTGAGGCTGATGATCCAAGTCAACAAGTCATTGTGCCCAATGGGCCTGAGGCTGATGAAACACGTCATCAAGTCATTGTGCCCAATGGGCCTGAGGCTGATGATACAAGTCAATCAAGTCATTGTGCGCAATGGCCTGAGGCTGATGACACAAGTCATCAAGTCATTGTGCCCAATGGCCTGAGGCTGATGATACAAGTCATCAAGTCATTGGCCTGAGGCTGATGATACAAGTCATCAAGTCATTGTCCCCAATGGGCCTGAGGCTGATGATACAAGTCATTAAGTCATTGTACCCAATTAGCCTTAGGCTGGTGATACAAGTCATCAAGTCATTGTACCCAATGGGCCTGAGGCTGATGATCCAAGTCATCAAGTTATTGTACCCAATGGGCCTGAGGCTGATGATCCAAGTCAACAAGTCATTGGGCCTGAAGCTGATGGTACAAGTCATCAAGTTATATGTACCCAATTAGCCTGAGGCTGATGATCCAAGTCATCAAGGCATTGGGCCTGAGGCTGATGATACAAGTCATCAAGTCATTGTACCCAATGGGCCTGTGGCTGATGATCCAAGTCATCAAGTCATTGGGCCTGAGCTGATGATACAAGTCATCAAGTCATTGTACCCAATGGGCCTGAGGCTGATGATCAAAGTCATCAAGTCATTGTCCCCAATGGGCCTGAGGCTGATGATCCAAGTCATCAAGGCATTGTACCCAATGGCCTGAGGCTGATGATCCAAGTCAACAAGTCATTGTACCCAATGGGCCTGAGGCTGAGGGTACAAGTCATCAAGTTATTGTGCCCAATGGGCCTGAGGCTGATGATCCAAGTCATCAAGGCATTGGGTCTGAGGCTGATGATACAAGTCATCAAGTCATTGTACCCAATGGGCCTGAGGCTGATGATCCAAGTCAGCAAGGCATTGGGCCTGAGGCTGATGATACAAGTCATCAAGTCATTGTACCCAATGGGCCTGAGGCTGATGATACAAGTCATCAAGTCATTGTACCCAATGGGCCTGAGGCTGATGATCCAAGTCATCAAGGCATTGGCCTGGGCTGATGATCCAAGTCATCAAGTCATTGGGCCTGAGGCTGATGATCCAAGTCATCAAGTCATTGTACCCAAAGGTCAAAACAGCCCAGCAGGACTTTTTCAGGGTACGACGGGAAACATAATCAAGACGCCCTCTCTTCATGTAGTTCACGTACATAAGCGTCAGGAACAACCTCTTCATAACTTTTGTGATTCAACACGGCCAGTCTCTCCCCCCCCCCCCTCTCTCTCCTCTCTCACTCTCTCTCACCCACACCCACGAGACCCTCCCCTCTCTCTCTCTCTCTCTCTCACGAGACAATTTTACAAACTGGGTTGTGGTTGATCCGAAAGCATCCAATTCTCATCCGCTCCCTTCCGTCCCCATCATCAAACTATTATATATTCCAAGCGTTTCATATGCAGATTTTCACAGTACTAGGCCTACCCCCGTCTCTCCCCCCCCCCCCCCCCCCCCCCCCCCCCCCCCCCCCCCCCGCGCGCACTCCCTCCTTCAGAATCTGTTCCCCTTCCTTCCTACTGCAGCTGCGCTGATCAACCCATCGTCTCTCCTCCTACTCCTGCAGAACACAGGCGGCATACAGTGTACGGGCGGTTAGGTTTTGGCGGGAAAGCGAGTCGTCGTCATTGCACGCGAGGCACACACCTCAGAACCTCATCAGCTCTCTGTCGTGGGAGAGCGAACGCGAACGCTGCGCTCGCCTGCTGGCAGTAGATGAAGAGGGACAGGTCACCCCATTAAATCATGTGGACGACACGCCTTCCAGCTCGTTACTTGTCGAATACAAAAGAATGTGAATAGTCGAACTGATCTTTTTCAATGCACCCTGTGATACTGGTCAACGCTACTGACATGATTACTTTCGTAACAACGCTACGAGTTGGTTTTGTGTTAGAATGTAGTCCTTTTCTCATCACACACACACACACACACACACACACACACACTGAGTTTCAGAGTTATACTATAATTATAGTCCTTTTCTCTTGACATGCATAAACCACACACACACACACACACACACACACACACACACACACACACACACACATTCTTTTCAGCTCCAAAATATTTGATAACAAAGATGCAAAGCATCGATAGCAAAAGCTTATAAGATAGCTCTCGGTGTCCCTGTCCATGCCTCAACACTGAAAACCTACACAGAAATAGGAATTTTGCCCTTTACCGAAAATATGAAACTTGCTTCAGCAAAATATATATTAAGGAGTCATTTAAACGCAAAATTCATGTATCAAGGAAACTGGTTTTAAAATCAGAAATACATTTCCAAAGCGAGCACAGAGTTTTGACTCTGTAAAAACTATAGGCTCCTATACGTCCCAATTATTTACAGATGCTGGTGTTGAACCCCAAACAGTAGCTCCTCAAACGAGTTACAGTAATGTTCCTCAATGGGAGCTTAGTAAGGCTAAATTTCGATATTAATTATACAGATTTAAGGAAAAGTGATGGGACCAAGCTGCCAAGGCACATATAAACGAAAATTATATAAATCATCTTAAAATATAATACAGACGGTTCTCTACTTGAAAATCAATTATCAGGTGCTGCATTCATTATTCCATCATTAAAAATAGAGAGAAATCGTATCACATTGGGAAAAATTACTCTGTATTCACAGCAGAGCTAATTGCCATTATTATGGCACTGAACTATCTTCTTAGTTTTCCATATTCCATATTTCAAATATTATTTTGTGTCGATTCAAAATCTGTCTTACAAGCTTAAAATATTCTCATACAAGAGTGAGAGGAGAAATGATATCTGAGATATACCATTTTAATTAATTTTTGTCTTTACGTGGTTCTTCTATTGACTTTTGTTGGATTCCATCACATTGTGGTTTAGCAGCAAATGAAAGGTTGATCGGTTAGCCAAAAATGGTGTAGCTAAGGAAAAGATCTTTACAAAACTAAATATTCCTTTATCCTTGTATGAAAATTATAGCCTTTTTAGGTAAAGCATCATGGGATTCGGTGATAGGAAGACAAAAAGAGTGTCTAAACATAATAAAGGACAACAAGGGAAAATTCTTTAAGAAGCTCGTAAAATATAAAACGGGACACAATCTCCACCAGGAACGACTTTTGAAGAGTCTGATATTTAGACTCAGACTTGATGCATACAAAACAAAATATTGTAAAAATGTCACTTGCATTTGTGGCCAAAATATTACACTATTCCATGTCATCTTCCTTTGCAGAAATACTAAAAAATATTTACCTACTTGGTTATTAAGTTTGAACCCATCAATCGCGAATTTTGGGACATTTTTGGGAACGAAGCGAAGGCTGTAGAAGTTGTTAGGGCTATTGTTAAGAGTCCAGTTGGACATTTACTTTGATTCTCGAGTTATTTGTTTGATTTATTTTTTTTATTATTTCAATGGTTAAAAATGTTTTGTTTCTTTAAAAATGTTCAGATATGAATCCAGGCTAAAGCAGTTTACCGTTATGCTGGTAGATTAGAATGGGGTTAAAGTGATAGTCACTTATTGGTATCTCATTAATTAAATAGACTATGCATGCAAAGATTAGTATACTACACTACCTCCACACTCCATACACTTTTAATGACATTTTAAAAACAACACACACATGTGTGCCCCCCCCCCCCCCCCCCCCCCCCCCACACACACACACACACACCGACATACACACACCGGCCCCTTTTACATGTGTTTTTCTGTTTTGTCTTTGTTTGTTTGTATGCCTGTTCGTTTGTCTCTTGTTTTTGTCTAAGATCACTGTAAAGTGGATAGACATTAAATTAAAGAACGAACGAACACACACACACACACAAAGTTAGTCTCGGTGTCATAGAATATAGTCCTTTTCTCTTGACATACATAAACTACACACATGTGCACACACACACACACACACACACACACACACACACACACACACACACACACACACACACACACACACACACACCAAAGAGCCAAACAGCGAGGACGATAGCAACTAAAAATATTCCGTGGAGATAAATGGGGAGATGGGGACTGGGGTTTTCGGGCAAATAAAAAAACTTTCGATTATGATGGACAGTTTTTTGGCTTCTTTTTCTTTTTATAATCAATTCCGGCCATCATTTTACGTGAGTGAAACGTTCATTTTATTCTCTCTCTCTCTCTCTCTCTCTCCTCTCCTCTCTCTCTCTCTCTCTCTCCTCTCTCTTGTGGTTTTGTAATGTTTGTTGTTGTTTTGTTATTCCAACCCTCCTTTCATGTGGGTGAAACACTCTTTTGAGTAATATGAGGATTGAATCTTTTCTTTCTGGTTGACCTAAAATGTCACTGTCACTTGAACAGCAACAGGTCACAGACCTCTGTCGCCGACGCTATATAACAAAAATGTAGAATTTGCCTTCGTCCATCAACAGCCTCAAGTGTTAATCCTCTCTGTGCCGTTCTGCTCTGGATACATTCTCGTCACGCGCGAGAAGAGAGAGAGAGAGACAGAGAGAGAGAGAGTTAACCAGCATCAAGATATTTACATTGAAGTTCTAGTAAAATGAGAACACATGCATGCAAGTCAGTATCCTACCCCCCCCCCCCCCCCCCTTCCCCCAACAAGCTTTCAGTGGAACATGTATTATCCCTGAGAGGAATGGGGATTTACATCAATACGCATTGAACACAGAGTATTCTAAGCATCAAGGTGCAATTTTGCCAAATTCTTGTCGAGTGAATACGTTAAACATTCCTGCTTACCATGTGCATTCATGCGTGTATTTTTACTGACATTATCAATCATGCTCTGTCGCAATTAGAGCGGGGAAAACACACACACACGCGCGCACGCACACACACACATACACACGACGCACACGCATGCGCGCGCACGCACACACACACACACACACACACACACAACGCACGCACACGCATGCGCGCGCGCGCGCACACACACAAACACACACAGACACACACACACTTTTTAGTTCCATGTACTTTATTTTGAATACACCCCATCGAAAAGAAAAAGAGGGGACAGAGTCTTCGATTAGAGTGCGCGTGTGCACGTGCGTGTGAGTGTGTACGCTTGTCTAACTGTAGGCGCGTTCGTATGTGTGTTTGTCTAAAATGTATTGCCTTCGGCTTGTAAAAAGTTTGCATTATTTTTTTTTGGGGTGTGTTGCCATTCTCTTCTCTTCTATTCCTAGTGTCAAGTCTTCGACCACTGACAGCTCGATGCAGCCTTCATTGTGCAGCCTCTTTCTTAAAATGATTCTATATAATTCAAATAGCAGCAGTCGAAGCATACAGTGCATAATACAACGAGAACTCTCAGGATATTTCTTCATCGTATCATAGAAATAGACCGGCTATTTTTGTATCGGTACAAAACTGAATGCCGACAACCTTTTCCCCATTTGTCATGCTCTCTCTCCTTTGCGTTGCTCTCTCCTCACCCCGCCTATTTTTGCTGCCCCCCCCCCCCCTCCCTCCTCCCCCCTCCCCCCCTCCATACTCACTGTTCTGTCCCAGTCCCAGGAAAACGCAGGGAGCAGCGAAATGCCAAATCACGACGCCAGGGGCCATGACATCCACAGTTGCCACTGCACTCTCTCGCCGCAAAGCCACTACCACCAACTAGCTCGGTGATGTTCAGTGGGACAAGTTCTGCTGTGAACAATGAGCTTTATTCGCCCGTTGACGACGGTAAGAAGAACGCTTGCTTAGAGCGTTGACAAGAGTGAGCTCCCCCCCCCCCCCCCCCTCTCCACCCCATGCTTGGTCTCACGAAAGACCCATCAAATTTTGTGTGTGTGTGTGGAGGGGGGGGGGGGGGTTGGGGGGGGGGGGTGATCATGTCTATGTCATCGTGTCTGTATGTCATCGTGTCTGTATGTCACCGTGTCTGTGTGCCTAACCCCAACGTTAACCCGTACCAACCCCAAATCCTAATCCTCGCCCCCCCCCCCCACCCCCCCCCCCCCCCCCCCCCCCGCTCTAAACGTACCCTTGACCCTAAAGTATACAAAGTGACATACAGACACAGTGACATAATTGTAGAGCTGGTCTCTGTACCGGTGTGGAAGAGAAATCGAAACTGGGCACGAAGGGGGCGGAATCTGGGACATCCCCTCCTCTTCCCCGCCCCCTCTCCCCACACCCCCTCCCCTCCCCCATGATCATGATGATCGCGACGCTGGGGAATTCCACTTTGATCCAAGACCAACAAAGCTGCTTCTCTTGAACTTAATTTTGTAATATATCCCGGCCTCACACAGGACCATGACTACACACACGGACACCTGCAGCGTTCATCGGGTAATCTGAGCCACATCCAACTGGTTCTTTTCCCTCAGAATCGTATCCACTGAGTGGATGAGATCCGACTTTCTAGTTTTATTTCCCATCTAAGAAGCCCTGTTGGATGTGAAGTTCTCTATGAACCGCAGCTGTAGAGAGCGTCACTTACCAGACCTCGAAGTACCGGTTTGTTCCCATTTGGTCTACTCCCATTTCGCCTACTCAGAAATTCCCCTTTCGTAGCAAGGAAAAATTCCCATTTGTCTAACCCTAACCCTAATCCTAACCCTCCTAAATGGGAGTAGACCAAATGGGAGTAGACCAAATGGGATGTTACCGAAGTACCAACCTGTTCGATTGTCCGTTAACAACTAAATCTTAGGAGGGGACACGAGAAGAACTCGCTATCCATTTGTCCGTCGGGCAACCAGCTTTTGATTGCGCTTGTTATTGCAACAGCCATTTTGAGCCGAATATAGAGAAGATAAGTGGTTTCTCGTTCTTCGTTTTCCTTGTCCTAAAATGTTGTTTGTTTCTTGCCTGAAGAAGACCCAAGAGGTCGAAACGCACTGTGTTTTGTCCTGTCATCTGTTTGTCTGTACCGTCTGGTGGAACTAATACCGTTTCTTTTTAAAAATTTGCTTCATTTTCCGCCCTCAGTGACCTCGTTTTGAAACTGCTGTAGACCGATTCCGCCTGCCTCGTTCTAATGTCATACCCTCACTATTACCACTCTTCTAACCCCTTCCCTCGGGACATGCCAGTTTGCCGCGTGCCAGATTGCCGAACACCCGACGCCGCCGCGCTTTTAAAACGAGGAGGTTTGTAAGGAGGAGGAAACTAACGGGAATTATCACTCGATGAAGCTGTGTCCCAGTCTACTCCCGTCTGATCGATGATCTCATCAAAATAAAGGCCGTAGCGAAGCTATGGGGTTGATGCCGAAGGCTGAAGAAACGTAAGCCCGAAGGCTGAGAGAGTGCTCAAAAGTCGGCAATCTGGCACGCGGCAAACTGGCACGTACCCCTTCCCTCCGCCTCCCCCTCTTCTCCCTACAACCCCCCCCCCCCCCCCCCCCCCCCTACCACCACCACTCTTCAGTTCCTCTCATATCGGAATCCTTGCATAGTGCTATCTGGCTAAAGCAAAGCGTGGTCTGTGCTTACGTAAAACGTGTCCGTAACGTGCATAACTTCCACTTGCTCTGCAGGGAAATGACACCGACAAAGAGAGTACAGGACACAACACAGTGCATTCCGATCTCTTGGGTCTTCTTCAGGCAAAAAACAAAGAACATTGAGGACAGTGAAAACGAAGAACGAGAAACGACTTATCTTCTCAATTCCGGGCAAATGTGGCTGGCTTCGTTTTCCCGCGCCCTCAGTCACTTCGTTTTCAAACGGAAAATAATCGTTCTGCTCCTTTTGTTGTTGTTTTAAATATATTGGAACTGGAAGTGGTTTCTTTATGGAATGTGTTTGTGGTAAAGAGAGGGAGATCACAGAGAGAGGAGAGAGAGAGAGAGAGAGAGAGAGAGAGAGAGAGAGAGAGAGAGAGAGAGAGAGAGAGAGAGAGAGAGAGAGAGAGCGAGAGAGAGAGACAGAGACAGAGACAGAGAGAGCAAGACATTTAATTCAGTCCCAGGAATATGTGAACTGTGGAAACACGACAATCCTATTCTGTTTTCTTTCATACACGCTCTTTAAAATAATGGGGAAATACCTTGGTAAACAAAGACACCGTTTCACAGCTATTCCTCCTAGTCCTTAACCACACGTGAGCAGAATATACCATGATCGAATTATGTTTGTTGACCTGTCGATGCATTGCCGACGGCTGCTTTCGGCAACCGTCTGAAGGCCGGAATAGCTCAGTGGTAGAGCGCCGGACTCGTAAACTTGGGGTTGCGGGTTCGAATCTCCGCCGAGCCGTTTCGGTACAGGGGGATTTTTCCCTCGGAGTTAACCTTGGTTCTGACTCCATTTCCCATACAGTCTTTCGAATGAGACTATAAACCGAGGTTCCGTGTGTGAACGCACGCATAACATCTTGCACACACGTCAAATCCCATCACCAACTTTCGGAAGAGAAGGTCAGTTTGGCCGTTGGTATGGATGACACGTTACACATAGCATGCACCTTCCCCGAAGTTGGAGTATGGCTGCCTTAATGGCGGATAAAAAAAAAACCCGGTCATACACACAAAACTCCACTCCCTACACAGGGGTGTCCGCAGGAGTATCAGCCTGCGTACGCAGAAGAAGAAGAAGAAGAAGTAACCGTCTTTTTACTCAAGGAGAGCGAGTAGAAATTTGAGGGGACAGGTTGATTTTTTTCTTCTCTCTCTCCTCTCTCTCTCCTCTCTCTCTCTCTCTCCCCTTTTATAACTTTTAATCAACTTCTTCCCAAGACAAATGTCAATTACCTGGGGATTTCTAGCCCCGCCTACCGTGCGCCTTTAAGGCGACAAACTGAATAGAAATAGAGATCGGTAGCAAAATGTAAATGAGTAGTATATATATATATATATAATATATACTGCCTTCTCCAATGACCAGCCGGCGTTTATCAGGTGTCGGCCTTGACAAGATTAATGTCCCCGTCCCTCCAATATAACACATAGAAACCATGAACAGTCACTTGAGTGAATGTGGAGGATGGGGTGGGGGTAGCAAGGTGTGTGTGTGTGTGTGTGTGTGTGTGTGTGGTGTGTGTGTGTGTGTGTGTGTGTGTGTGGAGGGGACAGTTTGTTCTTTCTTCTTCTCATCATTATCATTACCATCTTTATGTCAGAATGGGTGACATAGAGTATTTGGAAAGTATGTGTGTGTGTGTGTGGGGGGGGGGGGGGGGGGGGGAAGGCGGGAGAGGGGGGGACAGGCCATATCAGCAGGGAGGGGGGGGGGGAGGGGGAGGGGGGGGGGACAGACCATATCAGCATGACTGTGTTGTATGTGCACTCCTAGAGGTCATCACACGTATAAATGTAAAGGAAAATCGGAACTTGGTCATCATGTAAAAGAACAAGGACTTAAGCATTGACGTTAAAGTTGAAGACTCTTTTTCTTTTTGTTCTCTATTTTCCCCCCATTAATTTAAACATTTCTTGATAGCAACCAAAACCAATCTTTATATAAAACATCTAACTTGTTGTTTATTTTCCTCCCATTAACAATCATTTCTTGCTGGCAACCAAAGCCAATCTTTATGTAAAACATTCCAACTTATCACAGAAAACTGGGAAAACATCAATAAAACCACTCGTCGTGATAAATAAACAAATAAATAATCGGGAAAATAAAAGTCGATCAATCAACAGACAACTATTGTGAACATGAACGATTCTACACAGGCGGAAGATGGACGGAAGGAGGTTCGTTTAGAAGAGGAATATTGAATTATAAACAAAGCTTGCTCTTATGACTTAGATTGTTTTGCTCTTTCATGATTTTCTTTTGCTTCTTAGGTGGCACCTTTGGTTGGTTTTTTGAAGACCCAACAAACATACCCCGGTAATTGCACACCAGCTTTTTTTCGGGGATAGCATTCTTCTTAAAAACCGAAAAGGCAGAGGAGTCAAATTACCACTTTCCGCGGTCACTGAGGGGAAACAATCAGGTTTCGAAATATCGGTATCTGACCAGGAGTTATGTTAGTGAGGGTTTCCTCCCCATTGGAGATTGTCTCCCCATTGGAGACTGTAAGCTTGCTGAAGGCTCATTTTGAGAAGCATTTATTTTATTTTTCCCCATTCACCCACTCAAGCACATACTGTTAGACAGAATGATCTACCACTGCAGATATGAATGCTTATCTCCCCCTATTTCTTCAATCTAAGACATAAGAGCAAGCTTTGTTTTAATTCAATATAATATATATATATATATATATATTTTATATATATATATAGACAATGGTAAATAAATACCAGCAGAGATTTTAAAAAAATGCTCAACCGGACTGGGAGCAACATTTGTTAAAAGATAAGGTCTAAAACTTATCTTTTAACAAATATATATATATATATATATATATATAATATATATATAGGCCTATATATATATATAAACACACAGTGATACTTGGCTTTTTATTGTCGTTGTCTTTGATACTATTACTTGTAACCCCAGTTGTCAGGGAAGTGGAGATACAGGATAATTATGTTCACCTACATTCGATACCGTTAGCTGCAGACTTTTTTTTTTTAATGTCTCCAACTCCTACATAATCTAAACACCATACAATTTGTCACTTCATAAGCTCGAAATAATTTCCATTACCAACAAAGGTGTGCTACTTCTTCTACTCTACGTAGCATTACCGTGTGCTTTCATTCCCAGCAAAGTGTTCCTACTCTGCGCCTAGCGTGTTGTGGGAAACGCGGCAACTCGGGGGAGGGGGGGAGGGGGGGGGGGGGCAATTGAGGTCGTGACCATGACCTTTCATGTGCTGCCCCCTTCTCCCGCCACTTTTCCCCGTGTCAGCCATTATCGGTTCTGGGACCGCTGACACTGCACAACAAACGAGCAACTTTTTGTGTGTCATACCGTGTGTTCGCTCTTTCCCGGGCTGCCCCTGCTCAACAACTTGTGAACGGCGATCTTATCGGATGTGCTCTGTTATGACATGACCGGAATTCTCGCCAGAGGAAACACCTTGTTAGCTAGCGAGCTAGCGAGCAGCTGCTGCTCACAGCTTTGTGTGTGTGGAGTGTGTGAGTGAGTGAGAGGCAGAGAGAGAGAGAAGAGGAGGAGAGAGAGAGAGAGAGGGCAACCGTGTGTGTGTTTGTATGTGTGTGTGTGTGTGTGTGTGTGCGTGTGTGATGGAGAGAGAGATAGAAAGAGCAACCGTGTGTGTGTGTGTGTGTGCGTGTGTGTGAGACAGAAGAGAGAGAGAGAAAGCAACCGTATGTTTGTGTGTGTGACAGAAAGAGAGAGAGAGAGAGAAAGCAACCGTGTGTGTGACAGAGAGAGAGACAGAGAGAGAGAGAAAGCAACCGTGTGTGTGTGTGTGTGTGTGAGAGAGAGAGAGAGAGAGAAAGCAACCGTATGTGTGTGTGTGAGAGAGAGAAAGAGGGAGCAACCGTGTGTGTGTGTGTGTGTGTGTGTGTGTGTGTGTGTGTGTGTGTGTGTGTGTGTGAATGAGAGACAGACAGATAT
>CM031612.1:3851199-3856199 GCA_018398815.1 Conus ventricosus | reverse complement strand
CTCACACACACACACACCACACACACACACACACACACACACACACACACACACACACAGCGGACTGGGTCAATCAGGAAGCTGGCCCAGCAAAGCTGTGTGCTCTTTCTCCAGTCCTGTTAAAACAGCGGTTGCAGATCTATGCAACAGAGGTTAAACCTGACAGCAGCCATGAAGCGTTCAGGTTCAGTAGACCTCGGGATGAATACCAAAGTCACCCTATAAAATCTTCATGATTGACACAACAGTCGTAAAAAGAAAGACCTCTTGTTCACGAAAATAAATACACACACACACACACACACACAAAACACACACACACACACAGACACACAACACACACCACACACACACACACACACACACACACACACACACACACAACACACACACACAAACTAAAGAGAGAAAACATTATAGGACTTGAAGGAAAGGAAGACAAAAGATTCCAGAATGCAGCTCAGCAAGACCAACAGGGACGGTGGACTCCATGGATACATGCAGTCCAAAGAAGACTCCCCTGTGGCCCATGGCACCTCTCGAATCAGCTTCATCTGTACATCCGTGTACACAACACAGTGCTTCAGGAGATCGCACATGTACATCCGTGTACACAACAGAGTGCTTCAGGAGATCGCACATGTACATCCGTGTACACAACACAGTGCTTCAGAGATCGCACATGTACATCCGTGTACACAACACTGTGCTTCAGGAGATCGCACATGCAGTGCAACCGGAGGAAAAAGACTTCACCACCAGAACCTCCGACTACGACGTTCTACACGGCAGGAGGCACAAATGACGATCTGGAATGGTTGAGACACCAAGAGCATGGATGCTGGAGGTTACTGGACGGAGTGGATGCTGGAAGTGCACAGCGAGATCTTTAAGAATGGAAAAAGAAAAACATCCACATATCATCAGGGAGAGTGGCACGAGACCGAATATTGTTCTCCACCCAGGTTCACTGGAATAAATGATTCTGATCACCTCTGTGTGCAACGTGAAGTCAGAATGGAGCAAGCTCACATCTACAAGACTGTGAAGTAGACAAACGTCTCGCCATTAGTTTGAGGGAACCTGGCTTCCAAACCCAAGGTCGTGCCAAAGAGGTTGGAGCTAAGGGTGTAGCAGGCTCACCAGCCTATCATCTCATGAAACGGCTCGAGATTTCTGGTACGAAGAGGACCACATATTAAGGCAATGGCAGAGGCAGCTGAATAGAGTTCCAGCTGGATGTGGTCGAGGAGGTACAAAAGTGACTTTCCTAAGGCTTAAAATTTCCCAACTCTCAACAGATTAGTGATAGCCATGTGTGGGGCGCGACTTACGTACAAAAAGGCAACGCCATGAGACACCAAGCCACCCAGAAGATTGCAAGGAGGTTCGAATCCTGGCAGCGCCCAGGAAAAAAAAACAGAAAAAAACCCCATTCTGACAGCAGAAAAGTATTTACAGTTATGACTCGGATGCGTCTCGGCCCTCCCCGGGGTGTAAGGAGTTCAGGGTTCCTTCTCTGAAGACCTTCTGCTGTCAAGCTCAGCTCATAGTTTCTTCCTACAATGTCCTCGCATGCACGTATAATACTTTTCATTGAAGCGGCTTACATGTCTTTACAACAACCAAAAAAAAAATAGCACAACGCTGCTTATCTATCATCCCCCTAAAGAAACAACTCCCTCTTGTGTATATATGTCCCGCGAGACATAGTAGTAGACAAATAGATGAATAAATAAAATAGAGTGAACATATGATGTTACCTGAACAACAGTGTCTGTGGGTATGGCTGGCTGCCTAGAGACTTTTGTCTGTATTTCCATGATTTGGAATATACCAGCGAATGTCAGAAAAGGGCGGCAACGCCGATCTCACTAAATCAATCGTGTCCTGGGGGAAAAAAAAACAAACCTTACCGAGTATCCTCAACGGCCCCCCCCCCCCCCTCCCCCCCCCCCCCCCCCCCCCCCCCCCCCCCCCCCAAAACATGCTCTTCTCTAAACCACACATCGTTTGCCACTGAACGCATTCCGCCTCCTCAGCGCGTCAGGTGTTCATTTTACATCAATCTATTGGAACTACGCTTCTCTTCAAAAGATGTATTTGGTGTACCAAAATAAGACATGTACTCTCTAAAAAGCAATACCCATGCTACGTCATATACAAAAACGCAGCTTTCTCTTCAAAAAGGTGCATCGTTCGCTATTGGAATTTGGTGTACCAAGATGGGAAATTACCAAAAGCAATACCTATGCTACATCATAACATACAAAGAGAAGACGCAGCTTTCATGAACCCTATAAACAAAGAAATACCTCAAACATAGTCGAGCAAATGAAAGGTTTATATGCAATTAATACGCATGGAGAGATGAGACTGGGAGTCCTGGAACACAGCTGGGAGCACAGACAGAGGGCTTGGAAGTTCCAAGTTCAAAGGGTTCAGAGTTGGTCATCGATCTGCTTTTTATGGTGACCATCATGAGCAGCAGAAAGTGGACTGTGTGTAGTTCTACACACACACACACACACACACACACACACACACACACACACACACACACCACACACACGTGCGCGCGCGCGCACACACACACACACACACACACACACACACACACACACACACACACACACACACATTTTATTGTTTATTGTTTGGTCTAATATCACGAATAGTGGATAGACGTTAAATGAAAGACACACACACACGCACACACACACGCACACACACACACACACACACACACACACACACACACACATTCGTTTCTTCACAAAAATGCCAAGGACCACAGAGTTTCTATTTGAGCTGTCTTCAGTGGCTGAAAAATTCCACGGGTTTCATGACTGGAGAACGATCTGACAGGCAACCAGGAGAGGAATGATGTACATGCACAGCATACGGTCTTGTCATTGACTGTAATCCGTTTTCCGCGTTGAGGTATTTACTCTTCATTTGTGAACATTTAGTTGGAATTGGTGAAAATCGAAGCTAATCCTTGCATTTTCAATGGCATCGTAGTTTACATTGCACTATGAACGGCACCCTGCTCTTGGCAGCTGTAATCGGCACTTACAAAAAAAAAAAAAAAAAAAAAATTAAAAAAAAAGACAGAAAGAAACGTAGGAACAAATAGGGCAAAAAGATAAGATAAGATAATGTTGCTTATAGCCCAGCCGACCGCAAAGAAATAGGGCAAAAAGTAAAGATGATGCTCGCACAGCCTCGAGCATTTTATTACATTTCAGACAACTTTCGTCACGTTCTTAACACGTTTATTTTTTTTTTCAGTCACAAGCGTAGTTTCCTGTTCCCAATCCTACTGTTTAAGACAGTGAAACATATTTCATTCATGTTTCTCAGAGTTTCGGTTCCAATGAACATTTGACCCCCCCCCCCCCCCCCCCCCGCCCCCCCGCCCAAAGCAACAAAATAATCATCCTTCTCCCCCATATTGACCCACTAACCCCAACCCCCAACATCCTCCTCTCTCTCTCTCTCTCTCTCTCTCTCTCTCTCTCCTGTTTTCTTTTGACACTGGAACAGCAAGTCAGAAACCACGTCTCGTTTTCACTTACACGCCAGGGGGGCCGGATAGCTCAGTTGGTAGAGCGCCGGACTCGTGATCCTGAGGTTGCGGGTTCGAATTTCGGTATAGGGGGATTTTTCCGTCGGAGTGAACATTGGTTCTGACTCCATTCCCCATATAGTCCTTCGAATGAGACTATAAACCGAGGTTCCGTGTGTGAACGCACGCATAACATCTTGCACACACGTAAAATCCCATCACCAACTTTCGGAAGAGAAGGCCAGTTTGGCCGTTGGTATGGATGACACGTGACACATAGCATGCACCTTCCCCGAAGATGGAGTATGGCTGCCTTAATGGCGGGATAAAAAAGGGTCATACACACAAAACTCCACTGCCTGGCTATACAGGGAGTGTTCGCAGGAGTATCAGCCTGCGTACGCAGAAAGAAAGAAAAAGACTTACACGCCAAAGATCAGCACATAGTGTCGAGATAAACGTGAACACAAGAGGGCGTTGTAATTCTGATATCGTTTCTGCAAGTCGGATATTGACTTAACCCACTTGGCACCATATTAACAAATCAGGTTATGTGTGCTGGCCATGTCTCAGGCAGTCTGCCCGCAGTTTGTTTGTTTTTTTTCCCCCCTTACAGAGTATCCAAAGCTCCACGCATAGTTCTTCGTGTACTACGACAGGAAAGCAAAGCAAAACAATTGTTGCAATTCGTTATAAAGCACGGACAGGCTTTCTAGCAACTGACTGCATCTGTAACAAAGTGATAAAGTCCTCAAAGTATGTGTAACAAGAATTCAAACAAGAAACTTATAAGTTCCCAAGCCATTTACATTGATATTTCAAACAGTTGTATTAAAACGAAAACAATCTAACGCTACTTTAAAAAATTAACCTTTAGTCTATATGAGGCTTCCATTTTAGTTGCATTTTCACCATATTATAGACTGCTGAACAAGAAAACCTCCCCTGGAGTGTTCATATCAATGCTCTAAATCAGCTGTGTGGGAAAATATTGTACAGGCCTAATCCTAAGCAACAGTGATGTTGCGTCTCAGGGTAAAACTAAAGTCAGGCGTGAAGGGCTGACCAGGCTAGGTAGACGAGTCCTCTTGAGTCTTGCGCCCTCTTCAGTGGGAAATTCCGAAAGGTCTGATGTTCTTTTCTTCCTACATACCACCCTTGGGGTCCTCACTGACTGATTGATCGAACAGTAAACATGAACGCGAGGAGATGAAAATCCACCACGAAAAATTCTGAAAATCCATACAAAATTATCAACGTCAAAATCCTACATTGAATGGATTTCTAACCAGCACCCCCACCTCTCCCCTTCCCCTCTCCTTCTCCTTAAATTTGATATCATTAAAGTGTCCTGAAGTGACGTGCAACCTATTTGTTATTTACAGATGTAGATATTTACACGGTAGATGTTTTAGCCTTTTGATATGTG
>CM031612.1:3841199-3846199 GCA_018398815.1 Conus ventricosus | reverse complement strand
GGGGGGGGGAGGGGGGCGATGGAGGGTGCGGTGCGTGTCTTTTCATATAACGAATGATGTGGTCCACAGATGCTGCGCGAAACATCATATGAAGCAAAAGGGCGTAGAGTGTGTGTGTGAGGTGTGTGTGTGTGTGTGTGTGACCGAAGTAAGAAGCATTTCCCAACACTTGCGCAGCCTCGACTCATTCTGGGGCACGATATATAGAAAGGCACAAAGGGACATAACAGTTGACAATGTCGTAGAACCGGAAGCAATGATGGAAGACCTTAGTCCACAAAAAAGTAATTTTTTTTTCTTCTATTCAACAACAACAACAAAATAAAATAAAGAAATACAAAAGAAAAAAGAAAAAGAAAAAAATCTGGAAACGTGCTTTGTGTTTTTGTTGTCAATCAACTTCATCACCGTGAACAGAAATCTTACGTGAGCAAATGGACAAGTAAACCATAAAAAAATAATGAAAAAGAACCTATCCACCAAAAAATTACAGTAATGATTCCACACCATTCTATAATTAATGAATCAAAAAGTCTCAACGCCAAGTAGAGTTGTTTGTAACCTTGTCAGAACAGGGGACGCAGAACAATCCGAATTGCCATTTCATCAACATTAATAAGCAAGCAGACATCCGAAGCAGCATGAACACTATGGAACAAATTGCAACAGCTGGGGATGAGAACAAGAACGAGTGTGACGTTTTTGATTACCCCCGCCACGTGGGCAGCACACTCCTGACTTCGGGGATTATGTATACTTGATAATGATTATCCTGGAGCTTGTCACGACTGAAGAAGGAAGCAGCAAGTAAGCATTTTCGGTTAACATCTGCCCAATGTGAACAGGTTTCAAGTCCTCATAGTCTCTAATGCCTGTTTGCGGCAGGAAACTTTAAAAGGCTAACCAGTCCGTTCCCTGGCCTAGCCTAAAGGACGCAGGCCATGCTCTCCTTCTGCCGCCAATAAGCTTCCCTGACACAATCAGGTTCCCATGACTTACTGCACAATGGTAACTAAGAGGATTTCAAAGTAAAAAACCCGATTCAGCGAGTAGGTTCTATACTTGTGACTGTGTGAGCTGAGCACACAAACGCACTAACCATGTTGCCTACATGCCCCATATATACAATTCAATATATATGGCGTACATACAAACGTAGTATACATACACACATCTAACTATATATAACAATACAAAACCCAATTACATCGTGACATCGAGATAAAAATAATATATAATATAAATATATATATAAAAATATATATAACTATATACAATTATAAACAAAGCCTATGCTCTTATGTCCTTATGATTTAAGAAATAGGGTGAGATAAGCATTCAATATCTGCAGTGGTAGATAATTCGCCTAACAAACATAAGTGTGCATGATTGGTGAATGGTGAAAAATAAAATAAATGCATCTCAAAATGATCCATCAGCAAGCTTATAGTCCTCCAAGGGGGTTGACAATCTCCAATGGGAGGAAGCTCACCAAACATATAACTTCCGTTCAATACCGTATTTCGAAATACTGATTGTTTTCTCCACAGTGAACCGCGGAAAGTGTTAATTTGACTCCTCTGCATTTTCGGTTTTAAGAAGACTGCTATCCCAGAATAAGACTGTGTGTGCATACCGTAGTACGTTTGTTTAGTTTTCAAAAAACCAACTAAAATGAGTCCACCTCTATATATATATATATATATATATATAAAATATATAAATATATAAAATATATATATATAAAATATATCTATAAATATTGAGATGAGAGAGAGAGAGAGAGAGAGAGAGAGAGAGAAGAGAGAGAGGAGAGAGAGAGAGAGAGAGAGAGTTCAAGGCAAAAGCCACTGTACTTGTTCTATTCATGACAGCTCGAACCTGCTCACGAGAGAAGAAATCCTCGTGTTTATCTAGAGCGTCTCTGATCGTTGTAAAACGACCATCGTGACTTGAGAGTGGAGAATACACATCATTGAGCTGTCTGTCTGTTCAACTCCAACAAAGAAGAGAACACTTAAGGTGGAAGGATGAAGACGGGAGATAATCAAACCATCTGCTATAGCACCAGTCATGCAGAGTAATGTTCTCTTGACACCCAAACCATTACGAAGATCCGTTTTCCTCCAGAAGCACAGAAATGTCGCCATTCCGGCAGTGTGTTAACCGTGGATAAGGAACTTCGATTTTTTTATCCCTTGTCTCTTTTTCTTTCTTCTTATTGTCTTGTTATGCTTTGTTCGTTTCTTTTTTGTTTGTTTGTATGTGATTTTCATCTCTGACCAAGTGTGGAAAACTTACTCTGCAATTCTAGAACTCATGGCCTTAACCGTCCAGTTGCCCTAACAAGTCTCGACCATAACCTAAACTTTAACCCACCAACCCTTACCTGATCCTAACTAAAACTCTAATAGATGTAATCACATTCCACAAACTCTTCATTCATACATAACTGTTTTATTTGTGCTTCTTGTCCTGAGCGGCAGTGGAGTCGTCTAATAATCGACCACCTGCAAATGCTGAACCGCCATGTAACAGCAATCCTGTTTCTGTTGTTGTTGTTGTTTGTTGTTTTGTTTGTTTGTTGTTGTTGTCGTACCCTGTCTAAAAGACTCCATAGATCATCCGAACAGTCCGTAAGTACTTTGATACACAATGGTACAAATGTCACAGTCTAGGGATGAGAACATTCCGTGTTTGTACCGTTTTTGAAATACCCCCGCCACATGGGCACCACACTCCTACTTCGGGGATTTGGGCGACTGATAATTTATATGCTAGGAGCATGTGCACAACTGAAAGACAATCCCCGCAAAACAATGCAGAGCAAGGCAACATTTTGATGAGAAATGGTGTTCTAGCCATGTCAAATGGTCTGACACCGCCTATAACAAAGCCAATGCGAAACTGGTTCTGTCAGAGTGTTAGCAGTGTTGTTCCGCCACTTCACAACGGCCAGCCCCACCACGCTCCAAGAGTATCCAGACATTAACATCCCCTTCTCAGGTGACCACATTTCCGCAAGAGGCTAGCAAGTTGTCCTACTACTTAGCATCAGCGGCAGCTCGCTTTGGTTGTGTACACTGTGTTACAGCCGGCCCCCTTCGTCTAAAGAGATGGATAAGCAGTCAAACTGACCAGAATGTGTAGCTGGTCTTGAGGTGAGATTCCCACCCGACGTTCGGCCCTAGGCCTTCACATGGGCCTTCATCTGCTAAAATATTTCGTGTTTTGACAGGCTTCAGCCCTTGAACTAGTGAGCCACACTTAATTGGTTACTCTCCCGAGAATGTAGGTAAGTTTCTTCAATTGAAACACAACTGATAAAGCATGTCACATGACTACCCCAAGACAGTTGGAAGTTTGAGCGCATGGAATCAACACTCAACACCAACTAGCAGTGTCGTTGATGTGAATTACTAGCTGTGCCACCCTAAACTCACACCCCACCCTTTTCTTTACCGCGTCGTAGCACACCAGTGGTCACATGATTGTCTGGAACTGTGGCAGCTCACAGTCGCACCACCGCGGCAAAACCTTTCGCCACTAAGATGAGGCCGTCCCCATGTCTTTCAAGATTCGGTAAGTGGTTTAACATTTCACCACAATTTACAAACATGCCACACTTCTCAGACCAAGACGTTATTGCTTGCCGAGTACTGTGAAAACTTCTTTTTAAATAAACCTTAAGTGTCACCCAACAGGCAGAGACTGAATACTGATCTGTGTTGGACCGGAGCCCGAGTGTGTTGCGACAGGGGAGACAGTTCAAAAGTAGCCAGTGACGGGAACATGCACGTTCCGCAAACAAGCTGTGGTTTGTTAGACATTTACTACCCACGATGAAAAAGAAGAATAAGGAGAAAGAAGAAGTAGAAGAAGAATGAAGGAGAAGAAGAAGAAGAAGAAAAGGAAGAAAAAGACGAAGAAGAATGAGAAAAAGAAGAGACATAGACGAAGGAGAAGGAGAAGAAAAAAGAAGAAGAAAAGGAGGAGAAGAAGAGGTAGGAGAAGAAGGAGAACAAGATGAAGAAGGAGAACATAATAAAGGAGAGAATAAGAAGAAGTGAGTGAGGAGAGAAGAAAGAAGAAGAAGAAGAAGGAGAAGGATGAGGAGGAGCAAAGAGAAGAAGAACAAAACAACAAGAAGAAGAAGGAGAGAATGAGAAGAAGAAAGAGGAGGAGAAGAAGAAGAAGGAAGGAAGAAGAAGAAGCAAAAGAAGAAGGAGAAGAAGAAGAAGAAGGAGGAGGCGAGAAAAAAGACTACACAAACGCTGAACCTGAAGCTGGCCAGCCGAAATGACATCCATCGTACAGTATGGCTTTGATGGCACATGCCGACAGTACATTTCATCGTACAGTAGACTGATGGCACATGCTTGACATGAACTTAATGACATTCATTCGGGTTACAGTATGATTGATGGCACATGCCGACGAGAACATTCATGTACAGTAAGATTGGTGGCACATGCGACAGTACATTCATCTTAATTATTATTGATGGCACATTCCGCAGTACATACAACGAACAGTATGATAGATGGCGACATGCCGACATGTACATACATCGTACCGTTATGATTGATTGCACATGCGCGACAGTACATTCAACGTACAGTAATGATTGATGGCACATGCCGACAGTACAAACATCCGTACAGTATGAATAGATGGCACAAGCCGACAGACATTCATCGTACGAGTATGATTGAAGGCACATGGCCGACAGAACATTCAACGTACAGTAGATTGAAGGCACATGCCGACAGTACTTCATCGTACAGTTATGATTTGATTTCACAAGCCGACAGTACAACAATCGTACAGAATGAAATGATGCACATGCCGACAGTACATACAACTACAGTAAGAATGATGGCACATTCCGACAGGAACATTCATCGACAGTATGATTCTGGCACATGCCGACAGTACATTCAACGTACAGTATGATTGATGGCACATGCCGACAGACTGAATGACATTCACCGTACAGT
>CM031612.1:3818699-3821199 GCA_018398815.1 Conus ventricosus | reverse complement strand
AAATGAGATAAAATACAGAAGTTATGGAGTCCTTATCAGTATTATGTTTATTGTAAATTGTTAAGTAATAAGTGAATAAGCAAATAATGTAGTGATGTAGTAGACAGACTATTAGTGGTGTTTGTAGAATTTTATAATTGAGCAGTTGAGACAGGAGTCGTTAAATGATGGCCGGTGAAACCATATTGTGATGTGTTATTGACTTATGGGCTATGGTAAAAGATGATTTGCATTGCTTTTTGAACGGAGCGATAAGCCATCTCTCTCTCTCTCTCTCTCTCTCTCTCTCTCTACTAAGTATATTTCTTTTTTGAAGAACATGTTGCCATACCGGCTCTATGTATCTGTCTCCCTTATATGCGGGATGAAGGTTACAGGCTTATTGCCTATAATAATATAGGCTGTTTGCCTTTAATGTCGACTGAAATTCGCATGTTTCTTTGTTGCTGTTTCATGCTTTTTTCATTTCATGAGTCGAAGTGTTGCGCTTGATTATGTTCACAGTCGATTCCTTTGACTGGTTGTAATTTGGGGATGCAGTCTGTTATCCCATGTTTGTTTGTTTTTTGTTTTTTGTTTTTTTTAAATTTTTTTTTTAAAGAAATAATTCTTTTTTTTTTTTTTTTTTTTTTTTGGCTGTCCCAACCGCTGCGCCACCTCAGAGGCAGTGCACCACGCCGCTCATTCCGACACCCCGTCCACAGCCATAGCCCGGCTGGCCCGCCGCAGCCCCGGCACCAGCAATCCAGAGGGAGCAGTCAATGTCAAGTCGTCAAGAGGCAACCCACCGGAGGAGACACTGCACTGCTGCCGAGTCACTTCGGTGGTGTTCAGTGGCGCCTGTTCTGATCTAACATACGCAGGACACCACTACTAAGCCCCCTACTGACGACAATAATTGCTTAGTCGCGGAGCCGGCGTGAGTGAGCTCTCCCTCCGGAGGGCGCCACCACGTCCGTCCAACGACAGCCCCCATGGACTCGCCGATACCGGTGACCCCGACGGAAGCAAACCAAGGCCACAGACGCGGAGAGGACATCGAAACTGAGGTCACCATGAGAGCAGGGCATGAAGGGCCACAGAATTTGAGACATTTTTTTTTAATGCTGATCGATGAGAATGAGGATGATTAAGATGATGCTACGGATTTCCATTTCGGTCTGAGACTACATGACAGGGCTGTACTCTACGCTTCCTTTCATAATATATCCTGGCGTCAACCAGGCCCGAGAGATACAGGCACCTGCAGTGTTGGTCATGAAATTTGAGCAACACTCTCAGAAACGCATCCATTAAGTGGATGAAACTCGACTGTGTGGTCCCAGTCTTCCCAACTGAGTCCGCAGCAAACTCAACTCTGGGTAGGAGCCGGTCGGGGCAGAAAAAACCCACATGACTCTGATGGGATTCGAACCCACGACCTCCCAGCCGGGAGTCCGCGACGCTAACCACTTCGCCACGGCGGCTGGTCTGTTATCCCATGTTGCTTAATTATAGAAGCGAAGGATGAGCAGTTATGATGGAACACATGGAATGAGATGGAATAATTGTGTTAGGGATGTGAATCCCACATAATTGGCAGTTGCTGTTCTGACTTAGGGCAGCACAGGGTTGAACCGTGTCTTTGAGGTTAGGTTCACCCTGGTTTCAGAGTGGTCGTTTTGTCACTCGGTTAGTTCTTGTTTGGATAGGTAATCATTGTTGATAACCTCTGTGCAAATCCAATGCAAGAGACTAAAAGAGCTATAGTGGTTGGACCTATGATTCCGAATACCACAGTATAGCGCATTCCTGGTTATGTGTCTCCTGGATGATATGCTCTGGCTTGCAGTAGAATGAGGGATACTTCATCCCTGAGACTGACCTAGCTTCGTAATTTTGCTAAATGGTGTTTTTCTGTCACGTGGAAGGACTTATGAAATGATTCGGATGTATGTGAACTATGCAATGGTGTAAGATGCATTTGTGGTTTACGTTCGTTTGCATTTTCATTGACAGGCCACGGTTGCTAGAGCCCTTTTCCTTTTTCTTTTCCCCTTTGTCGTTACTTCTACCTTTACTTTTCATTTATTTTTCCCTTTACTTGTACTTTTTTCTTTTCCTTTTGTTGGGCATTGTCACCAGCCCTTTTTTATGAAGAAAAAGCTATAGACCAAATTAAAAGAAAGAAATTTTCACTGGGCCTGACTCTTTTGTCTTGATTAGATGAACCTAGTCCAACTTTCTCCCGAACCTGATCCCCCTTGTGCGTTTCTTTACAGTAGGAACAAGGGGAGGTTTACACTTGTATGATCAAATGTTTGTAAGGAGACACAATAAATGCATGGTTTGCTTGAGGTGGTGCTTTTCTTTTTTTCTTTTCTTTTCTTTTGCCTTTGTAAGAGCTCGTGTTCAATGAATTAGCTTCTGATGATTAGCTGTTAAATAATGCATTGTCAGAAATGGTGACACTCTAATGACGTATGGGTTGATCAGCTTTTAAATATTGCATGGTCAGAAA
>CM031612.1:3809275-3815040 GCA_018398815.1 Conus ventricosus | reverse complement strand
GATCTATAGGGTATGACTGAATTGAATGGATCTATAGAGTATGACTGAATACTTTGCCCTTGCAGTCGTCTGTTCTGGAATTTGAGTTTAAACGACTAATCTGCATCGAACTTTTTGCTTTAAAGGGAGGCAGTGAGAATTCAAGATTTGGGCCGTTTTCTCTCATTGTGGTTATCTCCCTTATACCGTTAACTCGATTTGGAAAGTTCAGCGCAAACGTGTATCTTGTGTATGACCGAGGAGGGATTGAATTCTGAAAACAAAAGACCAAATCTATTTTTTCAATCCAAGTCCAGTCTTCCTTTCAATATAAAAAAAAGAAACTATTTATTCTTATTTTGCCTCTATTAAAAAAAGAGCAAGGTTTATTAATGTCATCCTCACGACAATGTTTGTTCAAAATTAGCATTTAATTAATATACAGGGTCGAACTTTAATTAAGGACCACTTATAGACAGTCTCACAAAACATAGAAAGAAAAACCGACAAAACGACAGAAACTTTATTAATGTTTAATTTCATTA
This sequence comes from Conus ventricosus, assembly GCA_018398815.1. NCBI lineage: Eukaryota > Metazoa > Mollusca > Gastropoda > Neogastropoda > Conidae > Conus > Conus ventricosus. Next base: position 3,814,516 of record CM031612.1, on the reverse strand, counting down.
TCAGTGAACAACATTTTGTCACTTTGCATCGAAAAAATCATTCTTTCTGATTAGACAGGGAGCCTGAATGAGACTACCCCCCCCCCCCCCCCCCCCCCCCCCCAAATGACATTCACAAAAAGAGTGTTTCTTTACAGTCTGATCAAAACCGAGTGTGCCCCCCTTGTGCTGCCACACAATCCACACAGCGCTGCCTCATGGTGTTGACTGTTTTGTAATGAGTGCCTGGGGAGGTTTGCCCACTCCTGCTGCAGGTAGTGCAGCAGCTCCTGTCGATTTGCCGGAACAGGGTGATTTTCTGGAACTCTCCTCCCAAACTCGCCCCAGATGTTCTCAATACCTATGTTCATGTCCGGGCTGTTTGCCGGCCATGGCATCCTGGTGATGCCAGCTTGCACCACAAAAATCTTCACGGCTCGACAACGATGTGGGTGGCATTATCGTCCATGAACACAGCCTGAGCCCCAATCTGCTGGAGTGCTGGGACAACCAAAGGCCGTAAAATCTCCTGCATGTAGCGTTGGCCGTTCAGGTTGCCATCCACATGGTACAGGGGAGTCTTGTGGTGACTGCTGATGCCCCCCCCCCCCCCCCCCTACCATGACGGAGCCACCACCAAAAGCGACGACCTCCTGGATGACGTCATCTGCCAGCTGCTCCCTGGGACGCCGCCACACCCGAATGCGTCCATCTCGTGGCTTCAACTGGAACTTGGACTTATCGGTGAAAAGCACCATCCGCCACTGAGCCCGAGTCCATGTTCGATGAGCTGTGCACCAGGCCAGGCGACGTGCCGGTGGGCCGCAGTCAGTTTTGGTTTCCGGACTGGGCGCCTTGCTCGAAGGTTGGCAGCATTGAGGCGCCGCCGTATGGTCATCTCACACACTGCTGTGTTAGTGGCAGCTTGGATCCGACGCCTGATGGTGTTGGAGGTGGTGGTCCTGGTCCGAAGAGCATGTTTGCGGATGAACCTGTCATCTCTTGCAGTGGTCTTCTTTGGCTGGCCTGGACGGGTCTCTCTTTGACAGTTCCAGTGGTTTGAAAACGTTCTCTCAGCCGAATGATGACGGAGTGGGACACTTGTAGTCTTCTGGCCACTTCTCGAACGCCAACTCGATCCTGCAGCCATGCAATCGCCCGGGTCCGGTCAAAATCAGACAGCTTGCGTCTTGGAGGCATTTTTGTGTTATGAAGAATTATGCACGTTGGGCTGCTTTTAGGGGCATTCCAGTCAGTAAAATGCTCTGCAATGCATTGGTTTTTGCACGTGCATTTGGAATTTCAGTGCAAAACCGTTTGAAGCAGTGTTCACTCTTGCTTAAAAAACAAGCAATTTTGACAACAATCTGCAATTTTCAACCCCCCCCCCCCTCTGCATGCCGCACGTGACAATAAGACAGCTTTCGCAAGCTTTGCGGAATACTCTGTTAACCCCTTAAACCTTTCCCAGTCGAATTCTTCGAAAAAATGCATTGCATGTATTTTTGGCCAATTTAAAAAGAAAGGGCCTTTTTTCGGGTGGTCCTTAATTAAAGTTCGACCCTGTATATATATTTATATATATATATATATATATATATAATATATATATATATATATATATATATATATATATATATATATATATATATATTTCTTTTTGTTTTTCTTTCTTTTCTTTGTGTAGTCGTGAATGATCTATTTACTGGAACTGAATTGAAAAATTCGTATTCCTTTCTTTGTTTTATATTCTCGTTTAAAATAGTAATAAGATCTCGACTGCTTCTACGGCTGCCACTACTATCATACTCCCCCGCATCCTCCTTCTCCTTCTCCTCCTCCTCCTCCTCCTACTACCACTACTTCTACGACTGCTAACCACTTCGAACACGACAACAACGGCTACCACAACTACAATTTCTACTAATACTACTGCTGCTGTTGCTGATAAACACAGAAAATGTAACAAAGAAAAAAAAAAAACTCCACGCACTCCCATAAACGAAAATAAGCTTAAAGTATATCACAACCCTCTTCCCCACCCTCTCCCCCTCCCCCCCCCCTCATCGTCGTCGTCTTTGGCGTAGTAATCGTCACCATCATCATCATCATCATCATCATCATCATCATCATCATCATCGTAATATTTACCTTGCTCTTGTTTTTCATCTGCATCACGTAAAATCCCCAATGGACAGACTATTAAATAAAAACAGAAAAAGAAAGAAAAGAAAGACCTAGTCCATGGCTGCACTTGTCTGAGTAACAAACGGTTTCCCCGCGAAGCGCATGTCAAGCTGGGCATTTCCGTAGGAAAACGGCATCTTTCCCAACTGATACAGGATGACCTTTAACCCGACGCCGACAATTCGAGGCAGTTCAGGACAGACATCGGTGCGACTTGTTTTGAAGAAACCAAAAGATTCATTTGACGTTTTCTGTTATGAAAACTTTGATCCCCAACATAGGGGATGATTTTTTTTTTAAAGCATTTTACGGAACACGTGAAAACACAGCTGGAATAGAGCGCCGCAACCAAAAAAAACAACAAAAAAAACAACAACTCAAAAACCCCAACACACAGACACAGACACACTGACACACATAGACAGACAGACAGACAGACAGACAGACACACACACACACACACACACACACACACACACACACACACACACACACACACACACACACACACACACGCGCGCGCGCGCGCGCGCGCGCGCGCGCACGCACGCACGCAGGCACGCGTGCGCGAGAAGTCGACATGAAATGAGAAATGAAATGTGACACGAAGGTAAGAGATAAAAGCAACCCATGTCACTTTCATACACACGCGCGAACCTCCCTGTTCCTCCTCGCTCCTCCTCGCTCCTCCTCTCCCCCCCTCCCTTCCCCCCTAATGCCATATTGTAGTGTCCTCCCTACTCAAACATAGAAATAGAGTAATAACACTATTACACACTGCCTGTATTCACATACAGAACTTACATTAATATAAGGCCAACTTCGTTTCTTTAGAGGACAAAAAAAAAAAGAGCTGAGAGCTTTGACAACAAGCTTTGATTTTAATGCTATTATCATGTTGTTTGAATTCTGGGTGGTATGACTTCATAATACATGTAGGCCTACTGCGGATCCCTGTTTCGTCTGCCCATGAAACTGCCGTTGCAATTTGTACGCAAGTTCTAAAGATTCATTCATGGATTCGGTCACTAGAAGCAAGCTTATTCGTTCTTATACAATTGATTTAACTGATTTTGAAAATATTATGACAATATGATCACTTTTTGTGATGCTGAAAAAAACACACACAAAAAAACAACAACAGCAACAGCAACACAACTTTTCGAATTTGTGACAGCTTTGAATGACTGGCGTTGCTAGGTGAAAAATTATTTGAATGGAAATAGTGACAATGACACTGGTGACTGACATTAGCAATGCTTTAAAGCAGCAGCAACAACAACCTCAAACAATTGTAGCCTACTACTACTTCTACTACGAAGGGTAACAATAACGTCTTGGGGCCACACGAAGGGTAACAATAACGTCTTGGGGCCACACGAAGGGTAACAATAACGTCATGGGGCCACACGAAGGGTAACAATAACGTCTTGGGGCCACACGAAGGGTAACAATAACGTCATGGGGCCACACGAAGGGTAACAATAACGTCATGGGGCCACACGAAGGGTAACAATAACGTCATGGGGCCACACGAAGGGTAACAATAACGTCATGGGCCACACGAAGGGTAACAATAACGTCATGGGGCCACACGAAGGGTAACAATAACGTCATGGGGCCACACGAAGGGTAACAATAACGTCATGGGGCCACACGAAGGGTAACAATAACGTCTTGGGGCCACACGAAGGGTAACAATAACGTCTTGGGGCCACACGAAGGGTAACAATAACGTCTTGGGGCCACACGAAGGGTAACAATAACGTCATGGGGCCACACGAAGGGTAACAATAACGTCATGGGGCCACACGAAGGGTAACAATAACATCATGGGGCCACACGAAGGGTAACAATAACGTCATGGGGCCACACGAAGGGTAACAATAACGTCATGGGGCCACACGAAGGGTAACAATAACGTTATGGGGCCACACGAAGGGTAACAATAACGTCATGGGGCCACACGAAGGGTAACAATAACGTCATGGGGCCACACGAAGGGTAACAATAACGTCATGGGGCCACACGAAGGGTAACAACAACGTCATGGGGCCACACGAAGGGTAACAACAACGTCATGGGGCCACACGAAGGGTAACAACAACGTCATGGGGTCATTATCCGTGCACAGTAGGTCTGGGAATACGCACACCTGCGGAACACAGAAAAAAAGGTTGGACAGGTATCATGCTATTTTCGACAGGTATTATCAAAGCTAAAACCAGACAGATAAACAAACAAAGAAAGAAACCAACAAAAGAAGAAAGAAAAGAAAAAAAGAAAACAAAGAACAAGAAGAAACAAGAAAGAACAACAAAGAAAGAAACAAAGAAAGAACAGAAAAAACAAAGAAAAACAAAGAAAGAAACAAAGAAAGAACAAACAAAAAGAAAGAAAACAAAAAAAAGAAACAAAGAAAGAAACAAAGAAAGAAACAGAAGAAACAAAGAAAGAAACAAAGAAAGAAACAAAGAAAGAAACAAAGAAAGAAAAACAACAAGAAGAAAAAAGAAACAAGAAAAAACAAAGAAACAAGGAAAGAAACAAGAAAGAAGGAAAGAAACAAAGAAAGAAAGAAAGAAGAAACAAAGAAAGAAACAAAGAAAGAAAAAAAACAAGAAAGAAACAAGGAAAGAAGAAAAACAAAGAAACAAAAAAGAAAGAAAAAAGAAAACAAAGAAAGAAAAAAAAGAAACAAAGAAAGAAACAAACAAAGAAAGAACAAACAAAGAAAGAAAGAAACAAGAAAGAACAAAAGAAAGAAAAAAAAAGAAAAAGAAAGAAACAAAGAAAGAAACAAAAGAAAGAAACAAGAAAGAAACAAAGAAAGAAACAAACAAAGAAAAAACAAACAAAGAAAGAAAACAAAAAAGAAAACAAGAAACAAAGAAAGAAACACAAAGAAAGAAACAAAGAAAGAAACAAAGAAAAGAAACAAAAGAAACAAACAAGAAAACAAACAAAGAAAGAAACAAACAAAGAAAAAAAAAAAACAAAGAAAAACAAAAAAGAAACAAAAAAAGAAAGAACAAACAAAGAAAAAAAAGAAAGAAAGAAAAAGAAAGAAACAAA
>CM031612.1:3795843-3798343 GCA_018398815.1 Conus ventricosus | reverse complement strand
ATCGCATCCCAGAGGGGAAAAATTTACGAAAAAAAAACCACAACAAAAAAACCCTTTGATCAGGAAATACGGCAGACAATGAGCGAACAAGAATGCCCCCCCCCCCTACTTCCTCCTCCACCTCCTCCCTTTCCGCACCTTGCCCAGCCCCCACCCCCCTCCTCCTCACCTTTTCATCTTGTCCCTCCCCTCCTCCTCCCCCCCCCCCCCCCCCCCCCCCCCTTTTCGTCCTGTTCAACAACTCCTCGGGGAGTGTACGTCCTCCACTAAACGAGCGAAGTTTGCGACCTTCCCTCCCGCTTACCTCTTCCCCTTCACCCCCCCCCCCACCCCTCCCACCTCTCTACAACTCTCCTGCAGTCTTCTCTCGGGAGAGCGCAAGCCCTGTAACGCACAATATGACCATCAGAACATTTATTACTATCATTATTATCAATTTTTTTTTAAAAAAAAACATTCAAGGCAAATTAAGGTTTGAATTTAAAAGAATTCTGCCGATTCACGTGGGCAAACACAACTTACAGACCCAAAAAAACCACACAAGATAGACACCATTCAGGATAAGGAAAGCGCTTTCGTTGTCCTGAATGTTGTTTATCTTTCCTGACGTTTCGTTGTCCTGAATCTTGTTATCTTGCCTGACGTTTCGTTGTCCTGAATGTTGTTTATCTTGCCTGACGTTTCGTCGTCCTGAATGTTGTTTATCTTGCCTGACGTTTCGTTGTCCTGAATGTTGTTTATCTTGCCTACGTTTCGTTGTCCTGAATCTTGTTTATCTTGCCTGACGGGTTTTGTCGTCCTGAGTGTTGTTTATCTTGCCTGACGTTTCGTTGTCCTGAATGTTGTTTATCTTGCCTGAAAGTTTCGTTGTCCTGAATGTTGTTTATCTTGCCTGACGTTTCGTTGTCCTGAATGTTTTTATCTTTCCTGACGTTTTTGTTGTCCTTAATGTTGTTTATCTTTCCTGACGTTTCGTTGTCCTGAATGTTGTTTATCTTGCCTGACGTTTCGTTGTCCTGAATGTTGTTTATCTTTCCTGACGTTTCGTTGTCCTGAATGTTGTTTATCTTGCCTGACGTTTCGTTGTCCTGAATGTTGTTTATCTTGCCTGACGTTTGGTTGTCCTGAATGTTGTTTATCTTTCCTGACGTTTTGTTGTCCTGAATGTTGTTTATCTTTCCTGTCGTTTCGTAGTCCTGAATGTTGTTTATCTTGCCTGACGTTTCGTTGTCTTGAATGTTGTTTATCTTGCCTGACGTTTCGTTGTCCTGAATGTTTGTTTATCTTGCCTGACGTTTCGTTGTCCCGAATGTTGTTTATCTTGCTGACGTTTCGTAGTCTGAGTGTTGTTTATCTTGCCTGACGTTTCGTAGTCCTGAATCTTGTTTATCTTTCCTGACGTTTCGTTGTCCTGAATCTTGTTTATCTTGCCTGACGTTTCGTAGTCCTGAATCTTGTTTATCTTGCCTGACGTTTCGTAGTCCTGAATGTTGTTTATCTTGCCTGACGTTTCGTTGTCCTGAATGTTGTTTATCTTGCCTGACGTTTCGTTGTCCTGAATCTTGTTTATCTTGCCTGACGTTTCGTTGTCCTGAATGTTGTTTATCTTGCCTGACGTTTCGTAGTCCTGAATGTTGTTTATCTTGCCTGACGTTTCGTAGTCCTGAGTGTTGTTTATCTTGCCTGACGTTTCGTAGTCCTGAATTTTGTTTATCTTGCCTGACGTTTCGTTGTCCTGAATCTTGGTTTATCTTGCCTGACGTTTTGTAGTCCTGAGTGTTGTTTATCTTGCCTGACGTTTCGTAGTCCTGAATCTTGTTTATCTTGCCTGACGTTTCGTTGTCCTGAATGTTGTTTATCTTGCCTGACGTTTCGTTGTCCTGAATGTTGTTTACCTTTCCTGACGTTTCGTTGTCCTGAATGTTGTTTATCTTGCCTGACGTTTCGTTGTCCTGAATGTTGTTTATCTTTCCTGACGTTTCGTTGTCCTGAATGTTGTTTACCTTTCCTGACGTTTCGTTGTCCTGAATGTTGTTTATCTTTCCTGACGTTTCGTTGTCCTGAATGTTGTTTATCTTGCCTGACGTTTCGTTGTCCTGAATGTTGTTTATCTTGCCTGACGTTTCGTTGTCCTAAATGTTGTTTATCTTGCCTGACGTTTCGTTGTCCTGAATGGTGTTTATCTTGCCTGACGTTTCGTTGTCCTGAATGTTGTTTATCTTGCCTGACGTTTCGTTGTCCTGAATGTTGTTTATCTTGCCTGACGTTTCGTTGTCCTGATTCTTGTTTATCTTGCCTGACGTTACGTTGTCCTGAGGTTGTTTATCTTGCCTGACGCTTCGTTGTCCTGAATGTTGTTTATCTTGCCTGACGTTTCGTTGTCCTGAATGTTGTTTATCTTGCCTGACGTTTCGTAGTCCTGAATCTTGTTTATCTTGCCTGACGTTTCGTTGTCCTGAACGTTTCGTTGTCCTGAATGTTGTTTATCTTTCCTGACGTT
>CM031612.1:3773343-3783343 GCA_018398815.1 Conus ventricosus | reverse complement strand
GTGTCATGGATTAGTGCCGACACATGGCGCCCGCTGGCCGAGTTCTCAGGCTGTGCCATCCATACTGTGTTCACTACTATACCTTCCTCCTCCTCCTCCTCCTCCTTCTCCTCCTCCTTCTCCTCCTCTTCCTCCTCCTCAAAACAGCCCAGCCTACCGAACACTCCAACCAGCCCCACCCTCTCTCTCTCTCTCCTCTCTCTCTCTCTCTCTCTCTCTCTCTCTCTCTCTCTCCTCTCTCTCTCTCCCTCTCTCCCTCTCCCTCTCCCCCCCCCCCCCCCTCTCTCTCTCTCTCTCTCCATTGTTCGAAAGAAAAAGAAACGACACAGCAAAAGATAGCAAAGAACGATGGAAGAAAGACGAACGTGAAGGAGCGAAAAATGTAACGATTTACCGACACCAACATGGACAAAAATCAATACGAAGGAGAAAGGGCACACGAAAAGAACACAAATATGGAATATGGATGATCAACAAGCGAACGTGAGGGAGATGATGGAGATGAAGGTTGAAAACAGATTGTACAACAGAAGAAAAAAAAATGAACAGAAATAAAGGAGAAAGGTTGAAAAATGAGGAAGAAAAACAACAGCAGCAACAACAACAACAACAAATATATATTCTGGAGAAGAAAAACCAGAAGAACACAATGACGAGAGGTATGATAATAAAAATAGTGAAGAAGAAGAAGAAGAAGAAGAAGAAGAAGAAGAAGAAGAAGAAGAAGAAGAAGAAGAAGAAGAAGAGGAGGAGGAGGAGGAGGAGGAGAGGAGGAGGAGGAGGAGGAGGAGGAGGAGGAGGAGAAGAAGAAGAAGAAGAAGAAGAAGAAGAAGAAGAAGAAGAAGAAGAAGAGAAGAAGAAGAAGAAGAAGAAGAAGAAGAAGAAGAAGAAGAAGAAGAAGAAGAAGAACTACAACACCTACAACAATCACAACAATGACGAATAGATCAGAACAAGGAATTTCAGAAACTGCTTGAAATGAGAGGACGTGGAGAGGGTGGAGGGGGGTGAAGGGGGTGGGCGTGGAAAGGAGGGGGTGGGAAGTAGATGTACAGAGGTGAAAAGAACAAGAAAAAAAAAAGAAACGATAGAAAAAGAAGACTTAATATAAATGGAGTGACGAGCACCAACAGAGCGAGTTAATAAAGAGAAACGAAGAAAAATGTGAGAAGGAGGAGGAGGAGGAGCAGGAGGAGGAGGAAAAAGGAGGAGGAGGAGGAGGAGGAGGAGGAGGAGAAGAAGAAGAAGAAGAAGAAGAAGAAGAAGAAGAAGAAGAAGAAGAAGAAGAAGAAAGAGGAGATAAGATAAGATAATGTTGCTTATAGCCCAGCCGACCGCAGAGGGCCACATCAGGGCTGTAAGAAAGAGGAGAAGGAGGAAGAAGAAGAAGAAGAAGAAGAAGAAGAAGAAGAAGAAGAAAGAGGAGAAGGAAGAAGAAGAAGAAGAAGAAGAAGAAGAAGAAGAAGAAGAAGAAGAAGAAGAAGAAGAAGAAGAAAGAGGAGAAGAAGAAGAAGAAGAAGAAGAAGAAGAAGAAGAAGAAGAAGAAGAAAGAGGAAGAAGAAGAAGAAGAAGAAGAAGAAGAAGAAGAGAAGAGGAAGAAGAAGAGGGAGGAGGAGGAGGAGGAGGAGGAGAAGATGAGGAAGAAGAAATGTTGAAAACAGAGAAAAAGAAGAAGAAAATGACAGCCACAAGGACGACGAAAACGACGACGATGATGAAGGAAAAGAAGAAGCATCTCCGACAGGTGGAGTTACAAATAATGCGGCTAAATGAAATCTGAACGTTCATCTCCCTGTTCTCGGAATGTACAAACAGGGAGATAGGGAGGGGAAGGTGGAGGAACGGGGGATGGAGGGGGGTAGGGGTGGGGGTGAAGGGGAGTGGAAGGGACGTTAAAAATGTTGAGAGTAAAAACAAATCCCAGTGAAAACGAGGTGTAAACAGTTGTATCAAATGAGACGATTAAAAAAACAAAAGAACAAAAAACAAAACCCCAAAACCCAAAACGAGGTGTAAGCCTATGTTTATCTCTCTCCTCTCTCTCTCTCTCTCTCTCTCTCTCTCTCTCTCTCTCTCTCTTCAGCTTCATTTCTTTTGTCTGTCTGCGTGTCTGTCAGGCTGTCTACCTGTCCGTCTGTCTGCCTGTTTGTCTGTCTGTCTCTGATGTCAAACCGTTTTTGAAAATGGATTTTTTTCAAATATCTGAAATGTGTTATGGTAAGGCTTACTTGTGGTGTTTTAGAAATGAATGATTTTGACAATTTACTACAACGCTATCCTCCTTGTCAGGCTGCACTAATACACAGGTGCGCGTGTACGCAACGCACCCATCCCTCCCCGACACACACGCGTTTTGCTGTCACGTATCTATCTATCTATCTAGTACACGCACACACACGCATGCGCACGCGCGTGCGCGTTCACACACGCACACGCACGCACGCACGCACGCACACACACCGAAGTTCATATGCCCCGTAACAGAAAGTGCTGAAATGGCGTATCATATTTAAGGGAAGTTTGAAAAAAAAAAGATACGTTTGAAGACTAGTTCCAAAAAGATTAAGCGCAGTAGAATGGCGAAGATTGTGAAGTGTGATGTTCTAGACAGACAGTGCCACCCCTCCCCCCCCCCACACGCACGCAAACACACCACACACACACACACAGACACACACACACACACACACACACACACACACACACACACACACACACACACACACACACACACACACACACACACACTCAAAACTCAGTACGTTTCACTGAAGGATTATGATTTCACGCGAGGAGCAAAGAACCATTTTGAATCAGAACATAATTATGATCTGAACATATCTTTTCCTGAAGATTAACGTTCCTGCAGCCTTCTGCCCTTTCTGGAGTTCTTGCCTCAGGAGTTGAGGACAATCAGTTAGCAATGAATCACGATGACCTGGTCTGGACAAGATCAGAGAACACATCATGGTTTGTGTTGCTTGCATTGTGAGGAGGTGCCGGATGGAAATGGTCTTTCGATGTTGTCCATTTGCAAGCTCTACAGAGATTGTTCACATGCCACACCAAGATTTCTCTCTCTCTCTTCTCTCTCTCTCTCTCTCTCTCTCTCTCTCTCTCTCTCTCTCTCTCTCTCTCTCAGGCTTATAACTACAGAAGTAGCCGTTAAAGAAACCTGAGGACCGCAGACGCAGCCTCCACCCCCCCCCACCCCTCTCCATCTGTCTCTGGCAGCAGCCGCCGGCAGCAGCTCACGTGTATGGAGTCCGGTCCATTCCTTGATGTTCTCATGCCAGTTCTTCCGCTGTCTTTCTCTTCTTCTCCGCCCTCTGATGGTGCCTTGCATGATTGTTTTGGACAGACTGGTGTGTCGAGTGTTGTGCCCAAACTATATCAGCTTGCATCTCTTCACAGTTGAAAGGAGAGGTTCCTGAGGTCCAGCAAGGTTCTCAGTTCTGCTCCGTACATTTCTGTTGGTCCTGTGCTCTATCCAGGAGATTGAAGGAGCTTCCTCAGGCATTTGCTCTCGAAAGCCTGGATCTTCCTTTCAGTTTCAGCCGTCAGTGTCCATGCCTCGCAACCAATTAGTACAATGGAGATGAAATCAGGTTTACATCTGAATGTCCAGTTGCAAGAGAAGAAGGTAAAGAATGGTCAACAGACAGTCTGCTTGAAGACATGATGATGAGTTCCGTTTCTGCTTTTATTTAACTGCAGTTTGTTTTCATTCGTCCTCATCGTGACGCCTCCAATATGGTTTTCAATCGTCCCTAGTGAAGAATTAAGATTGGAAATGGCTGTGCGTTACTGCTGGTACAAGAAACATACTGAGATTGTTTTTTTTTGCGAAAAAGAGGAAGTGACGATGAGATGCATTTTGCTTTATGTGACAAAAGAACACCATATATACCACAAAAAATATCATTGCCCTCATAACAAATCTCGTTGGGGTACGCTTTGAGCTTCCTAATAAAGAAAGAGTGTGAGCTATCATCGGTTTACTGATGCAATGCGTTTTAGTGGCGTTCTGTGAGGATATCGTAATGGACGTATTCTTATTGATCTCTCATTCTGCAAATAATGCTGTGGATTACAATTTCACACATTATACCCCTTTAACGAGGGGCAACGGCCTTTCATGAACGGATCTCTCTCTCTCTCTCTCTCTCTCTCTCTCTCTCTCTCTCTCTCTCTCTCTCTCTCTCTCTCTCTGTACGCGCGCGCGCGCTCGCGTGTGTGAAATGGCTATTGATTTGTATGTCTGAACTAGGAGATGGAAAATCTGATTTTTGTTGTTGTTGCAGCCAGTCGCCGTGGCACAGTACTTAGATTCCCAGACTTCCGCCTGGGAGATCATAAGTTCGATTCCCATCGGAGCCGTTTATCTGTGTGTTTATTATCGTGTTTCTGCCCTGACTGGCTCCGAACATGTTTCTGCCCTGACTGGCTCCAAACATCATGTTTCTGCCCTGACTGGCTCCGAACATCATGTTTCTGCCCTGACTGGCTCCGAACATCATGTTTCTGCCCTGACTGGCTCCGAACATCATGTTTCTGCCCTGACTGGCTCCGAACATCATGTTTCTGCCCTGACGGGCTCCGAACATGTTTCTGCCCTGACTGGCTCCGAACATGATGTTTCTGCCCTGACTGGCTCCGAACATCATGTTTCTGCCCTGACTGGCTCTGAACATCATGTTTCTGCCCTGACGGGCTCCGAACATCGTGTTTCTGCCCTGACGGGCTCCGAACATCATGTTTCTGCCCTGACGGGCTCCGAACGTCATGTTTCTGCCCTGACTGGGTCCGAACATCATGTTTCTGCCCTGATGGGCTCCGAGCATCATGTTTCTGCCCTGACGGGCTCCGAACATCAGAGCATCATGTTTCTGCCCTGACGGGCTCCGAACATGATGTTTCTGCCCTGACTGGCTCCGAAATCAGAGCATCATGTTTCTGCCCTGACTGGCTCTGAACATCATGTTTCTGCCCTGACGGGCTCCGAACATCGTGTTTCTGCCCTGACGGGCTCCGAACATCATGTTTCTGCCCTGACGGGCTCCGAACGTCATGTTTCTGCCCTGACTGGGTCCGAACATCATGTTTCTGCCCTGATGGGCTCCGAGCATCATGTTTCTGCCCTGACGGGCTCCGAACATCAGAGCATCATGTTTCTGCCCTGACGGGCTCCGAACGTCATGTTTCTGCCCTGACGGGCTCCGAACATGATGTTTCTGCCCTGACGGCTCCGAACATGATGTTTCTGCCCTAACGGGCTCCAAACATGATGTTTCTGCCCTGACGGGCTCCGAACATGATGTTTCCGCCCTGACGGGCTCCGAACATGATGTTTCTGTCCTGACTGGGTCCGAACATGATGTTTCTGCCCTGACGGGCTCCGAACATGATGTTTCTGCCCTGACGGGCTCCGAACATCATGTTTCTGCCCTGACTGGCTCCGAACATGATGTTTCTGCCCTGACGGGCTCCGAACAACATGTGTCTGCCCTGACTGGCTCTGAACATCAATTTTCTGCCCTGACGGGCTCCGAACATGATGTTTCTGCCCTGACTGGCTCCGAACATGTTTCTGCCCTGACTGGTTCCGAACATGTTTCTGCCTGAGTGGCTCCGAACGTCATGTTTCTGCCCTGACTGGCTCCGAACATCATGTTTCTGCCCTGACGGGCTCCGAACTGCAGTTGAATGAGCTGGGAAAAGTGGAACCACACAGCTGAATCTCATCTATGAAACGGAGGCGTCTCTCAGAGTGTTGGTCAACCTTTCAGCCCAACACTGCAGGTGTCTGTGTCTCTCGGGCCTGGTTGCTTGTCTGGGTATGTTATGAAAGGAAGCGTCGGGTACAGCGCTGTCATGCAGTATCTCAGAGAAGAGTGGAACTCTGCAGCATGATCTCCATCATCCCCATCCTTATCGATCAGTATATAAAAAAAAATTCCAATTCTGTGGCCTTTCATGCTCTCTTCTGTTGGTGGTCCCAGTGTCCATGTTCTCAGCACGTCAATACCCTTGTTGGACTTCGTTTCCAGGTCGCCGGTATCGGCAAATTCATGGGAACTGTCGTTTAACGGACGCGGTGGCGCCCTCCGGAGAGACAGCAATTATCATTGTCAGGAGGGGACTTAGCGGGTGGTGTCCCGCGTATGTTGGATCAGAACAGGCGCCACTGAACGCCATCGAAGTGACTCGGCAGCAGTGCAGTGTCTCCTCCGGTGGGTTGCCTCACGGTAACTTGACACTGACTGCTCCCTGTGGATTGCCGGTGCCAAGGCTGTGGCGGGACGAGCCAGGCTGTGGCTGTGGACGGGGGCGGAAAGAGCGGGGTGGGTGCCCCGCCACTGAAGTGGGACAGAAGATGAGGCAAGAGAAGACAGAAGATGAGGCAAGAGAAGACAGAAGATGAGGCAAGAGAAGACAGAAGATGAGGCAAGAGAAGATCATTTTTGCAATGATATTTTAGACCAGACACGGCAGTCCACTCTCAGTCAACCAAGCAGCTGATCATGATCGAGCTCACGGTGCCATATAATAAGAACAGAGTGGAGGCAGCTCAAATCTACAAGACTGACAAGTATGCTGATCTGGCAAAGAGCATGAGGAGAGAAGGCTATCAGGTCAAAGTCCTCACTGCAGAAATTGGAGCTAGGGGGGTTGTAGGAACGTCTGCATACAGCCTCATGAAACAGCTCTCAGTTGCAGGGAGGGAAAAAACCCAGAGCAATGAAAGTAATGGCAGAAGCAGCAGAAAGGTGTTCAAGCTGGATCTGGTCAAGGAGGAACAAAAGTGAACTTCATAAGGCTTAACTTTCCCTACAAATATCAGGTGCCCCAGTGGCTCAGTGGTTAGAGTGCGAGACATTAAGTGGACAATCCCTAAAATGAGCATGTCCAGAGGGTCATGGGTTCGAATCCCAGCCATGACTCGTCCCAAGATGGAAAAAAAGGGGCAGCAGAGGGACATCCGGAGTCATGAACCGGGTGTGGCCCAACCCCCCTAGAGTGTCAGGAGATAAGGGCCAAAACACTGGCTTGAAGGGGGCTTCTCTTCTGAGGACTCTCCGCTGCCACGCTCTCCACGAGTTTCTTTCTACTTTGTCAGATTCATCTGTAACAAACGATAATACTGGTATGAACATATTTGAAAAAGCGAGAGGCTTTTACGGCGCAGAACGTTTAAATCACGAGAATAAAAAAAAAATCGCAAAATATGTCTCTTGCTTGATATTGACAGACACTTTGTAAATGACATGTCGGAGTTCAGATTTGGTAGCGAAAGAAGAAAATCGTAAAAGATGTCTTTTACATGATATTGACGGACTCTTTGAAAATGACATGTCAGAGTTCCGATTTGGTAGTGAAAGAAGAAAATCGTAAAATATGTCTATTACTTGATATTGACGGACTCTTATAAAATGACATGTCAGAGTTCCGATTTGGTAGCGAAAGAAGAAAATCGTAAAAGATGTCTTTTACATGATATTGACGGACTCTTTGAAAATGACATGTCAGAGTTCCGATTTGGTAGTGAAAGAAGAAAATCGTAAAATATGTCTTTTACTTGATATTGACGGACTCTTTGAAAATGACATGTCGGAGTTCAGATTTGGTGTACTGGATCATTTTATAGTAGCGCCTGGTCACAGGGGAGGGGCACTGTTTTTGACCACAGTTAACCATGCCCCGTGCCCTTTACGTCGAAAGGCAAACGATGACGAAACACACTCTTCTGCTTTTCTGCGTTGCTGTTAGTGATCTGCGACAGGAGCATGATACTTTACAATTCCACGCCAAGCCCTGTCAGTTTCCAGTGACCATGCTAATTGCAAATCAAAATCAACCTACTATGGACAATTTACATCTCTCTCTCTCTCTCTCTCTCTCTCTCTCTCTCTCTCTCTCTCTCTCTCTCTCTCTCTCTAAAAGAAAAAAAATTCATTTCTGTCTCTTTCCCAGCTAAGTGTCTATCTGTGCTTTTCTCTCTGTTTGTCAGACTCGCCTCCATGTGTTCTTTTCAGTCTGTCTGTCTGTGTCGCCTTTGGAGTCTGTCTGTCTCTGTCTCCCCCTCTCTTTGAATTTTTGAAAAAAGAGATTAACATTTTTCATCCGATCTGAGATTTTAAAGTGGAAAGATTTAAATTTTTTTATTTTTTTTTACAAAATTTCGGATGGGTTTTTAGAAGATGTATTTTGAAGAGTCGTGTGAATGAATGACTTGTGAGTTGACTTCAACGTGGTGACATCTCTGATATGGCCCTTTGCGGTCGGCTGGGCTATAAGCAACATTACCTTACCTTACCCCTCCCCCTCCCTTTCTGTCTCCGCCCTTGTCAGTCTGCCGATGTCTGTTAATGTCGCTCTGTCTCCGTGTCTGTCAATTGCTGTCTGTCTCTCCGTCTCCTCTCCTCTTTCTCTCTCTGTTTTCTCACTTTCTCAACCCTCACTAGACATTGGAATATTGGTTGTGATTGGTGTTAAACGCAAGTGAAAATATTTGTGTTTATCTTAGTTTGTTTCCTTGAATTATTATTTCCCCTTGTGATTGTTTGCCTGTGTGTTTCCGGAAAGAAATGACTTCCTTAGCTGATGACCCATACCCTCCCTTTTGTTTATTCTCAGCAAACGTGTACCCGTTGTATACAGGTCGGTGGCCTTACAATTAAGAATTTCAGAGTTCAGAGTTCACTTTCTCGACCTTAAATCTGAATCAACGGAATTGTATGCTTTCACCGACACTCTGTACTCAAGAAAGTCAAGAATAGGGCGTCATCATATCAGATCAATGTGAAACAGAAGAGGAAGAAGACAGACATAGGGCGTCATCAGATCAGATCAGATCAGATCAGATCAATGAGAAACAGAAGAGGAAGGAGACAGACATAGGACGTCATCAGATCAGATCAGATCAATGTGAAACAGAAGAGGAAGGAGACAGACATAGGACGTCATCAGATCAGATCAGATCAATGTGAAACAGAAGAGGAAGGAGACAGACATAGGACGTCATCAGATCAGATCAGATCAATGTGAAACAGAAGAGAAAGGAGACAGACATAGGGCGTCATCAGATCAGATCAGATCAATGTGAAACAGAAGAGAAAGGAGACAGACATAGGGCGTCATCAGATCAGATCAGATCAATGTGAAACAGAAGAGAAAGGAGACAGACATAGGGCGTCATCAGATCAGATCAATGTGAAACAGAAGAGGAAGGAGACAGACATAGGGCGTCATCAGATCAGATCAGATCAATGTGAAACAGAAGAGGAAGGAGACAGACATAGGGCGTCATCAGATCAGATCAGATCAATGTGAAACAGAAGAGGAAGGAGACAGACATAGGGCGTCATCAGATCAGATCAGATCAATGTGAAACAGAAGAGGAAGGAGACAGACATAGGGCGTCATCAGATCAGATCAATGTGAAACAGAAGAGGCAGAAGACATACATAGGACGTCATCAGATCAGATCCATCTGAAACAGAAGAGGAAGAAGACAGACAGGAGAAGAAGCACGAAGTAAAAGGCATAAAAAAAAAGAAGAAAAAAAAAAAAAAAACCCAATCCCCCCCAAAAAACACCAAAAAAAAAAAAAAAAAAAAAAACAACCCACCAACACCTGACGGAAGTGTTAAGAGGAAAGAAGTATGAAAGAGGAGAATGGAGACGTGGGTGGGAGGGGGGGAGGAGTGGTGGTGGTAGAGGGCAACAAAAAGGAAATCCTGAAATGTTACTGTTGTTATTGGAGATGCTTGGAAAGCAACGTTTGTTTCTCCTATTTTATTTTTTCTCCTTCGTCGTTCACTGAGACATAGGTGTCAACCCAGTTTTCCTTATTTTACAGCTTCCCATATTGAAAAGTACTTTTCCCCTTATTCCGAGCCCCAAAACCTTATACATTACGGAAAACGCAAACACATGAACAAAAATTGCTGTCAACACAACGTAATACTCAGTATCAGGCAGAACTTCACACACACAC
>CM031612.1:3763343-3765843 GCA_018398815.1 Conus ventricosus | reverse complement strand
GGGGTCCCCAAATCCGGGGCGCGCGCGGTGTTGTGTTGTGGTGGGGTGGGGTTGGGTGTGGGGTTTGTGGTTTTGGGGGGTGTGTGGTGTGGGGGTTGTGTGTGTGTGGTGGGTGGTGTGGGGGTTGCGTAGTGCTGCGTGTGTGTCTGTGTTCTGGTGGGTGAGCCGGCGCCGCGCGCGCGCGGTGTGTGTGTATGGTTGGGTGTTGAGTGGGTGTGGGGGGTTGTGTGTGTGGGGGGGGGTGTGTGGGGGTTGTGTAGGGGTTTGTTTGCGGGGCATATGTGTGTGTGTGTTGTGTGTTGTTGTGTGTGTGTGTGGTGTGTTTGTGGGTGAATGGGGAGAGAGAGAGAAGTTTGTATATGGCGGTGGGGAAAGAGGAAGAGAGAGAGAGAGAAGAGAGAGAGAGTTTTGTGTGTGTGGGTGTGTTTGTGCATCGCGCGCGCGCACGCGTGCGTGCGGCGGCTGCTGCGTGCGTGCGTGCGTGGTGTGTGTGGTTTTGGTGGGGGGTTTTGGTGTGTGGTGGGGTTGTGTGTGTGTTGTGTGCGCCGTTCGGGGGTGCTCAGTAAAACCCCGGAGTTAATCTGACAATAAATTTTTTTCATCATGCGTGTTTGTGGGTTTGTGGCTGCGTGGTATATTAATCTTTTTTACGTCTTTTCACAAAATGGTGATTTTTAGACGAGAAAGAGAGAGAGAAAAGAGAGAGAAAAGAGAGAGAGAGAGAAGAAGAGAGAGAGAGAGAAGAAAGAGAGAGAGAGAGAAAAGGGTAGTGGGGATGCTAGGTGGTAATCCCCAAAAACAGGGAATATTACTACAAACATTAAAGCAAAATCTAACGGGACTACATATTAAACAAAATAACTTTGAAAGCAAAATCAATATCAAAAAAACACATCACTGTCACCCTAAAAACATTAGTATGCTTAAAGTCCACAAAAAAAATAAAACGTGGGCTCTCGACCTTTTTCCTTACCACAATGCTTTTGTTTCCTGCACTATATTTTTTTCGAAGCCAAATTTCAGTCTATAAAATACTGAAACAAATTTTCGAAACTATACAATCCAACCCAGGTGTTCAATGCCTTCAACCGATAAAAGCTAAACAGGCTATTTCGCATTAACCCAAAAGGGGATGTTCTGGTTGTTTCTAAAAACGTCCCAAGCCATTTGTTTTAAAACTTGATGACACTCTTTAAAGTCGGGGGACAAAAGTGACTGTCACTCTTTTTTAGTTTTGGCCCCTTTTTTGGAAAATTCGCAAATTCATTCCCCAAATCCACATGGGAAGGGACCCAGAAAAATTTAAAAATCCCCCTTTGCACATAAAAAATATAAATTAAAAGCATTTTTTCCCTTTAAAAAAAAAAGTTTTCAAAATTTAGAACTAAAAAACCTGATAGTTTTGTAACACTTTGGTCAACATAAAATACTTCAAATTGATTGCGGAAATAAATTAAAATTTCAAAGCCATTGTATACTTCTTGGGGCGACAAGATAATCATTTTTTCCTATGAATACGCTTTTATTACTTTAATGAGGAAAAACAAAAGGGGACCCAGCGCTTTTTTTTTTTGTCAATGATCCATCAGAAAACCCTTAAGAGGTTGGGATACTTCTTTGCATTTTATTTTTTGGAAATAACAAATAGCGGATGTTCAGCTTTTTAGCACATGGAAAAAAATTTGCCCTTTTTTTTCCCCAGCTTGGTTTGGGACTATGGAAATCTTTCCAAAAGTCAATCAAATCATTTTCTCAAAAAAGGGGCAGAGTACGAGCCAAAGAACAACAAAAAGTTTTTTTCGCTCGTTTGGGGGAAACATAGATGGGTTTAAACGATTTTTGCATTTACACCCAAACGTACATTTCAAACAATTTTTTCCAAAAATGAGTGTTTCTTATTCGTTTAAAGCAAAAAAAATTTCCCAATATGTCCCCACTGGAAAGCATGTCAGGGGTTCCCAAGCTAATTTTAAAAACCGCTATCAACACTTTGAGTTTTTGCAACAAAAAATTAGGGGCACAAAAAAAGCTTCTTTAGCATACGATAGCTAGAAAGAAAAGAGTGAATTTGCCAGATGTTTCAATTTTTACATCCGACCAGTTTGCTTGCTTAAATTTTCAAAAAATTCAAACTTTTCCAGCCTGGGTTAAAGAAACAAATTAACTTTCCATGTCAATTTGATGGAAGTAAACTCCAAAAATTTTAAAGGGACATACTGAAGTGTTTTTTCCATCAAGCTAAAAGACGCAGATCAACGGATCACACCAAATTAAACTAATACTTTTTTCATGGAAAGTTTTATCCTTTTCAAACAAGTACTTACTAAATTATTTAGCTCGCCTGATATATTTTTTGTAAAGCTATTGACTTTTTGGCGGGGTTTTTTTTTAGCTACATTTTTCCACATCACAGATCACACAACTCACAACGGTAGTGCTTTAGTTACTGCTTTGGGGATCATGTAACAAAAAATTAAATAAATTGAGCAATTACGGAACC
>CM031612.1:3740843-3743343 GCA_018398815.1 Conus ventricosus | reverse complement strand
AGGAATATTATTCTTGCTCCTCTCTCTCTCTCTCTCTCTCTCTCTCTCTCTCTCTCTCTCTCTCTCTCTCTCTCTCTCTCTCTCTCTCTCTCTCTCTCTCTCTCTCTCTCTCTCGTTCAGTCCTCTTTTCCGCCTGTAATGGGTCTGGAAGCCTGCGCACGGAAACGAGTGTCCCGGGATTTCTGTGGTAATGTGTAAATGTCCAACACCTTTTTTTTTCTTTTTTTTCCCCTCTCAATCGATGGGCTGTGATTAACGATTTCGAGAAAATGTATTTTTTAAGCTGGGTTTTCTTTCGCTTTTTTCTGCTTCAATGTAGATAGGTAGAGAGTCAGATAGATAGATAGATAGATAGATAGATAGATAGATAGATAGATAGATAGATAGATAGATAGACCGATATCAGATAGATAGATTGATGGATGGATAGATAGATCGATCGATAGGCAGCAGAAGATAGACAGATATAGATGGATAGATAGATAGATAGATAGATAGATAGATAGATAGATAGATAGATAGATGGATGGATAGATAGATAGACTGATGTCAAATAGATAGATGGATAGATAGATAGATAGATAGATAGATAGATAAACAGACAGACAGACTGACAGTAGACAGATAGACAGACAGACAGATAGATAGATAGATAGACAGATATAGAGATATCCATAGATGAATAGGTATAGAGATAGATAGATGGATAGACAGATTGATGGATAGATGGATAGATGGATAGATAGCAGACAGACAGATAGACGGATAAAAATATAGAAGTTTTCAAGAAGAACTAAGCGCAGTTAAACAGTTCTTGGTATTTCTAGGTTTCACTTTCGATTCATTAGAAGGCGTCACTACACATGACACCACATCTACAATAGTCGACATAAACGAAACTACATCTACAATAGAGAAATACACTATACCAAATCTACAACAGTCGATTTATATATATAACACCACAGCTACAAGAGTCGAGTTAAATGCCACATCTACAATAGTCAATGACATACACCACACACACAATATTCGATATACACGACACCACATCTATACTAGTCGAACACCACATCTACAATAGCTGACATACAAAACACCACATCTGCCGGAATTGAAATAATAATAATAATAATAGATTGCATTTCTATAGCGCAATTCTAATTCAACAAATTACTCATTGCGCTTGAACTCACGCATACATTCCTTTATAAATTGTGATTCATTCGAATTGATACACACGACACCACAGAAAATGCAACGGGTATACTTTACTCAAATAAATATATAGGCAAAGTTATACAAATGGCTTTATCAGCTGATAAGAAACTGCAAAAAAGTTAAGCACACTATGTGTGGAAATGTATATTTCTCAGGTATAGATTCATTTATGAGGTATCACGGGTACTCCAGAATAAAATGAAATTTATCTCTAAACACATCGAAGTCACAACGTGTACAAATTTTGATAGTCACAAGGTATGAAATTCCGCCGTCTGAAATCAATTTTAGGTTTATGGCAATTAACACACCGGTACCTAGCTCTATTTTTGCTTATAACGTTTCTTCTTAGGGCAGTATGTACAGCCTCGTTCTAAATCGGTTTGCCAGCCAAATTTATAACAATTCCGAAGGGCTAACGTCGCATTTTCAAAAGACATTTGTTGCGATTTCCAAACGCAGACAAAGCCACTCTTAACTTTAAAATGGTTCGAATATGATCACTCCATGCTGCACGATATAACTTGTTAATATTGCAGAGAACGACATCGAACATACATTAATTAACTCAATCGAGTCTTGTCGGAAGCGGGTTTCCGACACTGTTCACATCGCTTGAAGGCGTGTCGGACGCATACTTCCGACAGAGTTTGACGATTTGTAAATCATACCGCCTTTGATTAAGGGCAATAAATCTTGTTTCAGGGACAGCTCAGGGCCTTTTTTGCAGTTTCTTCCCTTCGTGTCTTCGGTAGTAGTTTTGTACGAATTTGAATGGCCCTACTCTCAGTTCCCGCGATCACACGATTTTGAGTGGATCAAGCATTTTGTGGTCAAATTCTTGTGTTCTATGCAGTGTCATAAATATACTATTCTCTGTAGGTCATACCAACTGCTCAGAAGTGTAATTGAACTTGTGTGGAAGGATAGAGAGCATGAAGAAGTGGATTACAGTGTGCACAAAAAGATTTTGTTTTTCTGCAAATGTGTATCATTTTGGATTACTTACATCATGTGAACTGTGTGGATTCCTCACTGAAGGTAACTTTTTAAAAAATAATAAATGTATTGTTTTTTCTATCCAGTGGTGTATGTTTCATGCTCCTAGGTGAAGTGGTTGATTTTTTTATGATTTTTTGAAAATTGATGAAAAATCGCGTGATCTGAGGGACAAACTGGTCCATTTTGGCTGTGACTTGATTGAGTTAAAAGAATGTTTAGAAGTATATGATTTTTAACGTATACCCAACACATGAATCATTCATGACACACAGCAAGA
>CM031612.1:3706615-3733243 GCA_018398815.1 Conus ventricosus | reverse complement strand
GATCGACAGCGCGGAAACGCGTGCATGCAAGTGTGTGTGTGAGAAGGAGAGAGAGAGAGAGAGAGAGAGAGAGAGAGAGGAGAGAGAGGAGATCGACCGCGCGGAAACGCGTGCATGCAAGTGTGTGTGTTGTGTTGTGTGTGTGTGTGTGTGTGTGTGTGTGTGTGTGTGTGTGTGTGTGTGTGTGTGTGTGTGTGTGTGAGTGTGTGTGTGTGCGTGCATGCGTGCGCGTGCGTGGTGCGTGCGTGCGTGTTTGTTTGTGTGTGCGTGCGTGCGTGCGTGCGTACGCGCGCGTGTGTGTGTGTGTGCGTGTGTGTGTGTGTGTGAGAGAGAGAGAGAGAGAGGAGGAGGAGAGAGAGAGGAGAGAGAGGGGAGAGAGAGAGAGAGAAAGAGATCGACCGCGGGGAAAGCGTGCATGCAAGTGTGTGTGTGTGTGGTGTGTGTGTGTGTTTGTGTGTGTGTGTGTGTGTGGTTGTTGTGTGTTGTGTGTGTGCGGTGGTGATGCGTGCGCGGGTGCGGCGTGCGGCGTGTTTTTTGTGTGTGCGTGCGTGCGTGCGTGCGTGGTACGCGCGCGGCGTGTGTGTGGCGTGTGTGGTGTGTGTGTGTTGAGGGAGAGAGGGGGGAAAGAAAAGGAGAGAGAGAGAGGGGGAAGAGAGAGAGAGAGAGAGAGAGAGAGAGGGGGAGAGAGGGGAGAGAGAGAGAGGGGAGAGAGAGAGAGAGAGAGAGAGGGGGAAAGAGATTTCGACAGGCGAAAACGCGTGCCCAATTGTGTGGTGTGTGTGTGTGTGGTGTGTGTGTGGGGGTGTTGTGTGTGTTGTGTGGGTGTGGTGTGTGGTGTTGTGGTGTGTGAACAACTTAGCTAGGCATCCGAAATATGAACATCGCTCTTCTTTTTTTTAAAGAAATTCAAGAGAAACTGGCACGGGAAGTAAAACAGCGGAAGTTCTATTTGCTAACATACACTTCAGTGGGGCAAAATTGCACGAGTTTTTTTTAACATTTGGATTTTTTCAAAAAATCTAGAACAAACAACAGAGAGAGGGCTAGGAAAGGTCATGTTGTTATAGCCCACCCGACCAAAAGGGCCATATCGGGCTGTCCCCACGTTAAATCAATAAAGTCATTCTTCACACAATTCTTCCAAAATTTTGGTTTAAAAAATTTGGTTAAAATCTTTCCACTGAGAACAGAAAAAAGGGCCCCGACTCGAAGCCATTGCACTCACACGTTTTTTGGGCGAAAAGGGCCCTAAAAGCCGCCTATTCCTGTTCTTGACAAGTAACCAAAAAAAAGACCCTACAAACAAATATCTGTGTGGGGTTACCCTTTTTTTAAATACTAATTTACTAAAGTTTTCAGGGTAGGTAGGGAAAGTAGCGGACTAAACACCCCCCATGGTAACGCGGGAAAGCAGTTGTGGGGAAACGCGCCCATACCGGGGGGCCCCGGTTCCGAATTACTTGCGGTTTTTAATTACAGCGTGGGGGGGCCCCTGAAAAAAAACCCTTTAAAGGTTAAGTTGCCCTAGAACAGACAGACAGACGGAAGACGGGAAAAGAGAGAGACGACAGAGGGGGCCCCCATGCACACACTCACACAACAAAGACACACCACACACCACACACAACACCACAACACACACTTCACATACGCGCGCGCGCACACACCACACCGACGATCCGCACACTGAACAGAGACACACCAGATACAACGAAGAGACGGACAGACCGACGACGGACAGACAGAGAAGAGAGAGACAAAAGACAGACAGAAAGACACCACACACAAACACACAAACACACACGCACACACCCCCACCCCCCCAACAAACGCAAACAACTTTTAAAATATGCGCGTCACATTTGGCTGCGGACCGGGACACAAACCACACTCTCTCTCTCACTTTAACATAACTGAGGTGAGAGAGAGGGGGTTATGCAGGCGTTTTTTAAAGGCATGCGTGAAGCGCGGCACCCCCCAGAGATTTCTAAAAGCTTCAGAGAAAATTTTTGCGGTCCCACTCGTGCCCCCGTTGGATTTGTAAAGCCGTCAGCGTTAGAATAGCGATCAATTTCTATTGCCTGCAGTTCTGAATAGCGAGATTTCTTAAGGGGCTGAAAGATCTTGCTCATCATTCCCGCTTTCATAAAAATTCAAAAAAATGTTTTTTTTTTCCCCCAATCACAAGACTAGAAGAATCAGCTGATTAGTAACAGTGACGACATTTCCCCCCAGCCTTGTGTTTGCAAGGGGCTTGGTTTTTCGTCTTTGGTGTTGGGGGTGCTGTGGTGAACGGACGTGTTTCAGTGAGGAGGTTTTGCTTGTAAATTTGGATTGTTTCCCTGTCTCAAGATAGCATTTTTTCGAAGAAGAGGGGGTTTTACTAGGTAGCCTTTTTCAAAAGAATTAGCAAGGAAATTAGATTTAAACCCCTGACATCAAGCTCGGTTGGATTATTCTATTCAGACACCCCACTTATTTTCCCAATATGAGTACGCCCTATAAACACCCAATACTCAGTCATCTATTTTTGCCCCCCCTTGCTTAAAATTGGACTGAGGAAAAAAAGCTGCTGTTGCATAAATTTTTTGTTTATTTGGAAAAATGAAAGATGTTGTTCCCCGACCCTCAACAGCATGGACCGCAGAAATGCAAAAAACCAAAAGAAAATTGGCTTTTTTTAAAGAAAGGGAAGGACAATCAAAAAGAGCAGGAAAGAATTTTAAAACCCCAGCAGAACTTCTGAATACCTTCTTGCAAACAAAGCTGACTTTGGGAAAAAAATAAAAAGAGAGGCATTTCAGATAGTATTTAACAACACTGAAATGAAGATGAAACATCAACAGCTGAAAGAGGGGTCAGGAACTTCGAAGGCAAGATGCACAAATTCATGATTAATAAATTTGGGAATTTTTTTGTTTTGTGTAAAGATTGGCAGGTGGGCAACAACAGGGGGAAATAAGCAAATTGGGGAGACGGTTTAAAGGGAAAAAAGGGTATTTGAGCCCAGTAAAAAAAGCGTGCACTTGCAAGTGTACTTTTTGGATTTTAAAACAGTTTTTTAGTGTTGGGCTTCCTTTTTTAAACTTTTCCTAGTGATGAACGAAATTAAAGTCATGCTGCGGGTTTCCCCAGAATATGCCGCTAGGAAACGATCCCACGTGTGCCGCCGACTTGGAGCGCAACATTCACGTAGAGCCCCCTGTCACAACCGCCCAGAAAGGGGAAAATGACTATTCTAAAATAACGGTTATGCAAAAACGGGGGCTCTGTTTCCCAAAAAACCCCCCAGCAAGGGGAAAAAAATGATTCAAAAAAATAAGGGTTTATGCATAACCGGGTTGCTTCAATTTTCTTGAAAAAAGCTTTAATGCTCCTTTCAAGTCTATTCAACAGGCTGCCTTCGGGCGGCCACAGAGTGCCTTTATTAAAATGTCTTTTTTTTTAAAATAAGCTTTTTAAATGCACTTGGGGGCCCGCTTTAAATAATTTTCAGTTGACAGAGAGCCCGCAGCCTCTTAAAATTTACGGCGTCAAGCGCCAACAAAAAAACCCTTTTCCCCTTCCCCATGCAAGCACCCCCCTTCTTGTGGTGTGGCGTGCGATTGTGCTTGTTTTTTGCTTTTTTTGTTGTTGTTGTCGCTGCTGCCATTGTTGTTGTTTTACTGATAATAACTATATCATATTCTAGAATTTTTTTCTTTAAATAATTAAAGTGCGCGCCCCCCCCCCCATCCCCTACCCTGCTTGCCCCCCCCCCCACGCATGCACACATTTAAGTCACTTTTTAATTTTTTAATCAAGTTCCCCCAATCCTTAATTAAAGTTACCCCAAGCCCTTAAATTAAGTTTTTAATTAAGTCCCCCCAAGTTCTTAAAAAGTTTTTAATTAATTTTTTAAATAAGTTTTGATCAAGTTCTTAAAAAAAGTTTTTTGATTAAGTCATCCTCTATGTAAAAACCAAGTTTTTTATTCAATTTATTTTAAAATTTATAAAAAAGATACAATCTATTTTTTATCTTAAATGTAGTGTCTAATATAGTACCACACGCCTAAAAAAAACGCGTCATCGTTGAGGATGTTTGTTAACCCCCTTAGGCGGGATCGGTCAGCTAGACTTAATGAAGTTTTTCCCCGAAGAAACCCGCTTGTTACATTCTGGTCTAGGGAAATGTCTTTTATAGACTCCAGTCTTATTTTATTGATTTTTTCTTTTTATAATACCCCATGATCTATTTTTTTTAAAAAAATTTAAAAATTATTGCATTATAATGGATCAAATGTGTTTGTTGTTGGGGTTTTGGGTGAGTTGTCTTTTTCTGTATTTCGGTTAGGTTTTTTTTAACTTCTTTTTTTTTTTGTTGCCATTGGTTATATATTTTAAAACCCCATAATAATCCCCCAACAGCGAATGGCCCCAAAAAAATGGCACGTTTTAAGTTCAATTTTCCCCTAAAGATTTTGGGGGCCCCCTTGTTTCACGGGAGTTTTTATGCGGGCATTGAAAAAACTTGTTTGGGTTGGTGGGTTTGTTTTCAGATGAGTCATTCTGTAACATTTTTTTTTTGTCTGTTCACTCTGCAAATTTTTTTGCTGTTTAAACACGCCAGGTTTTTAAATGGTCTCCCCGTTTCAGGTTTTCTGTGTTTTCTGGCTTGGTTACTTTTCCACCTGTTTCGTGTTTTTGGTTTGGATTTTCAGCTCGTTCTTTTGAAGGAAACAAAATTTATTGTTTAAAAAGTTATTAATCCCATGATCGTGGCGATAACTTTTTCCAAAATCTATAGTATAGATCACCCCCTAGAGACTCAAATGACTTTGTTAAACTGGTTCTTCTTTTAAATCATCCGTAAGATCTTGTTCAGAATAAATGGGGAAAATTTACTGATAGTTTAGTGTAAAAACTAAGAACTTTTTTGCCCCCATTTTCACCATTCTAGACCCAGTGCGCTTCATACTGTTATTTATTTAAATGTCTTGCGGCGGCATCTGTTGAATCTGTTCTATGTAAATTTTCTTTCCGAGGAAACTGTTTTTTTTTCCCCCACATGTCCCAAAGAATCAGCCTTCCCCTTTTTGGGCATAATGCTTGATCATAAATTGGTTTCATAGTTCGGGAAAGGGTTTAGGCTGCCTTGTAGTGTGGAGATCATCGTGTTCATTTTTTTTAATAATTATAATTATTTTATTTTTAAAAATGAGCCCAAAAAAAACTTTGCTACCTTGTTTTTATTTTGCTGTTTTGGGGCCCCTTAGGTGGATACTCAATGTTTGGTAAAAGCTTGTTAGAAAAAAACCCGATCTTGGCAACTAGATTTGAGGATTCAGCAAGCTGATTGCTATCATTGCGCTTGGGTTTCCCAAAAAGATTTTCTAGTCAAGCAAGGAAAAATTTCCGGAAAATTTAAAAATATGTAAGAAAAAAAATACATTTTAAAAAATGGTTCACTCGCAATAATGATAGGGGGCGCTTGGTGAATGGTTTGCTTTTGCGGAAGTAATTTCGCTTTTTGTAAAGGGGGAATGACAGCGGAGAAAAACATAACAAAGCTATGGGCAACTAGCAGCTGCACAAGGCCTAGAAAAGAGAGACTTGAGCAGTTGATTTTTATTAATGCACATGAAAAAAAGGGGCATGCAGCTTACACTTTTTAAAATGTTGATAAAGTTTTAAAACAATATTTTAGTAACGGGAAAACCCAAATCGAGACATTCCCCCCACCAAAATTTCAGTGACTTTTATAACCATCAGAAAAAAAAAAGATGCAAGAAATGGGTTTTTGTCGTTGGATGCCCGTTGTGTTTTTTGTTGCACTTAAAATTGGCGGGAATAAAAAATGAACAAATCTTTTTCCCCCCAAAGGATATTGGAAGGGTATCACGAAATACAAAGTAACCCAAGCGGCAGGAGTCAGTGAACAAACAGCAAAAAAAGGGTTACTAAAAAGCAATTTGGCAAATTTTTTTACCGGGCCTTGCGAATACAGAGACCACTTTGTCAATACAACTCCAAACGCACCCATCAAAGGTCTTCTATTTTCCCTTGATAGGATTAGACGAAAAGATTTAAGTACGCACTCACGTCATTGACATGGCTTCAGATACAAAGATGAGAACCTTTAAACCCAAAAAAGAGTGTTTGGTTGTGTTGCCATAAGCTGATATACCAGCGGGGCCCCTTAAATTTTCCCCTCGCATGTTTAAGTGATGAGGGAAAAAATTTAAAAGGCCCAAAGGAATAAATTTTTTGAAAATAGAGTTACTTTAAAAAAGAGGCTTTCCCAGGAGTTCATGACCCAAGGTTTAGCGAAAACAAACAAACGTTATGAAAATTTTTTCCAAGTTCACGAGAGCTGATTGCAATTCTCGAACACAAAAGGGTTAGAAGAGCCTATTTTGCGCGCAATGAAAAATGAAAAATTTTAAGGGCTAAAACCAGTACAAGCATCAAAAGAAAAACAAAAATGTTGCTGAAAAGAGTTTTTTCCCCGGGCAAACTATTCCTTTGGATTAAAAAGTAAGGTCCCTTTTTTTCCCGGGGGAAGCAGAAAAAGGGGGACACTCGCATCGGGCAACAGACCCGGTTTGGAGGTTGCCCCGATAAAATAAAAAGAATTGTAAAGTGTTTCCCCCCGTGTATTATTTACGAAAAAAACTGACACAACAAAAAACCGCCCCTCAAAGTCTTTTGTGAAAGAAGAATGCGATAATCCGCCGACACAGTTCCTTTTTAAATTAAATTTTTACGGTTCCCCCGTGCCGTTGATATAAAAAATCCGGATTAACAAACACCTTTTTGTGTTTGTTCTTCTAATGATTCTTTGTTAAACATTTGGGTTTTTGATCTCATGTGATTAGATCGCTTTTTTACGTTGTCATGATAAAAAGGGGTTTTTGCCAAAAAATGCTTCTTTGTAGTTGCATGTGTTTTTTGACGCACACCTGCGAGATATTCCCTTTGTTTTCTTAATGATTTTCCCCGGCTGAAATACTGTACATTTTTGCCCTTAAACAACAAACCCTTGATACCTTTCCAGATAATTCACCCTTTTTCATTTTTCCAAAAAACCTTCTTTTTTGAATTGATGTAAAGGGAGTTTTTAGGGTAATCGGACGTGTTACCACCCCGCATGCCCTTTGTATTTCCCTTTTCCCATGTTTTTATAAAATGTCGTCATTTGGGATATCATAAAAAACTATCTGTATCTGTGAAAAGTACTCGGGGACTGGTTCGAGGGTTTAAAGTATTTAAAAAGAACTCTAACATAAAAAAGCTTTGATAATTCAAAAACAGAAAAACCCAATAAATACAGGTTTGTTAATTTGATTTTCTTTTTTTTCATCATTATGCCAAAAAGCTGTTGAAATCTTCTAAAGTCCTGAAAATTTGGTTTTTAAAGAGTTTAAATTGCTTGTTCTTTTGGTGCCCAAATCTGACATCTTTACGCTTGTGCGGTTCCCCAAGTTTTTCCAAAACAGCTGTTGTTATCGTTTAAAAAAGTTTTTTCTGAAGCATTGTGGATTTAGTTCTGGATCAGTTTTTCTTCGGTATGGTTTCTGAATTTTCTGATCGAAAGAATTATCGTGAATGCGTAACTTTAAACCATGTCTTAAAAAAAAATTTAGAAGTCTGATTGCGGCATAATTTTTTTTCCCTCGAAGTTTGGGGCCAAGTTTAGGCGGCTCTCTTGGATCCATCTTTGTTTTCTGTGCTAATGGTAGTCATTATGCAGGTCATGGATTTCTGGGATATTCTAAGTCAACTTCTAGAATGAACCCGCGCTGTATCAGGGTTAAACTGTTAAACCCACTTTAATGTTTTTAAATTTTTTGGATCGCCGCTTTTGGTACTTTAAAGTTGGAAATGGAAGTGTTGCGCCTTTGCCCAACCTAAGATTGTTGGTTAAAACATGAATAGTTAGCCTTTTACTGGATAAAATGACCCAAGTATTTTTGTTTGCTTTACAGTAATGATGCGACGCCTACAAAACCCTCCACGCAATCCGTTTTCTCATCTGAATCATTGGTAAATCTGCAAAAATCATCTGTACCCCAGAAAACTTTAGAAAGCGTCCCAGTCATCCCGGGGGGCAGAAAATAATGCGAGGACCCAAAACTGAAATGTTTATGCAGGTCTTTTTTAAAATTTTAAAAAGACGCGCAAAAAAATACTCGGCCATCAATTTAGTTGATAGCCCCCCATCGTTTAACTCTAATTTTGCCACGTCTTGGCATGCGGGTAATCTGAATCGTGATTCCTTTCCTTAAGATAGAAAAGAAGCGCCTTTGGGTGGAAGTGATCTTCGTAAAACCTTTCCCAACTTTTATGTATTCTTTAGGGTAAACACCCTTTCAAAAAAGGTTGAGTCAAAATTTTTTTCCCGTTATTGGGAGGACTTTAAGGACATGGCAGTGCTCTAAAGATCCTCATTTGGGGTGATGAGTGTAGAAAGACATGTTATTTAAAATGAAAAAAATGTACTTTCTGTGACTGTGCAATGCAGCTACCCTGAAGGCGTGGTTATGTTCTTATAAGATGAGAGTCGAAACCCCGCAAATTGTGAAAGAAACGGCCTTTCCCTGTCTTTGGGTCAAAAATTTAGTTTAAGATTGCATTTACTGTGCCTGACTCTAAAACCCCCTAAAGTGTCTGGTCTCTTACTGTGGGGTTTTCACTTTGGGCGTTCTCTAAACCCCAAAAACCAAAAATGCGTGGTGGTATACTGTTGTTGGTCTTCAGGGTCTTTTTGTTTCAGATAAGTTTAGATTTTGAACAGTCTTCGCACTTTCTGCTTTTCGTTCTAAAAGTATTTGCAGATTGGGCCCCTTATAATTTTGGCTTGAATAAACGCCATCCCACCCAAAAATAAAAAAAGCAAAAAGAAAAAATTGATGATTCTCATTAAGACTGTTTTTCGAAGTTTTTTGTGGTGCTGGCCCTTTATAAGGAACAAGAGTGATTCGAAGTCTGGGTAAACTATATGGACTTGTTTTCAGCCGTTTCAGTTCTTAAAAACTAAATTTAACCCCCGGGGGGGGTAGTTAGTTCTGTCTTACAGTTTCAGAAAATTTTACAAAGTTTTTATGTTCAAGCGCGGTTGGCGGTTGGAATTTTGTTAAAAAATTTTCTACAGAATTTTTGTTTATGTTCATGCTTTGAAGTATGGTAAAAATTGCTCATGTGGTATCATGTGTAAAGGGGGAGCCCGTGGTGAAACTTAGTGTAAATCAACATGATTTTTGTTGGTTTTCCTATTGTTGGACTGTTTTTTTGGACACTTTAATTGGCGCCAAATTTGTTTTTCCCCATCCCTGGTTTATACATTAACGTTTTTGGGTTGTTTTTTTTCTTTAAAATGATCAATTTGGTTACCTAACAGGAAAGGATATTTCCCTTGAAGTTAAGATCTTTGGTATTGCGATGTTAGTCCCCTCTCTTGCGTGTTCGGGGGGACATGAGCCCTTGCAAGAACGCACCAATGAAAATTTGTTGGGTTGGGTTTTTTGTTTAAAACTGCTCTCTTTAAAAAACCAACTCCCGAGGTAGCGGAATGTAAGCCCTTTCCCACAATCGGGCATCTTAGCTGTTTTAATCTAATTCTAGACTTCGCCCCCTGACCAACCAGGCCTCTCATTTTAGCTTTTTCAGCGGGGCGTCAAATGTGTAGAGTTGTTCTGCCCAACCGGGTGTTAAGTCTTAGAGGAAAGAATAGTCTGTTGTTTGTTGAGACCAAACTTCTAGATTTTCTTATTTATTGTTATATAGTCGATTAAAACAGCTAAATTACTTTAACTGGGGGTCTATTGTTAGTTTTTGGAATTAGAAATGCTGTCAACATTGCCTGTGTTTGTTGGGTCAATGATTCTAAATCAATATCATTCATGCTCTTGATAACGCTTCTTCGAGCATTTTCAAACAATTCGTCTTGTCCTTTTAAACTTCCTGTGTTTTTTTTTCAACCTTTTTTTTAAAAATTAAAAAAAAAATACTTAATCGAACAAATCAACGGTTTTTTGCGCTTGGCTCTAAACTAAAGTATAAAAACCTTTGGTGTTGTTAATGTGAGTGTTTAGAAAAGGTTTAATGTTGTTTACTTTTTTTAAACATTCCTTTTTTTTGCTGGGGTCTGGCTGTTGAGAAAAAACTTGTCCCGCCTTTCTTTGAAGATCAAACTTTTGCTTTTTTTGTCATCAAAATGGTGTAAACGATTAAAATTTTCATCCGTGATGTTTGAGTCAACTAGCGCTTTTTTTTATTGTCAGTTTAACGAGCTAAGTTTAGTGTTTTTAGTTAACCATGCTGTGTGCTTTTTGGGGTTTAGTTTTTAATTTTTTTCCAGCCCCATTTCAGTAATGAACACAGACGAGAGCTAAAGACCAAAACCTTGGGTAAATGGGGTGGCCTTGCCTGTTGCTAAGGACCAACACTCGTTTCCCGCTGATAGGCCTTAATCGATGCTCATATTAACTATGTAACAGCATTAAAGGAGCGATACCTTCGTTTGGTTTTGGTATTTGAAAGGTCTTGTTAGTATTGGCATTTGCGTAATGTTTGTTTAATTTAAAAATTTTTTTGTTGGGGTTTTCTATCTTTCTTTTGGGGGCGCTGTGGACTTTTTATAAACTTGAACAGACATGCTTTTTTAAAATAAAAAAAAATTTTTTATTTTTATTTTTAATCTGTTATTTTCAAAATTCGTGGTCATTATTAAAAACAAATGTACTTAAGCGGGTTTTGGCTTTTCTTCTTTATCTTTTTTTAAAAGTTTTTCGTTCTCACAGCTTCCCCCCTTTCCCCGCAACTGATTATTCTGTTGACTTGGTCATCCAAAACCGTTTTGGGTTTTTAAAAAAATCATAAATTTCACTTGAAAGGGGTAATTTTTGCCACAAGGTCAACTTTGGATTTTTAACCTCCCCCCCAAACAGTTTTTTATTTTTCAAAAGCTGATAAGGTTTAAGCCGCTAGCATAGATTTTGGGTTTGGACTGCCCTCAATTTGAACATTGTACTTTGTTATTTTTGGATTAAAAAATTTTCCTTCCTCTTTTGAATGGTTTTTATTTCACAGCAATAAAATACCTTAAAGGGTTTGCTGGACGCTAAAAATAAAATTCTTTTGGTCTGCCTGTTTAGGATTTGTTGTTGATGAATACTCTTTCGTAAAATATTCTAATTTTGACTGATATTGGTGTCAAAACGCCTGCTAAATTAGGGGTGCTAACAACGTCAAACTTAGTAATGTCAGAAATGCTGTACTTTGCTTCGTGTTGTTGATTGATAACACGTTTTTATCTTAAAAGTTATTTTATATGCAGTCTGTTTTTAATGCTCCTTGAAAGTTGGCGCATGCGTTTTTAAAAACTCAAAATTTAAAGGGGAAGGAAAAAAACGATTTCAAACGCAAATTTTCGCCCCAATTTTTTCCCTCTTTTTGTATCTGCGGCACCTATTCTTTTGTTTTAGTGCTTTTCTTTTCTTTCCCTTTAAACGCAAGATCAGCCCCTTTTATTCCGGTTAGCCTAGATCAGAAAAGGTTAAAAAAAATTTTCTGCATTGTGTAAGAAAAAATTTCTTGCCCCCCAAGTTTTATAAAATTTTTTTTAAAAATTGCCCCCCCCAAATTTTGGACAACGTCCTGTTGTGTCTGTTGTTGAAAAAAGTATTTTTGAAGTAAGAGCGCAGAGCCTGGGACAATCACTTCTCTGCTCCAGGTCCCGGAAATTTGGGCAGTAAGAATTTGATCTGATCAATGTAGTGGATTTTTGGAACGTAAATTCCCTTTATTTCCCTTTCCCCAAGGGGTTCTTTTAGTCTTTTTGCGGGTAAGAATCAAAACCCTAGCATGTAACATTTTTTTATAAAAAAAATAAAAAAAATAATTTTTAAAAAAAATGGGAGGGATTGAAAATGGATTATGATGTTTTTATCGTGGAGACGCATGGGTATTCCCTTGGGACGGCACCTCGGGGCTTTTTGCAGATGAATTAGCAGAAATCGGGAGTCATTCCAACAAGTCGGGATAAATTAAAAGAAAGTAAAGGGCCCGATCTTTTTACCAAAGTTTGGCAAGAACCTCCCGAAATTTATAGACCCTAATGATTTTGAAGTAAAGATGACCATTTGTTTGTGGGAGCGACCAAGGACAATTTTTTCAGCTTACAACTAAAAAGCCCCTCAAAATTTTTAGCCGTGGGTTTAATTGAAAAGACTAGTGTGAAAGTCAAAAAAGCCTGGCCCTTTTTAGGCCAAAATTTTAAGGGGGGAGGCAGTTTCCCTAACACCCCCTGCAAAAACTCCCCAAAAGTAACCAAAAGCAAAACATGGACTTAAAAAAATTTAATCAATCAGCAGGGGAAAATTTAAAAAAATACAATAGAAGCAGAAAAACCATTTTTTTTAGAAGAAACAGCGTTTTTAAAAACTATACACGATCACCGCTCCCATGCGGAACTAACGGCCCTTGATTGCTTTAAGAAACCCTAGAGGCGAATTAACAAACAATTTAGCAAAAAATAGGTGAACTAGATGGCATATAAAAGAGAAAAAAAAAACTCGTTGAGGGTGATGCGCCAACTTGGGCCTGATATTAAAGAAAGAATAGCCCAAAGACTAAAAAATCTTTAAAAAGAAAGACGGCAAAAACTAGAAGTGCTGTCTACTAACCGAAAACAATTACGAACCCAAAATGAGCAGAATAAGAGAAAATATCAAAGAATTTTTATGAAGACACGACTTGCAGAAAAGAAAACGACATGTTTAGGGCAGGGGGTCAATTAGTAAGGTTATAACGCCTAGGATTTGAAAGTACCTGGTGATGGCTTTTAAAGGGGGCGGTGGAGGTCAAAGTCCCGTGTCCGCCGCCATCCCTCCACCTGATAAATCATGGGTAAAAAAAAGCTTGTTCTTTCGAAAATTTTTTAAAAAAATTAGCCGGGAAAACTTGACTCTTTACCTGGGATTTTTGGGGAGTATTGTCAGTGGTTTTGTTATGCAAACAAAATAGTTGGCTTTATGCCCAGCCTTATGGCATTAGTTTTTGTAATGTTGGGGTTTAAATTTTTTGTAAGTAAAAACAAATAATTAGGCCAGTTAAACCCAAAAACTAGCGCTGTCTTTTCTATTCATGGTCATCGCGAACAGGTCTGCGGCTTGTGAGTTTCAAAGACTTTGGGGGGTTGGACTTCGGGAATTGATGACTTAATCTTGGGTGTTTGTTTACTGTTGTAATATTTCTGGCTCAGTTTTTTTGTCGTTTTTCCCACCCCCCGTTTATTTCCTGCTTAAGAATTTTATTATTATAGTTTTTTTTATTCCTACCCGGAGTCGAGGTCGAAGGGAGCTGTAAAACCAGTGCCCAAAGGCAAAATCTATTTTTGATTTGCGTATTTTTAAAACATGTTTGGGCCTTTTGAATACTTGAAGGTTTAAAACAACTGTTGAATTAATGGCGTCTTAAATTTTCTAAGTATTGTTTTTGTGCGTCAAAGCAGTAAGGTCATTAGCTCGATTTGCCTGTGTTGTGAACTAGCAAACACCAAAAGTAAGTAGTAGAGTGTTTTTTCGTTTTTATTCCCGCCCCCAGTTAGGCCCCCAGAAGTTTCTAAAATAAAAGTTGTCATGTGTTTTTTCTCTTGCTCTTGGGGCCAGGGCTGAACTTTTGAAAGGAGAACGCCGGTCAAGTTATCTTTCTGTGCGTGCCCGAAAATAAAGACGCCTATGCCATATTATGATCCCCAAATTTTTCTAAAGCCTGTCTTTATGTTAATATTAAATTTTGTTTCAGATCTTTCAAAAAACCTTCTTCTATTTGTTGCTGAGTGGGTTTTAAAAAGGTTTTTCATTTGGTAAAGGGGGCTTGCAGTTTTGGGCAAAAAAAACGTTGAAGGTGTAAAAAAAATGAAATCTGTACATGACCCCAAAAAAATCATGGTGATTTAAAAGTCCATACGGGGACTCCACACCAGTTTATGCACAAGAAAAAGCAAAGTTTAAATGGTTTGAAAAACTGCATCGGTGACTAAACCCGCTTTCGGGGGTGCCGTTTTTAATAGGGGGGGTTTTGATAGCTTTCATTTGGGTGCTCACCTTTTTTGAAAAGGGCGTTGGGGCACGCAAAGTCAAGAGTATCAGTTGCTATATTTTTAAGTTGGGAGGCGGCCCAACAGAAAAAATTTTGCGCCAGTATTTTTGAATGCATCATTTTTATTTGTTTTAAAAAATGTTGTAAAAATAACAACCCCCGACCCCCCTTTGTTTTAGAACAGTTTGATAACAATTTCGGGGCCAAAATGGTCGCGCTCCATGTAATTTTACAAAAGTCGTTGGTTTAAATAAAATGAAACCCAAAAAAAATAATGCAGTTCTAAAAGTTTAATAAAGAAGGGAAGGTAGTTGCCGGGTTTAACATCCTGTGGTTATTACGGGTTTTTTTTCGTAAAGAAGCAATGAGTAATTTTGACTTCTCTCAAATTAAAATGCAAACTAAAAAAATGTTAACATTAAAACCCGAAAAAGAAGTAGCAATTCCTTTTTATTAGGCTAGCTAAAAAATTAGGCTTTGCGAGGCAAAATTTGATTTGATTGTGCAAAACAAAAATCTTATGAGGGGGAAAAACCCCTCGATCTTGCATTACATTTTATTACTCTATGTTCATTTGGATGAGCTGAGCATGATGAAAAATTATATGTGGAAGGCCCCCAAATGTTTTTAAGAGCTTTCCCTAGGGAAAGCTGCTTTTTGCGATTTTGAATTATAAATTTTTTAATTTTCAGTTTAAAAAATTTGTTTGGGGAGGGTTGGATCATTTAATATAAAAATTTCAGACAAAGGGAAAGTTTGGGGAAAAGCGATTTAACCTACACATTTTTTTGGAAATAAAATAATAAAAACTTACTAAAAAATGTCGGTGGGCCCGAAGAAAGGGGTTACTTAGCGTGTGAGGTT
Source organism: Conus ventricosus (assembly GCA_018398815.1). Taxonomy (NCBI): domain Eukaryota; kingdom Metazoa; phylum Mollusca; class Gastropoda; order Neogastropoda; family Conidae; genus Conus; species Conus ventricosus. Next base: position 3,718,295 of record CM031612.1, on the reverse strand, counting down.
ATAACCTTGAATTAAAAAAACCTTTCGACGTAGCGGACTTTTAACAAAATGGGGAGTAGGGACTTTGTATGGTTTTTGAGAAAAAAAGATGGTTTATTAAACGCAAGGGTTGCCCAAAAGGAAAAAAAGGAAAACTACCAAAAAAAACAAAAAACCCAAAAAAAAAAAAAAACCCCCCCCAAAAAAAAAAAAAAAAAAAAATTTTAAAAAACCCAAAATTTTTTCCCCAAAAAAATTTTTAAAACACAAATCTGGCCCTTTTAAAGTGCTTATGAAAAAATAGTCGAAAAGAAAAAAATGGGGTTAGGGAAAAAAAACCCTTCCAAGAAAAAAATTTTAAAAAAGCTTTACAAAAATTTTTTTCCGCAAAAAGGTTTCCAGAAAAATTTTTTCCAAAATTGGGGGATTTGTGGGCTTATGCGACCCTTTTTAAAAGGGAATTAAATTTTGGGGTAAATTTGGAAACCAGTTTCCCCGCCTTTCCAAAAGAAAAAAACATTGAAAAAACTTTACAAATAAAAAAATCTTCAGAATAAAATTGGAAACTTCACATTTATTTGATTTTTTATACTGAAAGGTTTTGCGGTAGATTAAAAAAAAAGGGAAATTAAAACTTTATTAAAAACTAAACGTTAAATTTTACCTCCCATTGTCGTTTTCAGCGGTTTTGGAAAAAAATTTTTTAGACCATTACAAAAAAGCAAAAAATCAATTTTTTTTTTGAAAATTAAATAAAAAACAATCTAAGAATTTTTAAAAAGGGGGGTTAATTTTTACCACAATTAAAGGTTGTTTGGTTTTTTTTTTTTAGGGGAACCCGGTTTTTTTGATCGCGCGAAAAAAAATGTTTTAAAAAAAACATTTACAAAAATTCTTTTATAAACACCAGGAAAGTTAATTTTTGCAAAAAAATTAACCGTTTTAAAATTTTGGAACGTTGTGAGGTTTTTTTTCCAAATAAAAAACATTTAAGAATTTTTCCTTTTGTTTTTGAAAAATTAATTAAAAACATAAAATTAAAAAAAAAAACAAATGAAAATATAAATTTTTTTCAAAAAAAAGGGGAAAACCTTTTTTTTTTTTAAACCCCCCTTTTTTATTTCCCCAAAAAAAACAATTTAAAAAAAAAACCCCATCCCTTTTTTTAAAAAAAATTTATTTTTCAAAAAAAATCCCCCCCAAAACAAAAAATCCCCAAAACCCAAAAAAAAAAAAAAAAAAAAACCCCCCCCCCCCCCCAAAAAAAAAAAAAATTTTAAATTTTTTTTTTTTTCCCCCCCCCCCTTTGCAAATCCCCCCACTTTAAAAGAATTATGTTTCATTGTGAGTGGCAACTGATTCTCTGAGGAGGACTGGGACTCTTCAGCAATGAGGGAGGAGGTCCTCATTTGATCAGATTTTGTGGTGGCATCCCGTTCATGCAGTGTGGACATGGACAGCTTAGGTACTTAAAACACTCGGAGTTAACATTGGTTCTGACTCCATTCCCCATACAGTCCTTCCAATGAGACTATAAACCGAGGTTCCGTGTGTGAACGCACGCACATCTTGCACACACGTAAAATCCCATCACCAACTTTCGGAAGAGAAGGCCAGTTTGGCCGTTGGTATCGGAATCCTTTTTAAATGGATACTGGGAGTTAAGATACATTTCTTCTTCTTCTTCTTCTTCTTTCCTTCTTCTTCTTCTGTGTACGCAGGCTGATACTCCTGCGGACACTCCCTGTATAGACAGGCAAGGATTAATCCCATCTGCCCAATAAAGGGTGTGGAGTTTTGTGTGCATGACCGTTTTTTTATCCCACCATTAAGGCAGCCATACTCCATCTTCGGGGAAGGTGCATGCTATGTGTAACGTGTTATCCATACCAACGGCCAAACTGGCCTTCTCTTCCGAAAGTTGGTGATTGGATTTATGTGTGTGCAAGATGTTTTTGCGTGCGTTCACACACGGAACCTCAGTTTATAGTCTCATTCGAAGGACTGTATGGGAAATGGAGTCAGAACCAATGTTAACTCTGAGGGAAAAATCCCCCCTATACCGAAACGGCCCGTCGGAGATTCGAACCCGCAACCCTTGGATTTCGAGTCCGGCGCTCTACCAACTGATCTATTCCGGCCCCCAAGATACATTTCTTCTGAGAGGGGATTGGACCCCCCCCCCCCCTTTTTTTTTTTTTTTTAAAGAGGGATATTGGGATAATTCTTCAGAGGTAAAGAGAAAGTTAACTGAAAAATATCAACCAATGTACAAATGAACATACACAAATTTAAAAGAATCGAGTACAAATATGAATTGACGTGGATATGCACATATGCATCCTGGGCAGAAAATCACCACAGTGTTTATGAATCATAATAGTCCTCATAATGTAGATAATCCATACATGCATTTGTGCCTCTACATATTGGACAATTACAAATGAGAAAATGAGGACGTGGCAGAAAAGGGGAGATTACTGATGAAAAGCTGAGTTTTAAGCTTTACTTTTTTTTTTACCTAGCACTTGCTGAGAAATGATCTTAACCACGTCACTAAAACACGTAAAAAGGATACATACAAGGCTGGGAGATGTAGTTGTAGTAGATGTCCATAAATCCTCATGCTGATCCTGAATATGATGTTGGAATTATTATGTAACAATTGTCACCAGGTGTATATTGAAATTCAGCTGTTGTGTAAAGTCTTAGCTAACCAGGAAGAGTTTGTTGACAAAGAGGAAGTCATGGTATCATTTGACAAGGCCTAAAATGTGACGTCCGTTTGAAGAGCATCTCTCTGAGAGGCTTTAGCTCTGATACAAAGACATTGTTCACATTGACACTTGGTTCCTCTTTCAGAGTAATATACATTTATAACCCTCTCTATTTCAAACACACTGACGCGCACATGCACACACACACACACACGCGCGCGCGCACATACATACACACACACACACACATACTATATATGTACACACATTTGTTTATTTGCGCGCACGCGCGCGCACACACACACACGCATATATACATACATACTTACGTACATAATTATATGCATGCATGTACACACACACATACATACATACATACATATATATATATATATATATAATATATATAAGAGAGAGAGAGAGAGAGAGAAGAGGAGAGAGAAGAGAGAGAGAGAGAGATTTTCATAGATAAACGCACACATACGTACATACATACATAATTATATACATACATACACGCATGCATGCATACATACCCTCCTCCCCCCCCCCCATACACACACCTAATTACCTACCTGCTTACATACTTACCTACCTTTCTACCTACCTACCTGGCAGCCTGCTTACCTACCTGCTTACCTACCTACCTATCTATCTACCTACCTACCTACCAGAAAACAGACAACGCGAATATTCGATAAGTCTGTCTTTTTTTTTCAGACGTCACAGCTCCTTCTCCTTTTTCTTCTTCTTCTCCTCCTTCTCTTCCTCTTTTTCCTCCTCCTCCCCTTTCTCCTTCTCCTCCTCCTCCGCCTCCTCCTCCTTTTCTTCTTCTTCTTCTTCTTCTTCTTCTCCTTCTCCTTCAGACTCTACACGATTTTAAGAAACTTGTGCAATTTCGAATCAGCAAACTCGCACAGTCATGTCCCAAATAGGGAGAAAAATGGACCTTCGTTTCATGGCCTGAACTATGTTTTCAAGTCTTCGTTTTGTTTTGTTTTGTTTTGTTTTTAATTTGATTTTCGGAAACCCAAGGACCAGAACTTGCATCGCGGTTGGTCTGGCAAGTGTCACTTCCGGCACGTGGTTTCCTGCAGGCCCAGCGCCCTCTGGCGGCATTACCGCCCCTGGTGCACGGCGAAACAGAAGATGGTCTCTTCGTGGTAAGCCCCCCCCCCCCCTTCCCAAGGGAGGCGCTGTCTTTATAGGAGGCTGCAGCTGTCATTGCTGGACAGTGTTGCACGCTGCCGCAAAATTGCTCTGTTGTCGTAACGCTGATATTTGTTGCCCCCCCCCCCCCTCCCTTCCTTTTCTCTTTTTCTTTAATGCCTTTGTTTTCTTTACCTTTATTTTCTATCTTGTATGTTTATATATATATATATATATTTTTTTTATTGTTGCATTCGATCTTTGTTCGTTGGTTTTCCTTTTTTCGTCTTTAAACATGTCTTTCTTTCATTCATCCTTTCTTTGCTTCGCGCTGTTGTCCGTCTGTATCTATTTACCTTTGTTTTTTTTTTGTGTGTGTGTGTTCGTTTTTGGTCTACCATTCCTTCTGTTTTCCTCTCATTCGTTTCTTTCTTTTTTTCTTCTTTCCTTCCATCTCTTTTCACGTTTGTTCTCCTGTATGTATGGGAGAGGAGGTCAACAGCAGAAGTTGGGAGGGAGGGAGAGTTCAAGAACCAGAGAGCTGAAAAAAGGAAAGAGAGAGAGAGGCGGTGGGGGGGGGGGGGAGAACAATGGATGATGAGGGAGGTTGGAGGGGGAGCGAGGACCAAAAAAAAAAAAAAAAAGAAAAAAAAAAAAAAAAGGGAGGGAGCATGGTAGATCTCTTTCAGAGGCTTAGAGGAGAACGCAAGGAGCAGTGAAAAGATGGAGGATGGTGGGCTGGAGGTAGGGGGGTTAGGGTGAAGAAGAGAAGCAGGGGGGGGGGGGGGGGGGGGGGGGCTGCATTGAAGAGAGGCTGGTCGGAGCGGTAGGAGTCCAATCCATTCGCAGGTCATGGTAAATGAAGGTGTGAAGGCATCATAAAGGGGGATGGAGGGTGGGGGAGGGGAGGGGGGGGGGGGGTGGACGTGGGCGTTGGAGGGGTAGGAGAGAGGGGAGTTGGGAGGGTGGGGGGTGGAAGGGGTGGAGTTGAGGGGAGTTGGGGGTGGGGAACCGGATGGACCGCAGAGAGAGGGAAGGGTGTGTGTGGGGTGGGGGGTGGGGGTGGGAAGAGTTGAATGAAGTACATATATAAAGTGAGAAGCGTTTAAAAATGAAAACACACACACACACACACACACACACACACACACACACACACACACAAGAGGGAAAACACACTCGTTGATAAATTCCTAGTGAGTGCGGCTGGGAGGGGGAGGGTGAGAAGCGGGTAGGGGAAGGGGGTCTGCCATATATCACAGTTGGAATTCAGTCCTTGGGTTCTCTTACTTTCCACGAGCTTGTTTTCATTTCCCATCCAAGAGAGACAAATAAACAGAGAGAGAGAGAGAGAGGGGGGGGGGGGAGAGAGAGGAGAGAGAGAGAGAGAGAGAGAGAGAGAGAGAGAGAGAGAGAGAGAGACTGGCACCGCGGAGACGCATGCGCGCGCGCGCGCGCGTTGTGTGTGTGTGTATGTGTGTGTGTGGTGTGTGTGTGTTTGTGTTGTGTTGTGTGTGTGTGTGTGTGTGTGTGTGTGTGTGTGTGTGTGTGTGTGTGTGTGTGTGTGTGTGTGGTGTGTGTGTGTGTGTGTGTGTGTGTGTGTGTGAGCGTGCGTGCGTAAGTCAGTTTGCTACCAGTGTGCCTTTTTTATGACTGTATGTTAACATCAAACGACAACGTCGTCACGAATTTGAAGGGTTTTTTGGGTGTCTGTTTCAACAACTCCAGCTGGAATATCCAAAATATGTGCATCGCCTCTTGTTTTTCTATCATAAAATTAAGAAATACATCCACAGTTGTACACCAGAACCTAAAAAGATAAGAAAAAAAGAAAAAAAACTTCTATCATGCTAATAAGTACTCATGTTTGATGATAGAACTTTCACAAATGTTTCAATTAAAGCGCTGACTGGTTTTCACTGAATAAATGTCCGAGGAAATGAGAGAGAAAATGAGTGTCTGAAATTTCAGAGGACTGGAACTCTTCTGCAAATGGCGTAAATATCCTGCCATGATCAGATATTGCGATGGGGCCATAATCGTGCATGATGGTTCGTCATGTTATTAAACACGGAAGTGGGATTTTTTTTTTCAGAGAAGTATTTGAAATAATTCTGCAAAGGTGTATCAGGATTCTTCTTCCAGAGGATGTTCGGAATCCTATTTCAAAAGAAGGTTGGAGGTTAGGCTATATTTCTTCAGAGAGGGAAAAAGGATTTTTTTTTAAAAGGGATTTTAAGATACGTCTTCAGAGTTAAGAGAAAGTAACTGAAAAATGTTAACATATATACATAAGAATAAACATAAATGTAAAACAAGTCGTACACAAATACGAACCGACGTGAAGACGCACACAGATTTTATGGACTGAAAAACACCTCAATATTTATAGTTTACAATTATTTTAAAACTCACACTGTAAAACAGCTAAGTTTCAAATGTACATATTTTTAGCCGTGCGACAGTATTTTCTGTGTCTCGTAGATCATATGGCAGATAATTCCAGCAACTTAGTGCATAACAATAAAATCGAGCGGGAGTCAAAGGTGTGGACAGTAGACAGAATTCCTAGGTCTGCAGATAATCAGAGGTGTCTGAACGTTGTATACTATCAAGCAATGAAAACTGACCAATAAACAAAGGTCGCAAAATAAAAGGATTCAGAAACAAAGTTCGGTGGGGGCTGACGGACGGCATTTTGCAGGTGCTTGACAAGTGCGTTTTTCCAACAGCCCGAACACCACGAGATTGTGGGAATACAGAGCTCTTACTCGGATCCAACAATTCAGCTGTATTATTTTTAACACCCGCGACACGGAGGTTATGCATTCTGTTGTGTATACTGGTCGGCTCGTCTGTCTGTCAGCAAAGCTGTAGAAATTCTGATGAACATCAGAGGAAGAAGAAAAAAAAAAAACTAGGAAGGACCATCTTTGAAATTTTGATATGGATCCGTAGAATTAATTAGAACCCCCCCCCCCCCCAAATAAATCATTAAAGTCTATTGTTCCGAATTAAACGAGAATCGGTGAAAAGTTCGAATGATGACTAAGGATGAACCCATTGAATTTGGCGTGGATCCGCAAGGGAAAGCTGGATCTATGATCCGCAAGGGAAAGCTGGATCTATGATCCGCAAGGGAAAGCTGGATCTATGAGCGAGTCCAAGATGCCATGGGATACCTCGTAACTTCAAAACCGATCTAAATATCGAAACCGGACGAAACTGGCTTTGATACTGAAAGCGAACTAAACCAGCTTATATAGTGAAACCAACTGAAACCTCCAAATGACCAAGATGTGGAACACGATTGTCGGTTCATCGTGTAGAACTTTTCCACAGACAAACCAATTGAAACCTCCAAAATGACCAAGATGTGGAACACGATTGTCAGTTCTATAGTGTAGTGCCTGTCCACAGACAAACCAATTGAAACCTCCACAATGACCAAGATGAGGAACACGATTGTCAGTTGTGTCGTGTAGTACTTTTCCACAGACAAACCACAACAACATGATTGTCAGTTCTATCGTGTAGTACTTTTCCACAGACAAACCACAACAACATGATTGGCGACAATCTTGTTTTGATTGCCACGGCGTGATGTGAACACGACTGCAAACAGGGACAGCTGAACCGACGCAAACTTCTGTTCCAGCAAAGTGACTTACTGGACTTTTCTTCCAGCACAAAATTAATCAAGCTTGTGCAGAATCTAGACTGGTCTGAAAACCTCCTTCAAGCCTACATCTACAGAGGCATCACCTGAAAAGGATTCATTTGCAGCATAGATACGATATAGGGCGTAGTAGTTGCTGAGAATTGGTCTCAGCCCTGTCACTAGAACGTGTAAAATGATGGCATGGGATTTAAAGTGCACGTAGGTGATTTTTTTTACTTCTCCATTTGAACGTGGACAAACGAGTTACAAGACAAAACACGACGCATTTCGACCTCTTAGGTCTTCGTCTGGTGATAAATAAACGAATAAAACAACGAAAATTCACTTAGCTTTGGTCGCTTCAGATCGCTCAGGGTTCAGCGCAAGGAAGAAGGCGTTGAATGAGAACGAGGGTGTTGGAAGGGAAATAGTGAGCGAGTCAAAGTCGTAATGATGATAATAATATTACTGATAGGTATACTATTAATGGTCAAAATATTGGGGGGGGGGGGGGGAAGGAAAGGACAAGATCAATCTTGGTGTCAATAAGTATGTGTATGGGAGAAAGGGTTAGAGGATTCTTAAGCAGCAGGGTTGCCGTGGCAACAGTCCCAGAGGGATGGTGATGTCAATGCTAGGGGTAGTATCAATACTAGCAACCTGCTGCTTAAGAATCCTCTAACCCTTTCTCCCATACACATACTTATTGACACCAAGATTGATCTTGTCCTTCCCCCCCCCCCCCCCCCCCCAATATTTTGACCATTAATAGTATACCTATCAGTAATATTATTATCATCATTACGACTTTGACTCGCTCACTATTTCCCTTCCAACAGCCTCGTTCTCATTCAACGCCTTCTTCCTTGCGCTGAACCCTGAGCGATCTGAAGCGACCAAAGCTAAGTGAATTTTCGTTGTTTTATTCGTTTATTTATCACCAGACGAAGACCTAAGAGGTCGAAACGCGTCGTGTTTTGTCTTGTGACTCGTTTGTCCACGTTCTCTGGGCGGTTCGCTAACATTTATTTAAGATTTGTTTAGATTTCCGCCTGCAGTCGTCTCGCTTTGCAACTAGATCTTCTCCATTTGATTTGTACAGCACGTGTTCCCACAGGGGATTTCTGCTTTGAAAGCTAACCCAAAAAGACTTGGAGCAGGCTGGAATTTGTATGAATAGTGATTCTGATAGAGAACATGTCTAATCTGGGTGTCTCAAGCAGGGACTGACCCCAGAAACCACGAACCAACAGATGGACGCTCTCTATCCACACGGCCAAGCAGCCCCATGATGGTTATTTGACTCAAAGACTGAAAGGAAAGTAGACTTGTTTTACTGATTAATTTCTATAAACTCTACGTAACTGTATCTTTTTTGTCTCAGAAAGTCAATGGTTCATTTGAAGATAATACATGATTTTAAGAAACTTGTGCAATATCGTATATGCAGCCTCACACACTCATGCCTCAAACAGGAAAAACGAACTTGCACATCTTGGTTTGACCTCCACACTTTCCTCTTAACACTTTCGTTTTATTCCATTTTACTATCCTTTGCTGGCTGCTTTGGGGGTGCTGTTGGATTCTTTTTTAAACCCTTGGTGGTGAGAACAGCACAGAATTATGGACTGTGGTGTGTCTCTATTTGACACCAAGAGCACAGACACAATCAGCCGTGTCTCCCTGATGAGTCCGATCCAGCGGACGAAAGGCCTAGGAGCAGGCAATACAAATAGATCTGCCTTCGAGAGGGATTACGATGGTTCCCTCAGACAGCTAATGAAGGGTTTCTCATTATTTATAATATATTCCATACATTTTATTCTCTTTTTTTTCTTCTAAAAGTTCAAATCTTTGCCAAGTCAGTACTATAATGGCTGAAGAATTGTTAGCCTGCACTTGTTTTCTCCCACTACTTAATTGTTCAGCAATATATATATATATATATATATATATATATATATATATATATATATATATATATATATATATATATATATATATCTTTTCTTTTTTTTGTCTGTCTTTTTTGTGATTTGATTTTCAGAAACCCAAGGACCAGACGCTGCTTTGCGGCTGACCTGGATAGTGTCACTTCCGGCAAGTGGTTTCCTGCACATTTGGCGCCCTCTGGCGGCATTACCGCCCCTAGTGCACTGGTGAAACAGAAGATGGTCTCTTCCTGGTAAGACCCCCCCCCCCCCCCCTTCCCAAGGGAGGCGCTGTCTTTATAGGAGGCTGCAGCTGTCATTGCTGGACAGTGTTGCATGCTGCCGCAAAAATTGCTCTGACGACGTCACGCTGATATATGTTTGTGTGTATGCTTTTTGTTGTTGTTGTTCTTTTCTGTATATTTTCTTTTATGTCTTTGTTTCCATTTCCTTCATTTTCTTTTTTGTCTGTTTTTTTTCCTTTGTATTCTTTCTTTCTTTTTTTTTTGGCGTTCCTGTCTTCTCTTCGTTGATTTTTCGTACTATTTTCTCGATCTCGTCTTTCTTTCATTCGCCCTTTGTTTGTCTCTTTCTGTCTGTCTCTCTGTACCTATTTATCAGTGTTTTTTGTTCGTTTTTGGTCTACCAGTCTTTTTGTTTTTCTCTCATTCTTTTCTTTCTTTCAAAGTCTTTTTTTTTCCAGTCTTTTTTTTACATTTGTTCTCGTGCTTCTCTTTTTTTCTTTCTGTTGCGAAATGTGACGGTTTCGAATCTCATCATCAAGGTAGCCCTGTTCAATCCTCAGAGATAATGTTCATAATCGACAGCAGTGTATATAATTATGCTCTCTCTCTCTCTCTCTCTCTCTCTCTCTCTCTCTCTCTCTCTCTCTCTCTCTCTCTGTCTCACTGTGATTCACCCCCTTGCCATTTACGATGGCGGGCATTTCAATGAATGATGAAACGGGAGCGAAAACACACGTAAATGGTTTTCATCTCCGTTTTGTTTTGAAAGTACGTGACCTCTGCTTTAAAAGCTAACCCAAAAGACTTTAGGTAGGGTGGAATCTGTCGATACGCTGGTTCTGAGCAAAACAATTCCAGCCTGGGTGCCTATGTAGGGTTTAAACCTAGAAGCCACGGATCAAGAGAATGACGCTTTATCCACAAGGCCAAGCAGTCCCATGACTATTATTTGACGCAAGGACTGACAGCAAAAGATGACTTGATTTATTGATTAACTGCTCTATGCACTGTGTGGTTATACGTTTTGAGTCTGAGAGTCAATGGTTCGTTTGAAGAAAAGACACGACCTTAAGAAACTTGTGCGATTTTGTATTATTTTTCTTCTTCGGTTTTTTTTTTTTTTTTTTTTTTTTTTTTTTAAATTTCAAAATTTGATTTTCGGCAACCCAACAACCAGAAGTTGCTTCGTAGCTGGTCTGGCAAGTGTCACTTCCGGCACGTGGTTTCCTGCAGGCCCAGCGCCCTCTGGCGGCATTACCGCCCCTGGTGCACGGGCGAAACAGAAGATGGTCTCTTCGTGGTAAGCCTCCCCTTCCCAAGGGAGGCGCTGTCTTTATAGGAGGCTGCAGCTGTCATTGCTGGACAGTGTTGCATGCTGCCGCAAAAAATTGGCTCTGTTGTCGTAACGCTGATCTTTGTGGATTTGTTCTGTTTTTTTTTTTTTTTTCTTTTATGTCTTTGTTTTCATTTCCTTTATTTTTTTCCCCCTCGTTTTTGTGGTTGTTGTTTTTTGTTTGTATTCTTTCTGTCTTTATTTTTCTCCCCTTTTTTTGTTCTTTTTTGTTGTTGTCTTCACTGATTGTTGTTTCTATTTTCTTTATTCCTGTCTTTCTTACATTTGTCCTTCTTCTGTCTATATCTAACTGTCTGTTTTTCTGTGCCTTTTTGTTCTCGTTTAATTTTTTTGTTCGTTTTCGATTTACCGTTTTTTCTTCTTCCAAATCTTTTTTTTTTTTTTCCATTTCAGCCTCCTTTTCATTCGTTTTGTGGTTCTCTCCGTTGTCTCTCTTTTCTTTCATCACTTCTTCTTTTTCCTTCCTTTTTTTTTTTTTTTCTTTCTTGATTTTTAGAAAGAGGAATTATGGAAAGAAAAAGTGCGTGTGGGAGGAAAGGGGGGGGGGGGGGGGGGGCACACTGGGACGGAAAGTTCCAGAACCTGAGAGCTGGAAAAGGAAGGCGAGGGGTGGCGGGAGGACAAGAGGGGTGATGAGGGAGGTT
>CM031612.1:3701615-3704115 GCA_018398815.1 Conus ventricosus | reverse complement strand
GTGTGTGTGTGGTATGCACTCACATACGGTAGAACTTGACAATGTATAATTTAAAGTTCTGGGTGGTTTTCATTAAAGACACACCCAAGAAACTGGCAGAGGAAGTTGTCCACTGAGGTGTGTGTGTGTGAAGGACTGGAGCTGTTCTGGAAATGGGCAAAACGATCCTCATTTCATTCAATATTCTGGTAACATCCAATTCAGGTGGGAATGGAGTAGCTCATGTAATTAAATATGGAAGTGCGGTTTTTTTTTCTTTTTGAGGGGTATTAGACTTCTTTTGCGAAGGGGTATCAGGATATTTCTTGAAAAGAGGGTTTGGCTTCTTTTTGAAAGGAATGTTGGAATACATCGTAAGAGAAGGTAGGAGACATCAACATGTATAAAGGAATCGTGATCAAATGTAAACTGGAGTAAAAATGCACACATGTAGCATGGACAAAAAAAAAACAAACAACCAAAAATCCAATGTGTTTATCGCATAAGCAATATTTCATATACAGATATCCACACGTGCACTGGTGAGTCTTCATTCTGGACAATTACAAACGAGAACGTAACAGAAAAGGGGAGATTGGAGACAGCTGAGTTTTAAGTGTGCATATGTTTTTTTTTAGGCAGCAATATTCTCCATGCGACGTAGATCATAGGGCAGGGAACTATCTTGATGGTGTATGATATTAAACGATGAAAACTGATAAATAAAGGCCGCAAAATAAAAAATAAAATAAAAAAAGATTCGGAAACAAGGTTAAGATGTGGACTCACGGACGAAACTTTGCAGATGCTTGACCAGATCGCTTTCCCCAAGCCCTGGCATCACATGATTGTGGGCATGTGCAACTCTTGTTCGGATCCAGTGATCCAATATTATCATTATCACCACAGCTATGCCTTGGACGTCATGTATTCAGCCGGGTCAGTTGGTTAGTCAGTCCATCTGCCTGCGGAGTGATGTAAACTCTTCATCACCAGTTGTAACGAAACTTGGTGGAAATAGACTGTGACTCAAGGACGAATTCTAAAATTCTGATGAAGATCCATAAATTAGAAATACAAACAAACAAAAATCTCTACACGTCCGAATTAATTAATCATATGGTAGAATTGTGTCGAATCTTGCTAGAGGGCAAAAATCCATCACATCTGGTACGGAAACTGGATCGTAGGGTAAGTCTGACATCCTGTCGGGTACCGAATGATGCTGCAACCAGCTTGAATATCAAATCGGATTGAAACTGACAAGATGATAAAGAAATGAAACACTTTTGTAGGTTTCATCGTGCAATACCTGTCCACAGACAAACCCAGACCTTCGTGATCAGCGACAGTCTCGTTTCGTGATGTGAAAACGAGTCCAAGCAAAACAGAAGAACTGACATACATTTCTTTTCCGACAAAGTTCCGTACTGGAATGTTCTTCCTATACAAATCAAGTTTGTGCAGAATCTAAACTAGTTTAGGAACCTCTTACAGACCTTGAGGAAGGACCCAAATTATATTTATTAGTAGTGTGAATATGTCATAGGGCCTAGCAGTTGCTCAGTTTTCTCAATCATGTAATTTAATGCACGTAAAAGGGACATATGTAAAGGCCATGAGAGGTAGTCAAATCCTGAATGTAACTTTAAAATTATTATATGGCATTTTTTTTTCCAGATGTAAATTAAAATTCAACGTATGAGTGACTGTTTAGTCTGAGCTTTTCCTCCGTTTTGGAGCCGATCCATCGAGCTTGCCTGATGTAGACTCACTCTCGACTGACAGGAAAGTGGACTTATTTTACTGATGAATTATACTAAGCTCTTTGTGATCATACATTTTTGTCTTAGAAAATCAATGATGTTTTTGAAGAACCTTCGTGACCCTACGAAACTTGCGCAATTTAATACCAGCAGTCTCATTCAGCCATATCTCAAAAAGGGACAGAAGTAGGGCTTCATATCATGGGTTGAACTACAGTTTGAATTCTCTGTTGCTTTTGTTGTTGATTTTTTTCTCTCTTCTTTTTTTTCTTTTCTTCCCAATTTCATTTCCGAAACCCGAGGACCAGAATTTATTTCACAGTTGGCCTGTCTAGCGTCACTTCCGGAACGTGGTTTTCTGCAGGCCTGGCGCCCTCTGGCGGCGTTACCGGTCCTGCACTGGTGAAACAGAAGATGATCTCTCCCTGGTAAGTCTCCCCTTCCCGAGGGAAGCGCTGTCTTTATTGGGGCTGCAGTTGTCATTGCTGGACAGTGTTGCATGCCACCTCAAAATGGCTCTGATGCTGTAAGGCTGATGTTAGTGTGTGTATGTGTGGCTTCCTCTGAGGCTGTAAGGCTGATGTTAGTGTATGTGTGTGTGGCTTACTCTGACGCTGTAAGGCTGATGTTAGTGTATGTGTGTGTGTGGCTAACTCTGACGCTGTAAGGCTGATGTTAGTGTATGTGTGTGTGGCTTACTCTGAGGCTGTAAGGCTGATGTTAGTGTACGTGTGTGTGGCTTCCTCTGAGGCTGT
>CM031612.1:3610468-3689015 GCA_018398815.1 Conus ventricosus | reverse complement strand
AATGGAGGAAACTTTCACTGTGACGTCATTGTCACGTGATAGTGACGGGTGTTTTGTACTAAATGGAGAGAGGGGTGGTCCGATTCTGAGAGAGAGAGAGAGGGAGAGGGAGAGAGAGAGATGCCTTTAAATTTCCTCAATACTGGTATACTACCGACAACTATAGTTTTCAATGAACTAGCAAAGCGCATCAGTAATAGCAGTACGCACGAGAGAGAGAGAGAGAGAGAGAAGACAAAATTATTTACGAGGATAATAGATAAGCACTGACATACTTTTTTACATCCAGTCCTCGCCCTGAGTAGGGACTACAACATGCAGTGAAATTAAATAATGTCACGTGAGAGAGAGAGAGAGAGAGTATTATATTCTTTTAAACATTATTCAACATACTGCTAAGGCTGTTAATTAGACAACAACAATGCGTCAATGATGGCAACGTATTACACCGATTTTCATGATGTGATTACATTGTATGAATAGAAAAACAGTTAAAAAAAAACGGTTCTCAAATAGTGACAATGCATTCACAAACTGAACAGTCATAACACTTATTTATCAGGATGTGTGTGTGTGTGTGTGTGTGTGTGTAGAGAGAGAGAGAGAGAGAGAGAGAAAGAGAGAATTCGAAACTAACTACAGCCTCACAACTTAGCATACTCTGTCGTCTGCTTAAAGTTTCCGGAGGCGGCACGACTTGAAAGAAAAGTCACCTGTGATGTGGTTGGTAAATTTTCAAGCATATAACCGAGGCATGATTAAGTTTTACGCTGAGACAATCGTTCAGCAGTTGCAGTGCGCAAACATATTGGATAAGTACTCATATTGCCTGCGAAGAAATATTTTGAAAGGGTAAAGAGACAGCAAACTGAAACCTGACCGCGTCAGTGACCTGCCACTCGGGTGAGAGTTTTGACTCGGTCTAGTACACTAACAGACAACACAGCACTCTGTGATTGTCTGTGTCTTCGTTCACGCTTCACCGAATCATGATTCGGGACTTTCAGCTTGTTAAAGTTCATTGTCGTAAAAAAGAAAACCTGTAGCTTACTGATGCATTGTGTACTTAGTTTCTTGACTAAACCATTAGATCTTCCTATGCTCGTAAACGTGAACCTTGTTGTCAGTAGCCTCAGCTTGTTTCGACGTCTTTCGAATTTTACATTTCTTCCGGTGTAGAGGTAGATTTTGGTAGCAAATTTCTGCGTTTTAGTCATATTAGATAACATTCACACTTGATATGCGAAAGACAACATTCAGCAGGTTCATCAGTCAGTCTGTTAACTGACTTGCGCTCGTGCTCTTGGTCTTTGTCAAACACTGTTGCTAGTGTTTGGTCGGTTATCAGTCAAGTGGGCGGATGAAGCGCGTGAACAACACTCACCTCATTTCCACATATGATTGTATTGAAATCGTTGATTGTGTGGGTCTGGAAAGTTTGATAAGTAAATATAAGTAGTTACAGTATCACTTATGTAATCATCGCTTTACCATTTTTTGTGCAGAGGGCACAATATATCACTTATGTAATCATCGCCTTACCATTTTTTTGTGCAGAGGGCACAATGTTGCAAGTTAGTTACTCAATACAAAATTATTCACATGGAATTGAGGCGGGATTTCAATCCTTTCTTTCTGTAGCTATTGGCAAACCGCTGCTCCTACCACTAGCAGCACCAGATTATATAGTTAATTGTTTATAATGTATGTAAAACATAGATGATAATGAATGTGTGTGTGCGTACGCTATTGCATGCACACACACATTTACACATACATGTGCGTGCGCGCGCGCACAACACACACACACACACACACACACACACACACACACACACACACACACACACACTCTCTCACTCACAAATATACACACACACTGCACCCCATTCTTTCTCATTCCTTACCCTTCTCCCCGCCCTAGGGCCACAGCTACATTTTAAAAAGTACATTGTTTTCATTTTATGATATTCATAATGTTTATTTCTTTTTTTTTTTCATTATCAATATTCAGTATCACTGTTCAATGAAGAAACAAGAAGCTGAAGATGCACAAACATTTTTTTTTTAACCACACACACACACACACACACACACACACACACCACACACACACACACACACACACTGGCAGGCATATTACACATGATATATAATTTTATAGTGAAGTCGTGGTAATGATTGTTACATTTCTTGTGGAATATGTATTTTTAAATATTTCCTATCAGCAGGTTGGGTAAATGTGTTGCCCAGGCCTTTGACAAAATCTCATCCATAAGGCATGCCCTTCCCTGTCCAAAAAAGAAAAAAAAAAAAAAAAACAATTGTGCATCATGGGCTAGCAAATGTGTGTGCATGGACAGGTTGCTTGATGGAATTGTGACTGAACAAATGTATGTGTATGGACTAGTCTTCCTGATGGTACTGGGAGGGAAAGGGGAGGGGAGAAGAAGACAGACTGGGGAGGGGAGAAGGAGGCCAGGAGGTAGGGACAGACGACACAGAGATTGAGACAGAAGGGGAGGTAGAACAGCATCAACCAGACTACCATGTACTTTCCTGTGGCATGTTGGTTAGCAGACAACTGAGGTAACAAAAGATAGGGTAAACTTTATGGAAATGGTCAGTCGCCATTCTGTATGCTGGTTGAAGGCAAAATAATGCCACGCTATGATGCTGTGCAACAGCCAGGTGCTGCGAAAGGGAAAGAGACTGACAAAAGTTGTGAAAAAAAAAGAAAAAAAAAAAGCTCCTGGTAATGGGTGGACCGAGAAGTGGATGAGAAACCATTCCAGGGTCAGATTTGTGCCAGACTGCACCATTTGAAAACAAGTTTCAACATTTTTCTTGTGAAGGAGAAGCATGTCTATGGACCCCAGAAGAATCTTAGGGACTTTTGCCTTTCCTCTGTTTTAGGCAGGCATGCAGATTTATTCTGATGCCACACTGAAGAGGTTGTGTTGCTCTGGCAGTCATAGTTCCGGCAGTTCACAGGCAGGCCGCAGTCAGTATCAGGTCTCTGTAAGACAATCCATCAAAGAAAACATTGCATTGCTGCTAAGTCAGTTGGGTAGTAATCAGTGTTGCTTTTCTTATACAACATATCCATTTTACAGTATACTAAGCCTCCAACAGAGGAAAACAACTGCTCAGTGGTGGATTCAGTGTGAAGGCGTTTGCCCCCTTGGAGTGTGCCATTGTGTCCATCCACTGACAGTTTCAAGATCTTGGGAAAACTGATGACTTTGACATGATGTCACTGTGAACATGGACATGGAGAGAAGATTTGAACTGAATGTGAGGTCACCACAACAGGGCGTGAACCTGATGAAGGGCAACGGAATGTGACTGACACATTTTTATGATGGTCAGTGAGGATGACATGATGTTAGATTCCATAGTGATTTTAAACTGCATGAAAAAAGATTGAACTTTTATATAGCATTTTATTTTAGAATTCAGCTGTAAGCGCTGTAGAAAAGTCATCTCTCTCAATCTTCTCTGTCCGACTCTCTCATTTTGCCCCTCCTTCACCCCACACCCCTCACATCTGTCCCCATCCACGCACAAAAAAGCAAGCACAGACAAAGAGGCATACACACATGCACAAAGACTCAAGCAGAGACATTATATATGCATGCAAGCGTGTATACTCACAGTCACACACACACACACACACACACACACACACACACACACACACACACACACACACACACACACACACACACACACAAGCTCACTGTCTTTTAAACTTCCTTGTCCCATGTCCACAGCAGTTTGAGAGGAAAAAAGAGACTCTTTTCCTGTGTTAGGTTAACAAGGATGCCTTACCACAGAAATGTATACGGTCTTGGTGCCGTGTAAGCTAGTGTTTATCTTAATCACTGCTTGTTCACTTGTTCATCGTTTCATGAACCTGTCATTTACCACTTGTGCTACTGTCTTCTTTTAGCTGTACAGAGCGTCCTGGCCTTTCATTGAACTTTGTGCTAACACCTGCAAAAGTTAAAATATGAAGTGAATTCATGTTGAAATCAAATGATTATGGGAAAGTCAGGTTGTTTTTGGTGCATGTGTGTGCACGTACGCATGCAGCTTGTGCATGTGGTGTATGTGTGTGCATGTTTTCGTGTGTGTGTGTGTGTGAGTACAACAAGTTAATCCGACAGTAAATTGGTTTCAGTCAGTCAGTGAGCGCATGCGTGTGTATGTATGTGTGTGTGAGAGAGAGAGAGAGAGAGAGAGAGAGAGAGAGTGTGTGTGTGTGCGCACGCATATGCGCGCTCGCAGCTGTATGTGTGTATCTCATCTGTGAGGGAAGAGGGGGAATAGGGGAGTATGCTCTTAGTTTTACCCCTCAAGTTATATGTGTTCTTTATTTCAAGGCTGTACCTTGCATCTTTAAAAAGTGGAACCAGCAGCACTATATATGTAATTTGTGTGTGTGTGTGTGTGTGTGTGTGTGTGTGTGTGTGTGTGTGTGTGTGTGTGTGTGTAGTGCACACATCTTTTCTTATGTGTGAATTTGTGTGTTTAGGGTGTCATCATCTGTCTGATTCTTACCTTTTTTTTGGTTTGAAATTTCCGTTACAGTTCTTCAACTAGCATCTATGATAACAGAAACCACAGCATGGACTAAAGTACACCTTGCAGTGGCTGGGGATTGTATGTTGTGTAGAAACCTTTCTTTCTGCCTGTCATACTGGCCGGTGCAAAGCACCTGCGGACAGCCAGCTGTTACAACTGAAGACTATGATCTCATTTGACGACATGGATGCCAGCAGACCGAATCAGTTGGTTTCATCAGTGGAAGGATCAGTCAGTAAGTATTTCCACTTTTCCTTTGAAATAATAAATATGTTTCGGTGTTCTTAAAGTGAGCGTGTGTTTCCAGCAGGAACAACCACAGAAGTTGTAGTTTCCTGGAATGTAAACAGTATGGTTGAGTGATTGTTTGAATGGTCGTCTTCGATTAATTTAGTCATCATCGCATTCACATCAATAACCAGCATTCGTTATCATCAGCATAATGATCATCATCGTTTAAGGTTTCTCTGTAAATAGAACAAAGGGGTTTTCCTATTCCAAACTGAAAGTTTTGGAGGGTTTTCATCCCCTCCCGCCCTTTATCCTGTCTTTCCCCTCCTCTCTCCCATCCCATCCACCCCTTTACTTCTCTGCAGTATCACCATACCAGCACAGACCTGCAGTGTTCGCAGAGGAGCGTTCTTGATTTCATTATATTTTTGAAATGGATGACATTTTCATTTCTGTAAACTCTGTGGTTTATTGACTTCAGGGTCTTAATAACTATTTTCTGTATGTTACATCATGAAGAAAGAGGTTCCAGTAGCTTTCAGTTTTGTCCAGCAACCAAACAGATGGTGTGAAAATTTTCCATCACAGCAGATTTTTACCCATCACGGGCGCAAAGCTTTTTGCAGTGTTTTGTGCGTAAGTATGTAACAGGCCTTAACTGCATGATTTTGATGGATGAATCATGACGTGTTTCTGCTTCCCTTTTGCTACAAAGTCATAGACTTGCTCATGACAACATCTTAGGAACCCTACTGATTCAGTGGAGTGCGGCATTAGCCATCTTCACATCAGTTACATTGTCTGACATCTTCATCATTGTCAGGTGCCTGTCTGTAATTATGCTGCGGTCATTGACTATGAGTTCCTGACTGGAAACACAGTTGAGTTTCATCCCCTTACTGGATGTGTGTCTGAAACTAGTGACAGTGTCACTCAAATTTCCTGACCAACGTGTCGATGTCTGTGTCTCTCAGGCCTAGTTGAATTTCCTGACCAACACGTCGGATGTCTGTGTCTCTCAGGCCTACTTGAATTTCCTGACCAACATGTCGGATGCCTGTGTCTCTCAGGCCTAGTTGAATTTCCTGACCAACACGTCGGATGCCTGTGTCTCTCAGGCCTAGTTGAATTTCCTGACCAACACGTCGGATGCCTGTGTCTCTCAGGCCTAGTTGAATTTCCTGACCAACACGTCAGATGTCTGTGTCTCTCAGGCCTAGTTGAATTTCCTGACCAACACGTTGGATGTCTGTGTCTCTCAGGCCTAGTTGAATTTCCTGACCAACACATCAGATGTCTGTGTCTCTCAGGCCTAGTTGACTCTGGAATGTATTATGAGAGGAAGCTTACAGGCCTGTCATGACGTATCATACAATAACTCTATAGCATTATCTTCGTCATCCTCATGCGTATCAGTCCACATAAAAACGTCTCAGATTCTGTGTCCTTTTACTCTCTGCTCTCAGGGTGACCTCCGTTTCAATTTCCTCTCCATGTTAATGCTCTTGGTGAGTTTGTGTCGAGGTTGCCATTATGGGCGAGTTCATTGAGACTTGTGGGATGGATATGTGTGTGCCTTCCACAGGGAGACACGCTCACTCATGCTGGCTCATGACTGTGCAGTTGTTGTCACCAGTTTGGGGCTTGGTAGGCAGTGTGCTGACTAGTCTTGATCAGAACAGTTGTCAGTGAACATCATCAGCGTGACTCAGCAACACTGCAGTGTCTCCTGGGGTGGGGTGCCACATGGCAACTATGTTGACTGCTCCCTGTGGCTTGCCAGTGCCTGTGACAGGACAAACCAGGATGCAGCTGTGGATGGGGGGTCAGAAGAGCAGCACTGGGGTCATGCCACTGAAGTGACATCAGTGAAGAGGAAAAAAGGACAAAAATAGAAACCCCGAAGCACTGCCTCCTTTCCCATCCATCTCCCCACCCTCTCCATCTCTTCCCCTTTTCATCTCCCCCTCCCGCCTCCTCCTCCGCCTTCCTCCCGACTGCTATGGCATGCACTCACACACATGTGCATAACACTCCCATCCTGCCCTCTTCACTCCTCCCTCCTCTTGATATGCCATCCTCGCTCACCAGGTCAGCCCTGATGTGGCCCTTTGCGGTGGGCTGGGCTATAAGCAACATTATCTTATCTTATCTCGCTCACCAGGTTTCCTGTGATGATTTGATTTGCTGACTGAAAAGTTCAACCACTACTCTACCCCCCCCCCCCCCCCCCCCACACACACACACACACACACACACCACCTCTTCAATTAACTTTTCATTGAGTTTACTTTATTTGATGAAAGCAAGTTCAGCCTCTTTTTCAAGCTGTCCCTACTCACTTCCAACAACATTTTGGTAACGACACTTGTAGATCTCTGCAGAGGAATTGCAGCCCCCCCCCCCTCCCCTCTGGATGAAGGGGTCCACCTTTGACACTGTGGGCGATAGCTTATGCAGCCACTAATCTACCATTACTATGGTGTTCATTGCTGAAAAGTTTGTTTGATTGATGTGTGCAGATCAAATTCCAAGAGTGCGGATCATAGAGCCAGAGGATGACCACCACAATGGAGAGGCCAATCCTCCTGTTGCCGTCAGGCAGCGCAAATCCTCCTCCATCACCAAGTACGGCACCATGATGGAGCCACCCTCTGATGACAGCGTCTTCTACGTCAACGATGATGACTTTGGAATTTTTGCTGCTGTAAGTGCGGGAAGAAACTGAAGGCATTTGAAGTAGCAAGAAAAATAATTCATGGCCTTGCATAAATTCTGAAAGTGTTCATTTCATATTAACTGACTTTCGTTTCTTTTAGAATGGAACATCTGCTCTCAAGAAATTGTTTGTTGCCAGTGGTCTATGCTTTTTTTTTAAAACAGGCTCTTTTTTAAAGGTTTATGGGGATAAGGGATATTATTGTAATAGTATTGATTTTGCACAACAACAAAAAGAATGCCAAGCAAAGATATTTAGAATGCTTTGTTAATATACATTGTTATTGGGATGTGCTCATTTACATGTACATAAACATTCATATAAGATTTTGAAAAAATTACCTACAGTTTTCTATAAGTTTATTTATTTCCTCTCCAAGCCTATACCCTTGGTGAGTTGTTGTGGACATCGCCAGTATTAGCGGAGTCATGGGGCGCGTGACTCGGAGGGACAGGTCGGCACCCTTGAGACGGGGTGCTCACTGAGGCTGGTTCCACGACCAAGCCACTGTTTTCTGTGGTTTGGGCCGCACATGTTGAATCAGAACAGACAGCGCATAATACCGCCGAAGTGCCACAGCTGTTGTGCAGTGTCCAGTGTGGCGGGATGCCTCACAAGGACTGGACACCGACTGCTTCCTGTGGATTGCCATTGTCGGGGCTGCAGGGGTACAACTCAGAATGGCCTGACGGTCACACACAATGAGACTGTAACAAAAAGAAAACAAACAAACCAAAAATTAACAAACAGCAACAACAAAAATGAAACATTACATCCAAGATTTTTAATCTTCGCCTCAAACCTTCAGACTGATTTTTGATTCGCATTACTGTTGTTGTTCTGGATTGTTCTTCCACTGCCCCCCCCCCCCCCCCTTTTCTTTTTTTTTTTTAGGTTATGTACTTCAAGTTCAGTGAACAGAATGAACCCTAAGATTTCAAGAAACAAAAATAATGTTCTGTGTGGCAATGAGCCTGTGACAGGTTAAAAGTAATCAGAAGAGTTGCGATTCTGTTCCATTATATTTCTTCCTTTAAAAAATGTTGTATGCAGTTCCATTTTACTAGCTTCTATTATGTTTTTTTTTATAACTGAACGTGATATATCAAATATAGAAAGTTAATAAAATTAGTGATGCGCTTATATTTTATGGTTGTCGTCACTTCAGGGCCGAGACTATGAACCAGTCTACGTCACCCACAAGTATACGACAGAGGAGAAGGAAACTCTGGCCAGTTTTGAAAGCCTGGATTACCTCCCTTCCCACAGCCAGGTGTACAAACATTGGATCAAGAGACAGATGGTCTCCAGGTAAATGTGAAAATTCTGCCCCCAACCCCCTCCGCTTTATTCCCTTAAGTCTACCTGTTTAACCATCAGTTCACTTTGTATTCATATAGTTACTGTTCTACACCAGTCCCTGTAACCTTTTATTAGTTGATTTATAAGTTCTGGTTGGTTTTGTTCATTCTGGACTTAATCCTCTGGGGAGTTAGGATGAAGCTGATTTGCATAGATGCCTGTTGCTCGTGGTATGTGTCATGCCAGATATCTTTTATTATGTGGACAGTAATTATTTTTAAGAATGCAGTTCATAAACCGATTGAGCAGCACACATTCATTTCCTGATGCGTGAGAGATAAGATAATGTTGTTTATAGCCCAGCCGACCGCAAAAGGCCATATCAGGGCTGTCACCACGTTAAAATGATGCATTAGAGAGGTTTTTGTCATACAAGTACAACTTCAGGTGTAAATACAGACAGAACAATTTTTAAAAAACGGGGCAGAGAGAGAACTGTCGGATGAAAAGAAAATGAATAGACTGGAGTGCCGACAGCACAGGGGAGAGACTGGGACATGACTGCAAACAGAACAAGACTGGAGCAGTGCAGAAGAGAAATGACCAGTCCAGGATGTCCAGGACTGGTTTCTGTGATTGGCAACTTCTCTGGTGTTGCTGCAGCACCCACAAACTCACCCTGGTAGACATCAGATTTCCTCTCCAGATTTCTCAAAGAACAAACGACCAGACGCTCAACCAAATGACAAAACACGCCATCAAATCGACGTCACTCCCCAGGGTTTCCTGAATTAACAACATAGCCCTCAACCAGACCAGTCTTCCATGACGCTGACACTGGCATTGATCATAATAGTTGTAGTGATGAGAATTAGACTTAAGCCTAAACCAGAACAATCTTCCATGGTGCTGACATTGGCATTGATCATAATAGTTGTAGTGATGAGAATTAGACTTAAGCCTAAACCAGAACAATCTTCCATGGTGCTGACATTGGTATTGATCATATAGTTGTAGTGTTTAACATTTAGGCTCAAGCTTTGGGAAATTCAGGTATAAGGCAGTCCATGTAAACCAGATTAATCTTGGAAAGTTGAACTCAGACATACACTGATTTTGGTGGCAAATGTATAGGTAAGCTTGGGGTGCCTTTTCGGTCAGCTGGAGTATAATTTGTAAATAGATTTCATTGACTGAGATCCTGTAGTTCAGCTCCACGTCACTGCTCTGGTCTGTTCTCCCTTCCAGTCTGCTCTAAGCATGGACTGTCTGTGTGCTGTGGTCTGTTTCTCCCTTCCAGTCTGCTCTAAGCATGGACTGTGTGTGTGCAGTAGTCTGTTCTCCCTTCCAGTCTGCTCTAAGCATGGTCTGTGTGCTGTAGTCTGTTCTCCCTTCCAGTCTGCTCTAAGCATGGACTGTGTGTATGCTGTAGTCTGTTCTCCTTCCAGTCTGCTCTAAGCATGGACTGTGTGTGTGCTGTGGTCGTTCTCCCTTCCAGTCTGCTCTAAGCATGGACTGTGTGTGGTGCTGTAGTCTGTTCTCCCTTCCAGTCTGCTCTAAGCATGGACTGTGTGTGTGCTGTGGTCTGTTCTCCCTTCCAGTCTGCACTAAGCATGGACTGTCTGTGTGCTGTGGTCTGTTCTCCCTTCCAGTCTGCCTCTAAGCATGGACTGTCTGTGTGCTGTGGTCTGTTCTCCCTTCCAGTCTGCTCTAAGCATGGACTGTCTGTGTGCTGTGGTCTGTTCTCCTTCCAGTCTGCTCTAAGCATGGACTGTCTGTGTGCTGTGGTCTGTTCTCCCTTCCAGTCTGCTCTAAGCATGGACTGTCTGTGTGCTGTGTCTGTTCTCCCTTCCAGTCTGCTCTAAGCATGGACTGTGTGTGTGCTGTAGTCTGTTCTCCTTCCAGTCTGCTCTAAGCATGGTCTGTGTGCTGTATCTGTTCTCCCTTCCAGTCTGCTCTAAGCATGGACTGTCTGTGTGCTGTGGTCTGTTCTCCCTTCCAGTCTGCTTTAAGCATGGACTGTGTGTGTGCTGTAGTCTGTTCTCCCTTCCAGTCTGCTCTAAGCATGGTCTGTGTGCTGTGGTCTGTTCTCCCTTCCAGTCTGCTCTAAGCATGGTCTGTGTGCTGTGGTCTGTTCTCCCTTCCAGTCTGCTTTAAGCATGGACTGTGGCTGTAGTCTGTTCTCCCTTCCAGTCTGCTCTAAGCATGGACTGTCTGTGTGCTGTAGTCTGTTCTCCCTTCCAGTCTGCTCGAAGCATGGACTGTCTGTGTGCTGTAGTCTGTTCTCCCTTCCAGTCGGCTCTAAGCATGGACTGTCTGTGCGTTGCAGACTGCAGCTGGACCGGTGGGTGATGATGGGCCTGATTGGGTTTGTGGTGGGGCTGGTGGGGTTCCTGCTTCACCAGCTGATCGAGGAAATAGCCAAGCTCAAGTGGGACACCACCCAGCGCATCCTTCAGGTCGGTTTTTGAAAGGGGGTCGGAGGGTGAGTGATAAGTGGGGGAAAGGGGGGGGGGGGGGGGGGGGGGGGGGGGGGGGGGGGGGGGCATATGGGTTTTGCCTGTTGTCTTTGTGTATTAAAGTTTCAAAGTTTTAAATGACTGCAGGCGGAGATTAAGGCATTAATGTTGAAATACTGAGCAGGCCAAGGAACTAACGGACGCTACAGTAATGAGCCTCACTCACACGTGTTTTTTTCTGGCGCGACTGGAGACTAGTGACAGAAAAAAGAAACACACAAGAAAGGAAACAAAAATGGAGGGGGAAAAAGCAAAGTCTGTTAGATTTGGTTTATTTTATTGGTGCTGTACAACATCAGTGTTTTCAGGCAGTTATTTAGGGACTTTATGCTTTTTATAGAAGTGTCAGTAGTTTGAAAGCTGAAAAATAAGTTGCTGTTATTAGCATTAAAGACGATGAAACAGGCCAATTTGGAAAGAACAAACAGAAAAAAAAAGAAAGAAGAAAAAATCACTAGCTGCTCACACAGACGTATAAAATATACCACACACTCTCCTGCATGTGCAGTTGTAGTTATACACACAGTATATACACATAGTATATACACACAGTATATACACATAGTATATACACACAGTATATACACACAGTATATACACACAGTATAATACACACAGTATATACACACAGTATATACACACAGTATATACACACAGTATATACACATAGTATATACACACCGGTGAATACACATACACACTGTTTAACAGAGAAATTTCCCATTTGAAAATTTAAGAAAATTTAGTGACTGGAAAGTGAAAGACAAACTGTAGTGACTAGAAAATGAAAGAGTATACTTTATAAAGGAAAAAAAAAGCCTTCAAAATCCCCCCCCCCCCCTCCTCCAAGTTGTTTCTGATCACCAGACCAACCTTAAATTTTGCTGCTGAACCCATGGCTTTGTGTGTGTGCGTGTGTGTGTGTGTGTGTGTGCGTGTGTGCGTGCGTGTTGCTGCTGTCAGAAAGGTAAAACATGCATATGAGGACCTCACACACAAGAATTGGTGACCAAGGACTGACATGGCAAATGATAGGAGTACTCAAGTATTCCATTTCCAGATTCTTTTTGAGCAGAAAGTACTTGTTAGGATCAAAATGGCTACAAAGAGTGCAAGTAGCATACACATGGGCTGGCTTTGAGACTGGGCAACCTTTTTAAAAAATGAAACAGAAGAAGATGGGAAAACAAAAAGAAAATCCAACCTACCTGCATTATTTTCATAAGCCATAAGATCAGGATCAGTTCAACTTGTTGTTTTGCTCATCTTCATGCTGATTTTGGATGCCGACCTTTGATTGCTGTCCTATCAAAGAATGCAGGCATTTGGAAAGTGTCATTGTTAAAGACTTGTTTATCCTTCCCAATAAGTTGCGTATTACAGACATTGAAATACTCATAAATGAATCCAATCAAGACAAAAAGAATCATTGTTATTCGGACATTGTTTTTTTAGTTAGTTTGAAGACATAGTTGTAGCACTTCCATTACTTTAAAAGCAAGATTATGGCATGGTGTTTTATTTTCAATGTTAACTTGTAGTAGTGTCGCCATTTCACCATTGATTGTGTGTGAAATGTCTGTAATATTTAATGCGCACAGGATAGCAAGTCTCCATTTGCGTGGCTGTTCACCGTGGGATACAGTGTCGCCTTCATACTCTTCAGTACTGCCATCATCATTGTGAGTCTGTGCCAAGTTGTAAAGTACTGCTGTCATCATTGTGAGTCTGTGCCAAGTTGTAACACTGCTGTCATCATTGTGAGTCAGTGCCAAGTTGTAACACTGCTGTCATCATTGTGAGTCTGTGCCAGGTGAAACTGCTGTCATCATTGTGAGTCTGTGCCAAGTTATAAAGTACTGCTGTCATCATTGTGAGTCTGTGCCAAGTTATAAAGTACTGCTGTCATCATTGTGAGTCTGTGCCAAGTTGTAAAGTACTGCTGTCATCATTGTGAGTCTGTGTCAAGTTGTAAAGTACTGCTGTCATCATTGTGAGTCTGTGCCAAGTTGTAAAGTACTGCTGTCATCATTGTGAGTCTGTGCCAAGTTGTAGTAATGCTGTCATCATTGTGAGTCTGTGCCAAGTTGTACTGCTGTCATCATTGTGAGTCTGTGCCAAGTTGTACTGCTGTCATCATTGTGAGTCTGTGCCAAGTTGTACTGCTGTCATCATTGTGAGTCTGTGCCAAGTTGTAGTAATGCTGTCATCATTGTGAGTCTGTGCCAAGTTGTAACACTGCTGTCATCATTGTGAGTCTGTGCCAAGTTGTAGTAATGCTGTCATCATTGCTAGTCAGTGGTAAGCTGCCTTCATTGTAAATCTTTGCTAAGTTTTAGCACTGCTATCATTGTAAGTCTGCGCTGAGTTGTAGTACTTCTGCCATCATTGTTAGTCTGTGCTAAGTTGTAGTACTGCTGCTGTTGTTAAAGTCTATGTTAAGTTGTGGTTCTGCAGTCATCACTGTAAGTCTTTGCTTAGTTGTAAAATTGCTTTGATTATTGTAAATCTGTGCTGTGTTAAAACTGCTGTCTTCATGGTAAGTCTGTTAAGTAGTTACACTGATGTCATCATCACTGTAAAGCCGTACTAAGTAGTATGTGTGGATGGATGTATGTGCACACATCTGCAGGGAAAGAGAAAAGCTGTTGAATTAAGCGAGGATGTTTTATGACCAGAATTGTGTGTGTAATGTCTGTCTGGGAATATACTTTTCTAGGAGAAAGGACACACATGCTAATACACTTTTACTCAGGTATGCACACACAGGACAGTAACATACATGCCAGCTGTATCAGAAATGGTGTTGGTATACACATTTCAATATGTCATTATAACATGAAACTACCGCACACAACACAGCTGTGAATTCTCATTTTTCCCGCCTCCCTCTGTGTACCAGTTCTGGCGTCCCAGTGCTGGGGGATCCGGCATCCCTGAAGTGACAGGATTCCTGAACGGCACACACATCCGTCACATCTTCAGCCTGAAGACCATGCTGGCCAAGTTTCTGTCCTGTGTGGCTGCCATTGGCTGTGGTATGCCCGTGGGGCCCGAAGGACCCATGATCCACCTGGGGTATGTTCGGCAGAACTCGTTTTCATCTAGGAAACCAACATTTCCTCAAGTTACTTATTTGTAGTAATGTGAAGGATTTTCATTCTTCAGTGTTGCAGGAAAATTTGCTTGGGAGCAGGGGCGGTTAGCTGAGTGGGTAAAGCATGATTCTCTAGAACTGATGGTTTGGGGTTCCAGCACTGCTTGAGACAGCCAGGACAGAAGAGATTTCAGTCAACATTTGAGCAGACTCCAACCTTCTCAGAGTCTTTTGGATGGGACTTTAGACCAAGGTCCCATGTGTGAACGCAGGCTTGTGGAAAAGAAAAGAACAAAACAAGCAGACAAAACCAAAACCAGTGTTGGAATAAGTTAACAAATTGGCGATGGTTTACTTCAGCGTTTTCAACATGCTCTTGGATTTGCCGGGGACATGGAGAAGCAAGTAGGTAAGGAATCTGAATAAAGGAGTCGGCTGATAAATCAGTGCAGTATATATGAATGTCCAGATGGATGGTTGGATAGTCTGTATTCAGTATCTAATACTTCTCTGGTATTAGAGGTGTTTAGCGAGACATAATTTCTTTTTGTTCTGTTGTAGTGGTCCTGTTTCAGCCCCAAAGGCAGTGTGTCATTTTGAATCATGCTCAAGCAGATGAATGAGAATGAGTAGATGTGTGAAAATGAGATGTGATGAAAAGAAATAAAAAATCGGACTCTCATGAATAAGTTTGTTGTTGTTGATGTATGATGATGGAAGTTGTGTGTGTGTGTGTGTGTGTGCGTGTGTGTGTGTGTGCGTGCGTGCGTGCGTGCGTGTGTGCGTGCGTGCGTGTGTGTGTGCAGAGCTCTGGTTGGGGCGGGGGTGAGCCAGGCAAGATCAGAGACGCTCCAGTTCAAGCTGCCTTTTTTTGAACGTTTCAGAAATTCCGAGGACAGGTTTGTTATTTCTTTGATTCTGTTGATTCTTTTTGCTTTAAATGTTTTGTTTGGTAGTAAAGAGAAAATTTTGTTGGGCAAGCTTTTATAGGTTTTGTTTGTCAAAACCTTGCATTTGAATTTTTTTTATCTATTTTTTTTTTAAAGATAAATTTCAGGGGAAGTTTTATCCTTGAAATATCTGGCAGTAAGGCTGCATTACCTGTTTGTCTTAATGAGACAGTTTCGGTACCCATTTTGTGGAATCTGATTTCCCATTCACTCCATGTATGTCACAGTGTCTTAATGGTGTTTTGTTAAGGCATTATCCAAGGTAAATGTGCACAGTTGCAGCTGGATGTATCGGAAATTGGTATGAAACCTGATGTACCAACATTTTTTTTAACCTTGCTGAAACCAGTCATTGTGTTATCATTTAATGAAAATGAAACGTAAGAGACGAAAAACAGCCGGCCTGGATCCAGTTTTGCAACACATTTTTTTGTATATGCAGCAGTCCAGAATTGGGTTAAGAGAGCCTGTTTGGATATCTTTTTTATTTTTCATAACATCAAAGCACCTTCCAGGTTTTACATCTCATACAAATGAAGGTGTATATGTCACTGAAATTGAAAATCCTCTACCATAATTTCTAAGGCGTTATTTTTCTCTGAAATGTTAGTAAGGTGCCTTATGATGTGTCCTGTCGGTGGCGTAGTCACTTCTGGCAACCACCTGTCAAGACCAACTTGTGCAGGATACGCAGCCTCGTTCAGTCTCCCAGTCAGTGGTCTGGAAAGCATTGATGTACAGAGTTCACATTCATCCAAGGAACAAGACCAACAGAGATACAATAGTTATGCAGACTTTCATTGAAATTGGCATTTTTATGAAGGCTGTCATTGAGATTTGCGTTATCCCAAAGTCCGCTGTCGCATGTAATGCTTTTGTTATCAAAATTTTCAGCAACAATCATTCAGTCAGTGTGGACTGCAGTGTTGTGTTGTACATACGGTGTGGAATTTAGACCAGGCACTTGGAAAATAAAGTAAGTAGTGGCTAAAAAGCAGATTCTTGGGTTGCAAAGGAACAAAACGTGCATTCAGAAATGGAGAGATAAATAGTTCAACTCTGACCTGTCCACAAAAGCACATACAGAAAAATGGATACTCTTGAGTGACAGAGAATCAGAAGTGGCCTGTTCCCATTTGTTTATGCCAGTCCAGGTGACTGGTTTTTGGAAGCACCTTTCATAGGGAGAGGATGGATTGTTCCTGAAAAGTTGAAAGATGCACACTTCACTGTAGAACATCATGTAGCCAAAAATTATAGGTCTCAAAAAGAATGATTTGGGGTGGAAGAATGTACAGAGGTATGAAAGTGTATTGTAATGACAGCAACGTAAACTGGTTTCAGTTGAAAGCAGGTTAAGTTAGTCGCAGGCAAAGACTCATTGCTGATGCTTCGGTCTTACTTTGGCTTGGGACCATACTTTTGGGAATCAGGAAGTGTTCATTCCTCCAGTCGGCATTGGTTTTACAGTGTTATATGTGGTTGCTCATAACTTCGCAAATAAAAAGCAACAACAAACTTTTCTCATTGATTTTATTCTTTGTAAAGAAGATGACCACTGTTTGAGTATACCAACTTCCAGTTTGTTCCTTGATTTATCGCTTGATTGTTTCCTTGTTGAAGGAGCAAGATTAATTGATAGAAATTGCTTCACTTCAGGGAAAACCGGAATATATTCAGATGATTGCATTGCTCTTTTAACCAGTTTGAAATGATAGTACGCCAAAGAGGAGAAAATAGTTGACTATCTCCTCTGTCCTGTGTCAATCAGACGTAACTTTGTGTCTGCGGGAGCAGCAGCGGGCGTGGCCTCAGCATTCGGGGCACCTGTCGGGGTCTGCTGTTCTCCATGGAGGAGGTGTCGTCGTTCTGGACCACCACCCTGTCCTGGCAGATCTTCTTCTGCTGCATGGTGTCCACCTTCACCACCGACCTCTTCAACTCTGCCTTCGAGGGTTCACCTACACTGGCAACTTCGGCCAGTTCAAGACCGAGAGATACATTCTGTTCAATGTGAGTAGAGCAGTCGTCTGTGTCTGTTCAATGTGAGTAGAACAGTCGTCTGTGTCTGTTCAATGTGAGTAGAACAGTCGTCTGTGTCAAGACTGAGAGATACATTCTGTTCAATGTGAGTAGAACAGTCGTCTGTGTCAAGACTGAGAGATACATTCTGTTCAATGTGAGTAGAACAGTCGTCTGTGTCTGTTCAATGTGAGTAGAACAGTCGTCTGTGTCAAGACTGAGAGATACATTGTGTTCAATGTGAGTAGAACAGTCGTCTGTGTCAAGACTGAGAGATACATTCTGTTCAATGTGAGTAGAACAGTCGTCTGTGTCAAGACTGAGAGATACATTCTGTTCAATGTGAGTAGAACAGTCGTCTGTGTCAAGACTGAGAGATACATTCTGTTCAATGTGAGTAGAACAGTCGTCTGTGTCAAGACTGAGAGATACATTCTGTTCAATGTGAGTAGAGCAGTCGTCTGTGTCTGTTCAATGTGAGTAGAACAATCGTCTGTGTCTGTTCAATGTGAGTAGAACAGTCGTCTGTGTCAAGACTGAGAGATACATTGTGTTCAATGTGAGTAGAACAGTCGTCTGTGTCAAGACTGAGAGATACATTGTGTTCAATGTGAGTAGAACAGTCGTCTGTGTCAAGACTGAGAGATACATTGTGTTCAATGTGAGTAGAACAGTCGTCTGTGTCAAGACTGAGAGATACATTGTGTTCAATGTGAGTAGAACAGTCGTCTGTGTCAAGACTGAGAGATAATTGTGTTCAATGTGAGTAGAACAGTCGTCTGTGTCAAGACTGAGAGATACATTGTGTTCATGTGAGTAGAACAGTCGTCTGTGTCAGACTGAGAGATACATTGTGTTCAATGTGAGTAGAACAGTCGTCTGTGTCAAGACTGAGAGATACATTCTGTTCAATGTGAGTAGAACAGTCGTCTGTGTCAAGACTGAGAGATACATTGTGTTCAATGTGAGTAGAACAGTCGTCTGTGTCAAGACTGAGAGATACATTGTGTTCAATGTGAGTAGAACAGTCGTCTGTGTCAAGACTGAGAGATACATTGTGTTCAATGTGAGTAGAACAGTCGTCTGTGTCAAGACTGAGAGATAATTGTGTTCAATGTGAGTAGAACAGTCGTCTGTGTCAAGACTGAGAGATACATTGTGTTCAATGTGAGTAGAACAGTCGTCTGTGTCAAGACTGAGAGATACATTGTGTTCAATGTGAGTAAACAGTCGTCTGTGTCAAGACTGAGAGATACATTGTGTTCAATGTGAGTAGAACAGTCGTCTGTGTCAAGACGAGAGATACATTGTGTCAATGTGAGTAGAACAGTCGTCTGTGTCAAGACTGAGAGATACAGTCTGTTCAATGTGAGTAGAACAGTCGTCTGTGTCAAGACTGAGAGATGCACTTTGTTTTACATGAGCAGACTGTGTTTCTATGTCAAGACTGAGAGATGCACTTTGTTTTACATGAGCAACTGTGTTATCTATGTCAAGACTGAGAGATGCACTTTGTTTTACATGAGCAGACTGTGTTATCTATGTCAAGACTGAGAGATGCACTTTGTTTTACATGAGCAGACTGTGTTACTATGTCAAGACTGAGAGATGCACTTTGTTTTACATGAGACTGTTTATCTATTAAACTGAAGATCACTTTGTTTACATGAGCAGACTGTGTTATCTATGTCAAGACTGAGAGATGCACTTTGTTTTACATGAGCAGACTGTGTTATCTATGTCAAGACTGAGAGATGCACTTTGTTTTACATGAGCAGACTGTGTTATCTATGTCAAGACTGAGAGATGCACTTTGTTTTGCATGAGCAGACTGTGTTATCTATGTCAAGACTGAGAGATGCACTTTGTTTTGCATGAGCAGACTGTGTTATCTATGTCAAGACTGAGAGATGCACTTTGTTTTGCATGAGCAGACTGTGTTATCTATGTCAAGACTGAGAGATGCACTTTGTTTTGCATGAGCAGACTGTGTTATCTATGTCAAGACTGAGAGATGCACTTTGTTTTACATGAGCAGACTGTGTTATCTATGTCAAGACGAGAGATGCACTTTGTTTTACATGAGCAGACTGTGTTATCTATGTCAAGACTGAGAGATGCACTTTGTTTTACATGAGCAGACTGTGTTATCTATGTCAAGACTGAGAGATGCACTTTGTTTTACATGAGCAGACTGTGTTATCTATGTCAAGACTGAGAGATGCACTTTGTTTTACATGAGCAGACTGTGTTATCTATGTCAAGACTGAGAGATGCACTTTGTTTTACATGAGCAGACTGTGTTATCTATGTCAAGACTGAGAGATGCACTTTGTTTTACATGAGCAGACTGTGTTATCTATGTCAAGACTGAGAGATGCACTTTGTTTTACATGAGCAGACTGTGTTACTATGTCAAGACTGAGAGATGCACTTTGTTTTACATGAGCAGACTGTGTTATCTATGTCAAGACTGAGAGATGCACTTTGTTTTACATGAGCAGACTGTGTTATCTATGTCAAGACTGAGAGATGCACTTTGTTTTACATGAGCAGACTGTGTTATCTATGTCAAGACTGAGAGATGCACTTTGTTTTACATGAGCAGACTGTGTTATCTAATGTCAAGACTGAGAGATGCACTTTGTTTTACATGAGCAGACTGTGTTATCTATGTCAAGACTGAGAGATGCACTTTGTTTTACATGAGCAGACTGTGTTATCTATGTCAAGACTGAGAGATGCACTTTGTTTTACATGAGCAGACTGTGTTATCTATGTCAAGACTGAGAGATGCACTTTGTTTTACATGAGCAGACTGTGTTATCTATGTCAAGACGAGAGATGCACTTTGTTTTACATGAGCAGACTGTGTTATCTATGTCAAGACTGAGAGATGCACTTTGTTTACATGAGCAGACTGTGTTACTATGTCAAGACTGAGAGATGCACTTTGTTTTACATGAGCAGACTGTGTTATCTATGTCAAGACTGAGAGATGCACTTTGTTTTACATGAGCAGACTGTGTTTATCTATGTCAAGACTGAGAGATGCACTTTGTTTTACATGAGCAGACTGTGTTATCTATGTCAAGACTGAGAGATGCACTTTGTTTTACATGAGCAGACTGTGCACTTTGTTTTACATGAGCAGACTGTGTTATCTATGTCAAGACTGAGAGATGCACTTTGTTTTACATGAGCAGACAGTGTTATCTATGTCAAGACTGAGAGAATGCACTTTGTTTTACATGAGCAGACTGTGTTATCTATGTCAAGACTGAGAGATGCACTTGTTTTACATGAGCAGACTGTGTTATCTATGTCAAGACTGAGAGATGCACTTTGTTTTACATGAGCAGACTGTGTTATCTATGTCAAGACTGAGAGATGCACTTTGTTTTACAGAGCAGACTGTGTATCTATGTCAAGACTGAGAGATGCACTTTGTTTTACATGAGCAGACTGTGTTATCTATGTCAAGACTGAGAGATGCACTTTGTTTTACATGAGCAGACTGTGTTATCTATGATCAAGACTGAGAGATGCACTTTGTTTTACATGAGCAGACTGTGTTATCTATGTCAAGACTGAGAGATGCACTTTGTTTTACATGAGCAGACTGTGTTATCTATGTCAAGACTGATAGATGCACTTTGTTTTACATGAGCAGACTGTGTTATCTATGTCAAGACTGAGAGATGCACTTTGTTTTACATGAGCAGACTGTGTTACTATGTCAAGACTGAGAGATGCACTTTGTTTTACATGAGCAGACTGTGTTATCTATGTCAAGACTGAGAGATGCACTTTGTTTTACATGAGCAGACTGTGTTATCTATGTCAAGACTGAGAGATGCACTTTGTTTTACATGAGCAGACTGTGCACTTTGTTTTACATGAGCAGACTGTGTTATCTATGTCAAGACTGAGAGATGCACTTTGTTTACATGAGCAGACTGTGTTATCTATGTCAAGACTGAGAGATGCACTTTGGTTTTACATGAGCAGACTGTGTTATCTATGTCAAGACTGAGAGATGCACTTTGTTTACATGAGCAGACTGTGTTATCTATGTCAAGACTGAGAGATGCACTTTGTTTTACATGAGCAGACTGTGTTATCTATGTCAAGACTGAGAGATGCACTTTGTTTTACATGAGCAGACTGTGTTATCTATGTCAAGACTGAGAGATGCACTTTGTTTTACATGAGCAGACTGTGTTATCTATGTCAAGACTGAGAGATGCACTTTGTTTACATGAGCAGACTGTGTTATCTATGTCAAGACTGAGAGATGCCCTCCGGGGGTTGCGACCTTGTCGTGGTCGGAGGTTTGCGTGGTCCAGTGATCCCTTAGGCTTTGCTGGCGGGGCATCAATACTTGGAGATAGGCGTTTTTTTTCTCACTGCTTCTAGGCCTGAGAGGTGCAGATGCTGTTTGGCCTAAGCGTAACGTGGTAAGGAGTTGATGCCCCTGGTAGGGCTTCCCATGTCAGATAGGCTAAGGGTGAGGATCCTGACTAAGAGTAACCCGCCTTTCTCCTTTTCTGTTTCTGCTCCTTATTTGGCCCTTTTCTATCTTCGTCTCCCCTTCAAGTCTTCTTTTCCACACTCCTTTTCTCTCTGTGTCTCCTTAAGATCCGCCGCGTTTGCCGTGCGGTGCGACCTGTGTCGGAGGGGAATGAGAATCCTGGAGATTGAGAGGGCCAGCGCTCTCAACACATCACTTTGGCTCGGACCTCTCCTAGACAGGGAGTACACTTTGGCCCGGGTGTACTAATCGGCCTCCCCTTCTTGGGTTGGGTCAAGACGGGCAGTTCCCCAGCTGGCCAAGTAAACCCCTGCAGTGCTCAGCTCTCTGTTCCCGGAGTTGAGCATGATCAGGGGGGATAGGGTTGGTTGCTTCTGCTTGTCGTATGTCTCTCTCCCGAAGCCTGGAAGGGTCAAGACATTGGTTTCTTGGCCCTGGCCCCTTAGTTGGACTCCAAGGTGGGTGGGTAAGGGAGGGATGAAATATACTAAAATACACATGGCTTTTTCAAAACACATCCCCCCAAAAAAGAGGAAGGCAGCATCCCCTATTTCAGGGATTTCGATTCTGACAGCGATTCGGATATGGAGATACGACAGAAGACAGGTTTTCTGGGCTTCCTGGCTCGTTATGGAAGGAACGGAGCAAGAAAGACCCCTTTCAGCTTTGAGCCCATTTGCTATCCAAAAGGGCTTTCAAGTATAGCAGGTGACCCTCTGTCCATCAAGAGGTTGAGGAATGGTTCATTTCTTATTCAATGCAAGTCACACAAACAATCTGAACAGCTGCTGAAAGCAACTAAACTAGTGGACAGGGAGATCAGGGTAACTCCCCACAAACAGTTAAATTCATCTAAAGGCGTGATTCGCTGCCGGGATTTATCAGGATCTCAGAGGCAGAAATCAAAACGGAGCTGGCATCCCAGGGTGTGACGGAGGTGCGCAGGGTGACTGTCAAGAAGGGTGCAGAAAGAGTGGCCACCAACACCCTCTTTCTGACATTCTGCAACCCTGTGCTGCCTCCGGTCATCAAAGTCGGCTACCTGATTGTCCGGGTTCAGTTGTACGTTCCGTCCCCGTTGAGGTGCTTCCGATGCCAGAAGTTTGGCCATGTCAGAGACCGTTGTCTGGCAGGAGGTGTGTGGTATTTGCTGCAAGGCAACCCATGATGGGCCGTGTAAAGATCCGGCACATTGTGCAAACTGCGTGGCGACCATCCCTCCTCTTCACGGAATTGTCCTCTGTGGATTCAGGAATCTGCAATACAAAGGGTTAAGACAGAAAAGAAGATCTCTCTTTTTTGAAGCCCGCAACCAGTTGTGGGCAGTCAGTCGCCGACAGCTTCTTCGTATGCTTCGGCCGTAAAGAAAGTTCCAACAGTTCCAACTCGGTCAGTCTGCTGTCAGTCTGATAACTTTACGTTTTCGAAGACATTGCAAGGAAAAACTGTCAGCTCTGGTGGAAGCAGGTCCACCACCTTCCAAACCAAAGTGACTGCCCCGGTGGAGGCAAAAAATCCGCCACCCCTCAGACTGCCCAGCAGTCTACAACATCTGCTGCTGGGCAGATTAAAAAACCAGCACCCCTCCCTCGAACTCCTCTGTCCAGTGCCCATGCGGGCAAGGGAGTTCAACCTAGTGTGGAGATGGTGGAGTTGAGGAAAAAACCTCCACCGTCCCCCAAACCCAGACCTACTTCACCTGTTGGCAAGTCTGCCAGCAGGTCTGCAGATAGTCCAGTGAAATTAAGCAACAAATTTATAGCTTTAGCAGCAGATGTTGAGGAGGAGATGACCTGATCTCTCTCCTTTTCGCCCTCTGCACCATGGATAATACAATATTCCATTGGAATATCCGTGGTCTAAATTCCAACTTCGAGGAGCTGCAGCTTCTGTGTCAGTCTCTAAAACCTTCTGTCGTGGCTCTTCAAGAAACTCAAATTCAAAGCCAGAAGACCTTTACTCTTTCTGGCTTTAATATTCTTTCGAAACCTGCACAACACATCCACGTTGGGACTGTCGGGCGGTGTTTGCCCTTCTCCTACACAAAACTTTGTTGTATAGTCCTGTCACTCTGTCTACCTCCCTTCAGGCTGTAGCTGCGAGAGTCACTCTCCACAAGACTGTGACAATCTGTTCTCTTTATCTCTCACCTTCTGTCCCGGTTTGTCGTCAGGACCTTGTCATCTGATAGAAGAACTCCCTCGACCTTTTTTGCTGTTGGGTGACTTTAACGTCACAATCCTCTTTGGGGTAGTGCCGGTACGTCACCCAGAGGTCTGCTAATTGAGGATGTCCTTTCAGACTTGGATTTGTGTTGTCTGAATGACGGATCTGCAACTTATCTCCACTCTTCCTCAGGTTCACTTTCGTGTTTAGATTTGTCGGTTTGTGACCCCTCGCTGGTCCTGGACTATGAGTGTCTGTCCATGACGATCTGCACGGAAGTGACCATTTCCCTGTCCTTCTACAACCTGTAATAACTGAACACATCTCTGTCTCTCAGCATCTAAATTATAAGAAAGCAAACTGGGATCTGTTTGCAGCCACTGTTTCTAAGGAGTTCCAGGACACTGATTTTTTTCAGAGTCCGGATCCAGCTGAATCACTGACTAACACTATGATCAAATGTGCTAAAGCCTGTATTCCAGTGTCTTCCGATAAACTTCAAATGCCCAAAAACACCCTGGTTCGATTCAGAATGCCAACAAATTTCCAAAGTTAGAAAACGGGCTCAGCGTCAGTATACCAAACAACCTTCGGTCCCACGCTCGAGCCCATCAGAAACTCCGTGCTAAATCAAGACACACTTTTAAAATCATAAACGTCGGTCCTGGAGAAGCTTCTGCTCCAGGCTGACATCAAAAACTTCTAAGAAAAAAGTGTGGAACATCATTAAGAAAATCAAAGGAAGAACACCTGTCCCACTGTGAACCATCTCAAGTTTTTCGGATTCTTTAATACAGAGAAGAAAGCAGTTGCTAATCTGCTTGCTTCAACCATTGAAAAGAATTCCTCCTCTTCTAATAAATCAGTCACTTTTGTCAAAAACAAAGCCCTAAAAGAAAAATCACCCTGCAACTTTTCATCCGACAACATGGAAGACTACAATCTTCCTTTCACATTAAACGAGCTGAAATCTGCCTTACTCTCTTGCAGCGATTCCTCTCCAGGTATAGATGACATTCATTATCAACTATTGAAACATCTTCCGCAAGAAGGTCTGAACATCCTGTTACAGTATACAACCACGTGTGGACTACAGTTGCTTTCCACCCTCTTGGCGGAAAGCCCTCATTATTCCGTTCCCCAAACCTGGAAAAGATCTTTCTAATCCATCTAACTACCGTCCCATAGCTTTGACCAGCTGTGTCTGTAAATTGATGGAAAAAATGGTCAATGCTAGGCTCATGTGGAAAACTGGAAACCGATGGCCTTTTGGCGAAAGAACAGTGTGGTTTTCCGCAAACATCGTAGTACAGTTGACCATTTGATTCGTCTGGAATCTACACTTAGAACGCTTTTTAAACAGACAGCATGCAGTGGCAATTTTTCTTCGACTTGGAGAAGGCCTACGATACCACCTGGAAGTCGGGGATACTTCATGATCTCCACGATCTGGGTTTTCGAGGTCATCTTCCGCTTTTATTCAAAATTTTTTGGCAGAACGACAGTTTCAGGTCCGGGTTGGCACCACTCTCTCTGATGTCCACGAGCAGGAGTTGGGTGTTCCACAGGGAGCATACTGTCTCCTGCCCTCTATTAGTATTAAAATCAACAACAATGTTCAATCAGTTTCAGCAGGGTTCAGACTGCTCATTGTTTGTGGATGATTTTGCTGTCTACGCAACTGGAAGCCTGTACCCGAGTGTCCAGCGCAGGCTCCAGCTTTGCGTAGATAAAATCCATCGGGGGCGGATGAAAACGGTTTCACCTTTTCTGCTACAAAAACCCAGTGTATTCACTCCATAATTTCCGTCAGTTTTTTTCCAGATCCGGAACTTCAAGTAGGGAAATCTCCCATTCCAGCTGTTAAAGAGGCCAAATTTCTGGGAGTCATTTTGACCAAAAACTTAACTTTCTCAGCCATATTAAAAACCTCAAAACTGCTTGCCAAAAGGCATTGAATATTCTGCGGGTCGTAGCACACACCGACTGGGCGCTGATAAGAAAACTTTGTTGCACCTCTACAGAGCCCTGGCCGTTCCAAACTGACTAAAGGTTGTGCTGTGTACGGCTCCGCAAGTATCATCTTACCTCAAACTCTGGACCCTATCCACCATTAAGGGCTTCGTCTCTGTCTTGGAGCGTTCCGCACCACCCCTGTGTACAGCCTTACGCAGAGGCAGGTGAACCTTCACTGTCCCAACCGCAGGCTGAAACTGTCTTTGAATTATTACATCCGACTGTTCTCAGAACCGCAGAATCCTGCCTATGACTGTGTTTTTGACCCCTACCGTTCCAAAGTAAGTTTGAAACAAACCCGAATTGTATTCCGCCGTTTGGGCTTCGTATGCAGCCTCACGTGCGGAATGCAGGTATAGACCTGGGAGTAGTTTCCGATTTTCCAAGTTTCCGATCAACCTCCATGGACCTTTTTCACAACCAGAGATTCGTTTTGATCTCGCAGCTTTCCGTAAGGAGTCTACCAGCTCTCTGGCGTACAAGGCTTTGTATGCCGAGCTCTGTTCCAAATTCCCATCCTATCAAAAAGTTTTCACTGACGTTCCAAGTCTGAGGATGGAGTGGCCTGTGCAGCCTACTGCCCTGGGCTCCTTCTCAGATATTGTTGGAACATATACATTCAGATGCTTCTGTCTATCTGCTGAACTTACTGCTCTAGTACTGGCTTTGAAGATAATCTCCCATTCTTCGAGGAGGGACTTTCTGGTTCTGTCGGATTCGCTGTCAGCTTTGGAGGCCATAGCTGGCCGCAACCTTCAGCATCCAGAACTTTTACTTTTTTTGAACTTTTTAGCAAGTTGAAGGCGACGTGTTACAACATTACTCTTGCTTGGGTTCCTGGCCATGTTGGCATCGGCGGGAACGAAATGGTTGATCGTTTAGCCAAGAACGCCACAAGAGAGAAACTGGTCCAACACTTATATCCCCTGCTCAGATGTGAAACCCAAAATTAACGATTATGTGAGAGACCTCTGGCAGAGATTGGAACACACAGACGAATAACAAACTCTTTCAGATCCGTCCAAACCTTAAAGACTTCCTCCATCTACGTCGGATGGTCGTAAAGAGGAAACGGTTCTGTGCCGGCTGCACACCGGCCATTCGTATTTTACCCATCTTAACCATTTATAAAGAGTGAAGAAGCTCCGTGGT
Source organism: Conus ventricosus (assembly GCA_018398815.1). Lineage (NCBI taxonomy): Eukaryota > Metazoa > Mollusca > Gastropoda > Neogastropoda > Conidae > Conus > Conus ventricosus. The sequence goes on along the minus strand of CM031612.1, from coordinate 3,661,717 downwards.
GAATTCCCATGTCATGCACCACTCACAATGAAACATGTTCTTTTAGAGTGTTGGGACTTGCACGATGTGAGACACAAACATTTTACAGCGGAGTCCATGAAGATCCTGTTCAGGGATGTCCCGCCTGACGTGATCCTTGGTTTTTGAGAGAAATTAACATTTTTCATCTGATTTGAGATTTAACGGAAGAAGGATTTTTAACAAAGTTTCTGGTTCGTTGTAGACGATGTCATTTAACGAGATGTGGAAAGTTTTTTTTTTTTTTTTTTTTTTTTTTTTTTAAATGACTGGTGAGTTGATTTTAACGTGGTGACAGCCCTGATGTGGCCCTCTGCGGTCGGCTGGGCTATAAGCAACATTATCTTATCTTATCTTATCTGACTGAGAGATGCACTTTGTTTTACATGAGCAACTGTGTTATCTATGTCAAGACTGAGAGATGCACTTGTTTTACATGAGCAACTGTGTTATCTAAGTCAAGACTGAGAGATGCACTTTGTTTACATGAGCAGACTGTGTTATCTATGTCAAGACTGAGAGATGCACTTGTTTTACATGAGCAGACGTGTTATCTATGTCAAGACTGAGAGATCACTTTGTTTACATGAGCAACTGTGTTATCTAGTCAAACGAGAGATCACTTGTTTTACATGAGCAGACTGTGTTATCTATGTCAAGACTGAAGATGCACTTTGTTTTACAAGCAGACTGTGTTATCTATGTCAAGACTGAGAATGCACTTGTTTTACATGAGCAGACTGTGTTATCTATGTCAAGATGAGAGATGCACTTTGTTTTACATGAGCAGACTGTGTATCTATGTCAAGACGAGAATGCACTTTGTTTTACTGGACAGACTGTGTTATCTATGTCAAGACTGAGAGATCACTTTGATTTTACATGAGCAACGTGTTACTATGTCAAGACTGAGAGATGCACTTTGTTTTACAGAGCAACTGTTTATCTAGCAAGACTGAGAGATGCACTTTGTTTTACATGAGCAGACTGTGTTATCTATGTCAAGACTGAGAGATGCACTTTGTTTTACATGAGCAGACTGTGTTATCTATGTCAAGACTGAAGATGCACTTTGTTTACATGAGCAGACTGTGTTATCTATGTCAAGACTGAGAGATGCACTTGTTTTACATAGCAGACTGTTTATCTATGTCAAGACTGAGAGATGCACTTTGTTTTACTGGAGCAGACTGTGTTATCTATGTCAAGACTGAGGATGCACTTTGTTTACATGAGCAGACTGTGTTATCTATGTCAAGACTGAGAGATGCACTTTGTTTTACATGAGCAGACTGTGTTATCTATGTCAAGACTGAGAGATGCACTTGTTTTACATGAGCAGACGTGTTATCTATGTCAAGACTGAGAGATGCACTTTGTTTTACTGGAGCAGACTGTGTTATCTATGTCAAGACTGAGAGATGCACTTTGTTTTACTGGAGCAGACTGTGTTATCTATGTCAAGACTGAAGATGCACTTTGTTTTACTGGACAGACTGTGTTATCTATGTCAAGACTGAGAGATGCACTTTGTTTTACTGGAGCAGACCATGTTCAGGTCATGACTGAGAGATGCACTTTGTTTTACTGAGCAAACCAGTTGTTCAGGTCAAGACTGAGAGATGCACTTGTTTTACTGGAGCAGACCATGTTCAGGTCAAGACTGGAGATGCACTTTGTTTTACTGGAGCAAACCATGTTGTTCAGGTCAAGACTGAGAGATCACTTTGTTTACTGAGCAGACCATGTTCAGGTCAAGACTGAGAGATGCACTTTGTTTTACGGAGCAACCATGTTCAGTCAAGACTGAGAGAATTATTCTGTTTGACATGAATACATGAGTACACCATGTTGCTCCTGTTAAGACTTCGTGACTCATTTGTTTGACATGAGTAACCATGTCCTTGATTTAAAGGCTGAAGGTACATTCTGTTTAATGTGAATATACGGATTGTTCAGTCAAGATTCAGAGACACATTCTGTGGAAGTGACCAATCGTGTTGCCAAGATCAAAGCTTAGAGAAATGTTCTGTTCAGTGTAATAGACCATGCTGCCAGCCTCAGAATGTGGAGATACATTCTGCTTGAAGTGAGATACATTCTGATTCAGTGTTTGGCAAGAATGGCCATGTTGCTCAGGTCAAAACAGATTTTTCTCCCCTTTAACTCAAGTAGACCATGTCGGTCTGGTCATGACTAAGAGATTGATTCTCAGACTGGGCAATCAAAATAATGTTTGAGGTATTTTGTCTGCTGATTTTCTGTAATACGACCATCGTTTTAGGTGAGAAAGAGATATCACCGAAAAATGTATGAGAATGGTCACTATTTGTAAATCTTAACAGCTGCGCATGTGTAGCCAGTTATTGATGTTTGAATGCTAATCAAAATGTGTGTTTAAGGTAATTGCCATAATTGTGAGCAGTAAGTGGAGAATTCATTATGTTTTTACCCAAGACCAAAGTTAAAGGAATGAAACCAAAAGAAGAATAAAAAGGGAAAAAAAACCCACAGCAAACTTGATCATCAAATACAGAGAGAAGGACCCACCTTATGTGTGATCAGCTAATTGAATGTTTGATCCGTAAGTGCTCACTTTATGATTGTCACTTGTATTTACTAGAGCTATGTCAATAATTTTGCCAACACATGAATTTTGCATAATACTATGACTTATCTGAGTCAGTAAATATAAACTGATATGTTGATGCTTTTACAGCTGTCCATAGAGTATGCCCATTTTTCCCCAGTGCATCAGTCCTCATGCTCAAAATTCAGGGTTCTGAGGTCTGCATTCAGTTTAATGTGAGTAGACCATATGGCTAGTTCAGGTCTGAGAGGGGGATTCTGTTTAATGTGAACAAACCATATTGGCTAACATTGAACCGAGAGAGACATTTCATTTCAGTGTTAGTTGACTCATCATTCAGTTTTTAGGCAAAGAGATGCGCTTCGTGAAGTACAGCAAACAACCTTAGCCTGTTCAGTAGGAGATGAATTCTTTTAGATTGACAGGTAACTTCAGTTGGCTGAAGACCAAGAGATGAAGTCTTGCAACTGGAATTGACAATGCTGGCTATTTCAAGACCTAGAGATATACCCCGTGAACCAGTTTCTGATTCAGTTTCCAAAACGAACTCAACCCAGTCATCTGGCTGCCATGAAATGATACAAACCAGTGCACACAGTAAAAACAACAGTGATAAAATCAGAAGGCAATGATGATGCACATTCGACCTTCTGAAAGAAGTTGTACAAGGATGATAAGCATCAGATCCATGGTCCTAACTGAAAATGATTGTTGAAGGACTTGGACCACTGTTCAGAGTTATATCATAAGCCAGCTTGTGTGGTGGCCAGCTTGTGTGGTGGCCAGCTTGTGTGGTGGCCAGCTTGTGTGGTGGCCAGCTTGTGTGGTGGCCAGCTTGCTCCAAGTTATCTCATAAGTTGTAAAAAAAAAGTTATGTAAAAAGCCATGATTAACTCCACTTCAGCAGCATCTATTGGTTTTTTTGTTTGTTTTTTCCACCTGTAAACAAGATGACACAAAAACTATGAAATAGATTTCAACCAAACCTGAAAAGATGAAGTGTGGCTGAAGGACGATCCCAGGAAATTGTGGGATCTCTCTGCATCAAAGGGTCGATTCAGGACCTGCTCACTGTGAGATTTCAACCAAACCTGAAAAGATGAAGTGTGGCTGAAGGACGATCCCAGGAAATTGTGGGATCTCTCTGCATCAAAGGGTCGATTCAGGACCTGCTCACTGTGAGATTTCAACCAAACCTGAAAAGATGAAGTGTGGCTGAAGGACGATCCCAGGAAATTGTGGGATCTCTCTGCATCAAAGGGTCGATTCAGGACCTGCTCACTGTGAGATTTCAACCAAACCTGAAAAGATGAAGTGTGGCTGCAGGACGATCCCAGGAAATTGTGGGATCTCTCTGCATCAAAGGGTCGATTCAGGACCTGCTCACTGTGAGATTTCAACCAAACCTGAAAAGATGAAGTGTGGCTGCAGGACGATCCCAGGAAATTGTGGGATCTCTCTGCATCAAAGGGTCGATTCAGGACCTGCTCACTGTGAGATTTCAACCAAACCTGAAAAGATGAAGTGTGGCTGAAGGACGATCCCAGGAAATTGTGGGATCTCTCTGCATCAGAGGGTCGATTCAGGACCTGCTCACTGTGAGATTTCAACCAAACCTGAAAAGATGAAGTGTGGCTGCAGGACGATCCCAGGAAATTGTGGGATCTCTCTGCATCAGAGGGTCGATTCAGGACCTGCTCACTGTGAGATTTCAACCAAACCTGAAAAGATGAAGTGTGGCTGCAGGACGATCCCAGGAAATTGTGGGATCTCTCTGCATCAGAGGGTCGATTCAGGACCTGCTCACTGTGAGATTTCAACCAAACCTGAAAAGATGAAGTGTGGCTGCAGGACGATCCCAGGAAATTGTGGGATCTCTCTGCATCAGAGGGTCGATTCAGGACCTGCTCACTGTGAGATTTCAACCAAACCTGAAAAGATGAAGTGTGGCTGAAGGACGATCCCAGGAAATTGTGGGATCTCTCTGCATCAAAGGGTCGATTCAGGACCTGCTCACTGTGAGATTTCAACCAAACCTGAAAAGATGAAGTGTGGCTGAAGGACGATCCCAGGAAATTGTGGGATCTCTCTGCATCAAAGGGTCGATTCAGGACCTGCTCACTGTGAGATTTCAACCAAACCTGAAAAGATGAAGTGTGGCTGCAGGACGATCCCAGGAAATTGTGGGATCTCTCTGCATCAAAGGGTCGATTCAGGACCTGCTCACTGTGAGATTTCAACCAAACCTGAAAAGATGAAGTGTGGCTGAAGGACGATCCCAGGAAATTGTGGGATCTCTCTGCATCAAAGGGTCGATTCAGGACCTGCTCACTGTGAGATTTCAACCAAACCTGAAAAGATGAAGTGTGGCTGAAGGACGATCCCAGGAAATTGTGGGATCTCTCTGCATCAAAGGGTCGATTCAGGACCTGCTCACTGTGAGATTTCAACCAAACCTGAAAAGATGAAGTGTGGCTGAAGGACGATCCCAGGAAATTGTGGGATCTCTCTGCATCAAAGGGTCGATTCAGGACCTGCTCACTGTGAGATTTCAACCAAACCTGAAAAGATGAAGTGTGGCTGAAGGACGATCCCAGGAAATTGTGGGATCTCTCTGCATCAAAGGGTCGATTCAGGACCTGCTCACTGTGAGATTTCAACCAAACCTGAAAAGATGAAGTGTGGCTGAAGGACGATCCCAGGAAATTGTGGGATCTCTCTGCATCAAAGGGTCGATTCAGGACCTGCTCACTGTGAGATTTCAACCAAACCTGAAAAGATGAAGTGTGGCTGAAGGACGATCCCAGGAAATTGTGGGATATCTCTGCATCAAAGGGTCGATTCAGGACCTGCTCACTGTGAGATTTCAACCAAACCTGAAAAGATGAAGTGTGGCTGCAGGACGATCCCAGGAAATTGTGGGATCTCTCTGCATCAAAGGGTCGATTCAGGACCTGCTCACTGTGAGATTTCAACCAAACCTGAAAAGATGAAGTGTGGCTGCAGGACGATCCCAGGAAATTGTGGGATCTCTCTGCATCAAAGGGTCGATTCAGGACCTGCTCACTGTGAGATTTCAACCAAACCTGAAAAGATGAAGTGTGGCTGCAGGACGATCCCAGGAAATTGTGGGATCTCTGTGCATCAAAGGGTCGATTCAGGACCTGCTCACTGTGAGATTTCAACCAAACCTGAAAAGATGAAGTGTGGCTGCAGGACGATCCCAGGAAATTGTGGGATCTCTCTGCATCAAAGGGTCGATTCAGGACCTGCTCACTGTGAGATTTCAACCAAACCTGAAAAGATGAAGTGTGGCTGCAGGACGATCCCAGGAAATTGTGGGATCTCTCTGCATCAAAGGGTCGATTCAGGACCTGCTCACTGTGGGATCTCTCTGCATCAAAGGGTCGATTCAGGACCTGCTCACTGTGGGATCTCTGTGCATCAGAGGGTCGATTCAGGACCTGCTCACTGTGGGATCTCTCTGCATCAGAGGGTCGATTCAGGACCTGCTCACTGTGGGATCTCTGTGCATCAGAGGGTCGATTCAGGACCTGCTCACTGTGGGATCTCTCTGCATCAAAGGGTCGATTCAGGACCTGCTCACTGTGGGATCTCTCTGCATCAGAGGGTCGATTCAGGACCTGCTCACTGTGGGATCTCTCTGCATCAGAGGGTCGATTCAGGACCTGCTCACTGTGGGATCTCTCTGCATCAGAGGGTCGATTCAGGACCTGCTCACTGTGGGATCTCTCTGCATCAGAGGGTCGATTCAGGACCTGCTCACTGTGGTGTAGATCTGTGCTGTGCCATGTGTCTAGGTTTTTTCTTTGTTGTTTTGTTTGTATAGGTATGAAAGGCTGGCTTCCTGGTATTGCCACATTAAGTCAACAAGAATTGGATTTGTGGTAAAAGTTTTCAAACTGCTGTGCTGTAGCAGTTTGTTTTAATCCTACTGATATGCAAGTCATCTGAAGAAGTTGGGTAAGATCCAGATGACAAGAAATTTTTAAGTGAACAATGGACTTTTGGGGGGTGGGTGGTAAGTTTCCTTATTTGTTCTGTGTGCCTCATGTCTTCATATGCGCTAGGTGAACTAGTACCACAAGCATTGTTAGTTTGGAGTAATAAGCATGTAGTTGTCTGCCATAGAATTAAGATTTCCCTACTGTACTTATTGTTGACCGTAAATGTCTTCTCGTCTCATTTGAAATTTATGCATGTACCATCAAGTATGTTTAGACCAGAATGTAAAAGACTCCACTTTTCATTTGGGGTCAGCCAAATAATGCTGTTTGGACCAATCAGTCTGTCAAATAATGCTGTTTGGACCAATCAGTCTGTTCATACTAATTGAAATTTTGTTTACCTTGTTTTCAGACAAGTAGTGTTTGACTGTTGCATCACATGTGCCAATGTTGAGAACATATTCTACATGTGTCCCAGATAAACCGAGGAGTGGATGTCAACATCCTGATGTTTATTCCCACGGTGGTCATTGGCGTTGTGGGAGGGGCACTGGGCGCTCTCTTCACGCTCATCAATCTGAAAATCGCTCGTCTGAGGCGCCGTTTCTTGGCTCGGATGGAAGCCAAATGGAAACAGAACATATTTCGCATGACCGAGCCTGCAGTGTTAATGGTTGGTGTTCAGGGGAAAAAAAGATAATCCCTTCATTTTCATGTCCATTATATTTTGATGGTCCTGCAGTCAGATAGTGGAGTGTTCATTCCTGGCATTGATGGTTGGGAGTTCAAACCACTTGTAGACTGGGATCAAGAAAAGAAGTCCAATTTGTCCACCTAGCAGTAAATGGGTCTTGGCTCTGCTCTGCCCCACATTACTTGTGTCATAAATCAGTCTTTTTTTTGGTCTGGTTCTTTTCCTAATGATTTCAAAGCTTCAATCATCAAACCACTGTTCAAGAACCCCTTCCTTGACTCCCAAACTTACAGCTACTTTCAGGCCTGTCTCCAACTTGTCTGTTCTTCCAAAATAACAGTCATTCCTTCACAGCTGTTGGCCCCCACCTTGTGTATGAGTCTATGTGAGTCCTTGTTGTTCTAAGAGCTGTGAGCAGGGGTCTGGAGGTACATACAGACAGATTTTCTTTATTATCATTATTACTCTTATCTGACTCAGTTCAGGGAAGGTAAAGGCAGCGGAAGGGGAGCGTTGGAACCTTCCATAATGCTGTGTCCTGGACGTGAAAAAGTGCAACAGTTCACTGCCCCTTGTGAACGTTAGGCTAAGAGACTTTGACTAGTTCATGATTCTGTTGTTCTCCTTTTTCCCCGCCTGTTGAGAACAGTGTCTTTCTCTTTTTGTACCTTTGTTGGTCTGTGGTATCACAGCCATTTTCAGGGACAGGGGAAAAAAAATGTTTGTGGAGACTTCTATGTTTCGTGTAGGGGTTCCATGGATGTTGAACTTGCATGGTTAAATCACTGTCAGTATCACTGCTGATGCTTTGTTGTTGGTGGTGATTGATTTGTGTGTGTGTGTGTGTGTGTGTGTGTGTGTGTGAGTGATTTTTTGGTTGTTTTTTTTTTTGTTCCCTCATGGTTTCTGTTGATTTTTGCCTTTTTTGATGTTGGTAAGGTATACTAGAGTTTTAAAAAAGAATTCTCTTGAATTTTCAGGTGATTGTTTCCACTCTCAGTCTGTATTTACCTGCGGCTTTTCCGTGTTCTGACTACACCTGTCTGGAAGGCGATTCAACAAAAATCAGGTGAGGGCAATACACTTTTAATCTGTGTAAGAGTGTGGATGGGCGAGTATGTACGTGTGTGTGTGTGTGTGTGTGTGTGTGTGTGTGTGTGTGTGTGTGTGTGTGTGTGTGTGTGAGGTAGCTTGCAGATGTGTTCTTGAGAAAACATTTCACACTTCAAATGTACTTTAGCATAAAGGAGGGAAGGCTTCAAGACTTGCATGTGACACCTGCTATACCGGCTATAGGAATGAAAAATGGCTATGTTAAAGAGGGTTCTGTATCGTGGTGGATGTTTTTTGCACTAGGATATAGTTTGAATAATTCCTTGTTGTGACCTTAACCTTTTACATTTGACCAGGGATGATGTTTAATCTGTTTTCTTTCATTGCACAAAACTTGAGGAAGATTTGATGCAGGATCCAAACTTTGTCATGTGTCACAGCTTCCATGCTACATCATGTTGTAAGCTTGTTGTTTGTCCTCTGTCCTTGACTTTCAACAAGATTGTAGCTGGCACCATGAAATCAAAATCTGCATAGAGGCACAAAGTTGACCTTCCAATACTGAAGCAGATGGTTGATTCAACGTAAGAACAACAATGGCTCGTTGAACTGTGGAGGTGGTCTGTTTATACCTGTATTTCCTCAGAACATTTTGTTGTTGTTGTTGCTAAGACAGTTTAAGGTGAATGGGAATTATCTGTCCTTGAATTTCTTTTGCATCTCTGGTAATTGAGATACCCTTCTTTCTGACCAAGATAAAAGTAAAATAGTGGGTGATAATTAAAAAAAACCCAGAGAAAAGCCCAGCTGTTCCGAAGTGTAGGCCAGAAGATAGTTCTTTTCATGTTTCAGATTCTGTGGCTGTGACTGTGTCAGGGCAGGCAGTATTCCAACTGGTTCAGAAACTGGTCAGACTTCAACCTCAGATACACATATGCATACACAGACTCACCCTCGCACTCTGTCCCCCTCTCAGGCACACACACACATGCACAAATGTACACACGCACACACACACACAGTACACACGTACACACACACACACTCGCACACCCTCTCTCTCAGGCACACACGCACATGCATGCACACACGCACGTACACACACACACACACACACGCACACACACACACACACATACACACACACACACACGCACACACACACACACACACACAAATACACACACACGCACACACGCACGCACACACACACACACTAATCGTATTAAAATCATTTTCTATCCCCATAGAACCCCCCTCCCTCCCTTTGCAATTCCCTACTCCCTCCATCACCTTGCATGATGCTTTTTCCTGAAGATGTGTGTAATTTTTGATCGATTTGTCTTGATGACATTTTGCAGCAAGAACTGCCTGAATGACTCAACCAACAGCTACCAGATCAGCTACGACCTGACCCGAGACTACACCTGTAACGTGGGCACTGTGTGGCATCAGAACACCACCTGGTTCACCAACAGCACCTACAATGAGTGTAAGTCCTCCAACAGCACCTACAATGAGTGTAAGTCCACCAACAGTACCTACAATGAGTGTAAGTCCACCAACAGTACCTACAATGAGTCCCAAGTCCACCAACAGTACCTACAATGAGTGTAAGTCCAGCAACAGTACCTACAATGAGTGTAAGTCCACCAACAGTACCTATGGTGAATGTAAGTCCACCAACAGTACCTACAATGAGTGTAAGTCCAACAGCACCTACAATGAGTGTAAGTCCACCAACAGCACCTACAATGAGTAAGTCCACCAACAGCACCTACAATGAGTGTAAGTCCACCAACAGCACCTACAATGAGTGTAAGTCCACCATCAGCACCTGCAATGAGTGTAAGTCCACCAACAGCACCTACAATGAGTGTAAGTCCATCAGCAGTACTTACAATGAGTGTAAGTCCACCAACAGTACCTACAATGAGTGTAAGTCCACTAACAGCACCTACAATGAGTTTAAGTCCACCAACAGCACCTACAATGAGTGAAACTGGACTGTGTTGAGCAAGCCTTCCCAGTGGAGCCCATAGCAAACTCAACTCTGGGTTGGAGCCGTTCATGTGCCGTAAGTTCCCACAAAGGTAGATAATTCCGATGTAAATCAAAGCGGGACCCCCCCATCCCAGATTCCACGATGCTAATTACTGCGTCAAGAGGCTGCCGGAATTTTCTTCTGTTTTTTTTTTTTTTTTTCTCAATAGTGTATTCGAGAGTTGTGTGTCTGTTACAGTGGCCACCATTCTGTTTGGCACAACGGAGAACGCGGTGAAACACCTGTTCACCAGGGACTCTCACATGATGTTTGGCTACCCGTCCCTGGTGGTCGGCCTGCTGTTCTACTTCCTGTTTGTCTGCTGGGCCTGTGGCACCTCTGTGGCCAGTGGTATTCTGGTGCCCATGCTGTGAGTGCCGGGGGTCAGGGGACTTCTCTGCTGCGTTGTTTATCATTCTTTGATCTCCTGTTTGATGTACAATTGATCTATGAATTTGTTGATATAATAATGACTGATTAATTTATTGATTCAGTAATTACTGAGAAATTTATTGATACAGTAATTTCTGGACTAAAAGGTAACATTTTTCTCATACTCATTTTTTTCTCTCCGTATGTTGTGTGTAATTGATTGATGAGTTTATTGATACAGTAACTATTGATGAATTCATTCATTCGTACAGGTATTTCTGGACTAAACAGGAATACTTTTCTCCTAGTTGAATTGTTCAAACAAGTGCCTTTATCCTGCTCAGCATGGGCATGCCTTTATTGATTAGGTAACCCAAACTAACAAATAACAAAACAAAACAAAAACAAAAACAAAAAAAACAAAAAAGCCAGAGAAGGGGCTGAATTCTGCCTCACAACACATCATCAGCAAAACTTCACAAATCTGAATCCCTTCAGGCTGATCTCCCCTGAATCAACCCGTCGCCCCTGCTGAGTGTTCACAATTCAGACTGCCTCCGGGGGGGCGGAATAGCTCAGTTGGTAGAGCGCTGGACTTGTGATCCTGGGGTTGAAAATCCGCCACCCCTCAGACTGCCCAGCAGTCTCCAACATCTGCTGCTGGGCAGATTAAAAAACCAGCACTCCCACCTCTAACTCCTCTGTCCAGTGCCCGTGCGGGCAAGGGAGTTCAATCCAGTGTGGAGATGGTGGAGATGAGGAAGAAACCTCCACCGTCTCCCAAATCCAGACCTTCACCTGTTGGCAAGTCTGCCAGCAGGTCTGAAGATGCAAACAGTCCGGTACAACTCTCAAATAAATTTACACCTTTAGAAGCAGACGTTGAGGAGGAGATGACCTGATCTCTCTCCTTTTCGCCCTCTGCACCATGGATAGTACAGTATTCCATTGGAATATCCGTGGACTAAATTCCAACTTCGAGGAGCTGCAGCTTCTGTGTCAATCTCTAAGACCTTCCGTCGTGGCTCTTCAGGAAACTCAAATTCAAAGCCAGAAGACCTTCACTCTTTCTGGCTTTAAACCCTCTGCCCCTTGGATCGCCCACTGTGGCCCGAAACGCGATGCCTTTCGTATCCTTGTAACGCCCGCTGTGGCCCGAAATACACTGATGCTGTTTGGCTGCCCCTAGCAGACGAATTTTTCCCACAATGCTTTGCGGCATTATACAGTGACGTAGTTCCGGTTTCCAACTTCCTTCCAGTCCAAACAGTGCGTTTTTTCATGGAGGACTTCGGTCGCAGTGATTTTTTGAAGTTGAGAGCAAGTTTGTGATCGAGATTTTCGCTTCGGCAAGATGGACGACGAAACTGTGGAGATGTTGGCGAACATTTTTGGTGGCAGTGACAGTGATGAGGAGCTATTTACTGGCTTTAGATTAGAAGAAATAGTGAAAGGAGAGGAGTCCGATGTCGATTTTGGTGGCTGATGGAGGCGATCTCGGCGAAAATCTTAACATAACTATGCCGATTACGATGGCGTTTCATGCAGTTCGGTGCCGATTACGATGGCGTTTCATGCAGTTCGGTCAGTAGTGTTGAACTTAGCATAATTTTTTTTACACCATTTTATCAACAAAGATATAAGCTTTGATGCATGTGGAATTTACTTCAAAATGTTAACTTAATTTTGGAGCATATAAAACAATATTTATGACCAAGGTTTTTGTATTTTTTCTGATTTTTTATTTAACATCAGTACATCCAATTTACGGAGTTACTTACCTTCCCTTAAGATTTTGATACTAGTAAGCACTCAGACAGTCCAAGGGGCAAAGGGTTTAATATTCTTTCAAAACCTGCACAAACATCCACGTTGGGACTGTCGGGCGGTGTTGCCCTTCTCATACACATAACTTTGCTGTATAGTCCTGTCGCTCTGTCTACCATCCCTTCAGGCTGTAGCTGCGAGAGTCACTCTCCACAAGACTGTGACAATCTGTTCCCTTTATCTTCCACCTTCTGTCCCGGTTTGTCGTCAGGACCTTGTCAGTCTGATAGGAGAACTTCCTCGACCTTTTTTGCTGTTGGGTGACTTTGACGGTCTCAATCCTCTTTGGGTAGTGTCAGTACGTCATCCAGGGGTCTGCTTATTGAGGATGTCCTTTCGGATTTGGATTTGTGTTGTCTTCGAACGACGGATCTGCAACTTACCTCTACTCTTCCACAGGTTCACTTTCGTGTTTAGATTTGTCGATTTGTGACCCCTCGCTGGTCCTGGACTATGAGTGGCTCTGTCCATGACGATTGCACGGAGTGACCATTTCCCTGTCTTTTTACAACCCGTAATAACTGAACACGTCTCTGTCTCTCAACATCTAAATTATAAGAAAGCAAACTGGGATCTATTTGCAGCCACTATTTCTAAGGAATTCCAGGACACTGATTTTCTTCAGAGTCCAGACCCAGCAGAATCTCTGACTAACACTGTGATCAAATGTGCTAAAGCCTGTATTCCAGTGTCTTCCGACAAACTCCAAATGCCCAAAACACCCTGGTTCGATTCAGACTGCCAACAAATTTCCAAAGTTCGAAACGGGCTCAGCGTCGGGTTTATACCACGACCTTCGGGTCCCAACGCTCGAGCCCATCAGAAACTCCGTGCCAAATCGAGACACACTTTTAAAATCAGTAAACGTCGGTCCTGGAGAAGCTTCTGCTCCAGGCTGACATCGAAAACTTCCAAGAAAAAAGTGTGGAGCATCATAAGAAAATCAAAGGGAAGAAACACCTGTCCCACTGTGAACCATCTCAAGTTTTCGGACTCTTTAATAACCGGAGAAAAAAAGCAGTTGCTAATCTGCTTGCTTCAACCATTGAAAAGAATTCCTCCTCTTCTAACAAATCAGCCACTTTTGTCAAAAACAAAGCCCTTAAAGAAAAATATCACCCTGCAACTTTTCGTCAGACAACATGGAAGACTACAATCTTCCTTTCACGTTAAACGAACTGAAATCTGCCTTACTCTCTTGCAGCGATTCCTCTCCAGGTATAGATGAAATCCATTATCAACTGTTGAAACATCTTCCGCAAGAAGGTCTGAACATACTGCTACAGGTATACAACCATGTGTGGACTACAGGTTTCTTTCCACCCTCTTGGCGAACAGCCCTCATTATTCCCATCCCCAAACCTGGAAAAGATCTTTCCAACCCATCAAACTACCGTCCCATAGCTTTGACCAGCTGTGTCTGTAAATTGATGGAGAAAAGGTCAATGCTAGGCTCATGTGGAAACTGGAAACCGATGGCCTTTTGGCGAAAGAACAGTGTGGTTTCCGCAAACATCGGACTACAGTTGACCATTGATTCGTCTGGAATCTACACTTCGGAACGCCTTTTTGAACAGACAGCATGCAGTGGCAATTTTCTTTGACTTGGAGAAAGGCCTACGATACCACCTGGAAGTCGGGGATACTTCATGATCTCCATGATCTGGGTTTTCGAGGTCATCTTCCGCTTTTCATTCAAATTTTTTGGCAGCAGAACGTCAGTTTTCAGGTCCGGGTTGGCACCACTCTCTCTGATGTCCATGAGCAGGAGTTGGGTGTTCCACAGGGGAGCATACTGTCCTCCTGCCCTCTTTAGCATTAAGATCAACAACATTGTTCAATCAGTTCAGCAGGGTTCAGACTGCTCATTGTTTGTGGATGATTTCGCTGTCTACGCAACTGGAAGCCTGTACCCGAGTGTCCAGCGCATGCTCCAGCTTTGCGTGGATAAAATCCATCAAATGGGCGGATGAAAACGGTTTCACCTTTTCTGCTACAAAAACACAGTGTATTCACTTCCATAATTTCCGTCAGTTTTTTCCAGATCCTGAACTTCAGAGTAGGGAAATCTCCCATTCCAGCTGTCAAAGAGGCCAAATTTCTAGGGGTTATTTTTGACCAGAAACTTAACTTTCTCAGCCACATCAAAAAACCTCAAAACTGCTTGCCAGAAAGCACTGAATATTCTGCAGGTCGTAGCGCACTCCGACTGGGGCGCTGATAAGAAAACTTTGCTGCACCTCTACAGAGCCTTGGTCGTTCCAAACTGGACTACGGCTGTGCTGTGTACGGCTCTGCAAGATTGTCTTACCTCAAACTCTTGGACCCTATCCACCATCAAGGGCTTCGTCTCTGTCTTGGAGCATTCCGCACCACCCCTGTGTACAGCCTGTACGCAGAGGCAGGTGAACCTTCACTGTCCAACCGCAGGCTGAAACTGTCTTTGAATTATTATATCCGACTGTTCTCAGAACCAGAAAACCCTGCCTATGACTGTGTCTTTGACCCTCCGTTCCAAAGTAAGTTTGAAAACAACCCTAATGTATTCCGCCGTTTGGTCTTCGTATGCAGCCTCACGTGCGGAATGCAGGTCTAGACCTAGGAGTAGTATCCGATTTTTCCAAGTTTCGGATCAATCTCCGTGGACCTTTTCACACCAGAGATTTCATTTTGATCTTGCAGCTTTTCGCAAAGAGTCTACCAGCTCTCTGGCGTACAAGGCATTGTATGTTGACCTCTGTTCCAAATTCCCATCCTATCAAAAAGTTTTCACTGACAGTTCCAAGTCTGAAGATGGAGTGGCCTGTGCAGCCTACTGCCCTGGGGCTCCTTCTCAGATACTGTTGGAACATATACATTCAGATGCTTCTGTCTATTCCGCTGAACTTACTGCTCTGGTTCTGGCTTTGAAGATAATCTCACAATCTTCGAAGAGTGACTTTCTGGTTCTGTCGGATCGCTGTCAGCTTTGGAAGCCATAGCTGGCCGCAACCTTCAGCATCCAGAACTTTTACATTTCTTTGAACTTTTTAGCACGTTGAAAAGCGGACGGTTACAACATTACTCTTGCTTGGGTTCCTGGTCATGTTGGCATCGGCGGGAACGAAATGGTTGATCGTTTAGCCAAGAACGCCACAAGAGAGAAACTGTCCAACATTTATATCCCCTGCTCAGATGTGAAAACCCAAAATTAACGATTATGTGAGAGACCTCTGGCAGGAGGATTGGAACACACAGACGAATAACAAACTCTTTCAGATCCGTCCAAAACTTAAGGACTTCCTCCCATCTACGTCGGGAGGTCGTTAAAGAGGAAACGGTTCTGTGCCGGCTGCACACCGGCCATTCGTATTTTACCCATTTCTTACCTTTTAAAGAGTGAAGAAGCTCCGTGGTGCATTCCATGTCATGCGCCACTCACAATGAAACATGTTCTTTTAGAGTGTTGGGACTTGCACGATGTGAGACACAAACATTTTACAGCGGAGTCCATGAAGATCCTGATGTGATCCTTGAGTTTTTGAGAGAGATTAACATTTTTCATCTGATTTAAGATTTTACGGAAGAAAGATTTTAACGAAGTTTCTGGTACGTTTCTAGACGATGTCATTTAAAGAGATGTATGAAAGTTTTTTTTTTTTTTTTTTTTAAATGACTGGTGAGTTGATTTTAACGTGGTGACAGCCCTGATGTGGCCCTTTGCGGTCGGCTGGGCTGTAAGCAACATTTATCTTATCTTATCCTGGGGTTGCGGGTTCGAATTTCTGTTCAGGGGGAGTTTTCCCTCGGAGTTAACATTGGTTCTGACTCCATTCCCCATACAGTCCTTCGAATGAGACTATAAACCGAGGTTCCGTGTGTGAACGCACGCACAACATCTTGCACACACGTAAAATCCCATCACCAACTTTCGGAAGAGAAGGCCAGTTTGGCCGATTACACATTGCATGCACCTTCCCGAAGATGGAGTATGGCTGCCTTAATGGCGGGATAAAAACGGTCATACACACAAAGCTCCACTGCCTGTCTATACAGGCAGTGTCCGCAGGAGTATCAGCCTGCGTACGTAGAAAGAAAGAAAAAAAAAGAGAAAAGCCTGCCTCCTTTCCTCAGCAGGGACATGCCTGCTTTTCTCCAGCATGTTACTAACATGGAAGCCTGTGACTCACCTTCTCCTCCTTCATCTCTTGGACGTTTCTCTCGTTTCATTTTATACGTTTTACTGGGTGACAACTTTACCGGTACAAGAACGTCTGGTCCATATAGCAATATCTTTCTCCTGTAACTTTTTCTCTGTGACCCAACTCACAGTGACTGATACTGCCAATAGGATCCTGGGGACATACCAAGCACCAGGTCGCTGATGTATCTGTCGTCTGCTGTTGATGCAGCAGGAACATAGAGACGGTGGGAATATGAAAAAAAAACATTCTCCCTCTTTTTCAATCAAAGTTAAAGGAACAAAATTATATCAAATTCCAAGTGTAAAGTCCCAGCTAATGGTAAGTGTTGGTTTTTCTTTTTGTAGAGATGACCTTTTTGACCCAGACAGATTAAGGCCACCCGGCCTGCAAGTAGGAACTTTTCTATGCGGCATGTTCGAAATTTCCTGCCTGAGCAGTAGCTTGGTCTGGGGAACATGCATGCCATTGCATTTAGTGTTGGGAAGAGTACAGCAGAGTGGTTTGGATGAAGGAGGGAGTGAACGGAGAAGTGCACAGGTACACAAAACGTTGTGAGATCAGTTTATGTGATGATTACTTATTAACACTTCGGATGAAGAGGCAGAAAATGGTAAGACCTGTTCACAGGATAAGCTGATTCAGCGATGTAAACATGCGATGCACAGACCAAAGCGATAAACACAGGAAGAGGAAAGAATGAAAGAAGAACGAAAAAAAAGAAAGAAAGAAACAAACGAAAACCAAGAACAAAAGCCTTGAACTCACTCTGGTAGATGGCCTGTCCCATTATCACTGGCTGCTTTTGTGTTCTCAGAGATGAGAGGTATTTTCCATTCCTAACTACAACATTTCTTTTTAACTTTAATTTTCCATAACGTACTAGAATTTAACTGATAGCCAGTATCCAGTTTTAGTACAGTCTGACCAGAAAGACCAAAAAGAAAAGCTGACAAACAAACAAAAACAGTTAGGCTCAGCCAGAACTAATGTACTGTTGTAAAAGAAGTTTCACCCATCTTTTAGCTGGGATCATCCGGGTGTCCCCAAGAATCTCCAGACCATGAAAATGAAACCACACAGTCACACACATGATGATAGATCACTCCACCGTAGACCAACAGAAACACCCCCCCCCCCCCCCCCCAGTGATTTATTTTCTCCTGGAAAAAGGACAGACGAAAGAGGGAACAGTGAAACTGATGGGTGTTTTTGTGTTTGGGCAGTCTGATTGGCAGTCTGTACGGACGTATCATTGGTCTGGCCATGGTGTCCTGGTTTGGCATTCACATCGGAGAAGACTCCTATTGGAAGTGGATGGATCCTGGGGCCTTCGCTCTGATTGGTGCAGCCTCCTTCATGGGCGGAGTCACGCGCCTCACCATGACAGTGACTGTCATCATGGTGTGTTTTAGTGTGTGTGTGTGTGTGTGTGTGTGTGTGTGTGTGTGTGTGTGTATGTGTGTGTGTGTGTGTATGTGTGTGTGTGTGTGTGTGTGTGTGTGTGTGTGTGTGTTTTAGTGTGTGTGTGTGTGTGTGTGTGTGTGTGCGTGTGTGTGTGTGTGTATGTATGTGTGTGTGTGCATGTGTGCGTGTGTATGTGTGTGTATATATGTATATATATGTGTGTGTGTGTTTATGAGTTCATGTGCTTGCAATTGCGTGAATTGAAGTGCCGTGAATGGTTAAATTTATGTCCTATTAGCCAGAGGCTTGTAATAAGATAAGATAATGTTGCTTATAGCCCAGCCGACCACAAAGGGCCACATCAGGGCTGTCACAGAGGCTTGTAAAGAAAATTGTTTCCCAACTGAGGTCTATATGGTGTCGTATACTTGTATTTGTGCAGACTTGTATGCACAGCTGTCAATGTTTAAATTTAAATTCTCAAGAAATTTGCATATTCTAAAAATCATTCACAAAAAGTGTTATATTGGTTAATTCAAAATTCATTCATAAGAGTGGGACTCTGAGATTTTGGTTTTAACTCATATAATTTGAGAGAAGTGCCAGTAATACATATGGTGACATAGCATGGTGTCAGAGTAAAGAATTGCCAACAATGCGAATAGTGACAGGTAATGTGATATTCATGATTTAATTTGATTCTGTTAACGAGGAAATTTGTTCACTCCATTCATTTATTTTACTGTTGAACTTTAGTGCTGTTGTCTGTGAAGCTAAATATTGTGCAGATCGTGATTCTTACATCAATAAAATTAATGTGGAATTTTTTTGTGGCAGATTTAGTTCATAAAATCTGATTTAACTTCTATTTTTCTCATACTCATCTGTCCAAACAAATACCCTATCATAACTTTTCCATTTTAGAATTTTTGTTTTGCCGATGAAAGTGATTTATTTAGATTTTGTCAACATATCTTTTGCATTGAAAGCAATTCCTTGCCATTGAAAATGGTAACTGTAAACAGGCCAGTAATTTTTGCCAGCCAGTTTTCACTTTAAAGTAATGGTGTTGCTTTTATTTTCTTTGCATAGGTGAATTATTTGCATCATTGCATTGAAATTTTTTTTTCTGAGTTCAACCTTATACAATCCAAAATCATTCATTAGAGAGCAAATCAATAAAAAAAAAAAGAAAAATCAAGTTATCGTGGGAATCTGAAATTGGCAAACATATTGGAAAAGGTTGAGACCAGGGGCCTGATAAGCAGCTAGAACTGCCACTTCAGAGGCCTGTCATGAAGGTGGGGGGGGGGGGGGGGGGGGGGGGGGGGGGGGAGCCTCCGATGGAAATGGGCCAAAGAGAAAGGCCTGATAAGCAGCTAGAACTGCCACTTCAGAGGCCTGTCATGAAGGGGGGGGGGGGGGGGGGGGAGCCTCAGATGGAAATGGGCCAAAGAGAAAGGCCTGATAAGCAGCTAGAACTGTCACTTCAGAGGCCTGTAATTGGGGGAGGGGGGGCGGGGGGGGGGGGGGGGGAGCCTCCGATGGAAATGGGCCAAAGAGAAAGGCTGATAAGCAGCTAGAACTGTCACTTCAGAGGCCTGTCATTGGGGGGAGGGGGGGGGGAAGCCTCGATGGAAATGGGCCAAAGAGAAAGGCCTGATAAGCAGCTAGAACTGTCACTTCAGAGGCCTGTCATGGGGGAGGGGGGGGGGGGGGGGGAAGCCTCCGATGGAAATGGGCCAAGAGAAAGGCCTGATAAGCAGCTAGAACTGTCACTTCAGAGGCCTGTCATGGGGGGGGGGGGGGGGGGGGGGGAGCCTCCGATGGAAATGGGCCAAAGAGAAAGGCCTGATAAGCAGCTAGAACTGTCACTTCAGAGGCCTGTTATTGGGGGGGGGGAGCCTCCGATGGAAATGGGCCAAAGAGAAAGGCCTGATAAGCAGCTAGAACTGTCACTTCAGAGGCCTGTCATGGGGGGGGGGGGGGGGGGGGGGGAGCCTCCGATGGAAATGGGCCAAAGAGAAGGCCTGATAAGCAGCTAGAACTGCCACTTCAGAGGCCTGCCATGGGGTGGGGAGGGGGGGTGGGGGTGGGGAGGGTGGGGGTAGCCTCAGATGGAAATGGGCCAAAGAGAAAGGCCTGATAAGCAGCTAGAACTGTCACTTCAGAGGCCTGTCATGGGGGGGGGGGGGGGGTGGGGAGCCTCAGATGGAAATGGGCCAAAGAGAAAGGCCTGATAAGCAGCTAGAACTGTCACTTCAGAGGCCTGTCTTTGGGATGGGGGGGGGGGGGGGGGGGGGGGGGGGGGGGGGGGGCGGAGCCACAGATGGAAATAGGCCAAAGATAAAAGAAAAATATTCTGCATGAACCATGCGCTGCTGCTTACGAAAATCTAATTTCCTGTCGAGCGCATTATGTTAAGGTAATTGGATATGAAAATATTTTGAGTTTAAAGCTCTGTTGGCTGTGTGATTTTGACTCTAGGCAACTATGTTATGATAAATGAATGTTTGAACAGTTGTCTGTGATAATGCATGCTTGTGTGTTCAATTATTATACAGTGAGTAGGATAGGTTTGGATGTGTTCATTTATGTAAGTGCATGTGTGTGTGTGTGTGCGTGTGTGTGTGTGTGTGTGTGCTTATGTGTTTGTGTGTGTGTGTGTTTATGTGTGTGTGTGTATGTGTGTGAACATACTTCTTTAGTTTCGATTAACTTGTCAGCTCAGAGTTTTCATTGCATACTTCGCCAGTGTTGATTCACATTGTCAGCCAAATGTTTATCTGCTTTTTGAACCAGTGTTTATGCTATGCAATAGTCGTGTGTTGATAAAAAGTGGCTGTGTATAGGTAATGTTCTGGTACAATGGAATCTCTCCTTAAAGACATGTAACACGACTAGTTGAGTTTTAATGGGAGTTTTAATTTGGCGGTAAATCTTTGGTGGAGTTCCAGGTAATTGCGCCTTGTACCTGCTGTGTGCAAGCCAACTTTGCATTCCTGACCAGAAGCCTTCCTTTCTTTCTGTTGAAGTTCCCTGGTGAACGTGAGGCTGAGCTTTTATGACAGACTTGTGGTTATGACAAGTCAGGAAGTCATGGTGTGTTCTGTGCCTGGTGATAGGAGTGAAGACTGCACATATGACTCCTCCTGGAGAAAGTTTATTGGCCATTCCAGTCCATGAAACAGATGATGGTCTTGGGAAATGTGAAATTTTGGGGAAAAGAAGATTGGTGTCGATCTTGAAAAATGTTCAGTGCAAATATTATACAGTGTTGTAACTACTGCAAGTCTAATTCTACAGCTGTAGTAATTGTTAAAAGCAGGTCAGAAGGTGAGTATTTTGTAGCTGTGCCGATTGCTCATTGAGTCATTGAATGATTGATGTGTATAGATTCCATAAATCTGCATTATTTCATTGATTATCTTGCTGTAAACAGGAGCAGTTCATGAGATTTGAACTTCATTTGAACTGTGCATAATCTAGCCTTGTTTCCATGGACCCAGCTGTTATTGTGCATATTGTGATCGTCTAGCATTGTCAGCTTTCCTATACTCAGACATCATTTGCTCCGGCTGACACATTATTGTGGGGGACTCTGGGAGTTCTTTCAATGTGAATAGTGTCCTGGTAATTCTGAGAAAGTAGTTTCCTCTTTAATGTTTTACTTTTACTGTCTTTTTATATTTCTTTTTTTTAAATTTTTTTTTATTTTGTTTTTCTGTCCACTGTGTTACTGCCTTCGTGGTTCATTCACCTGTTTGTTCTAGAAAATCTTTACATGTTTTTTTGTCTTGTTGATTTTTTTTTTTCTAATTAGTGACATGGCAGTGGAACTGTACTGTACTTGTTTGTTGTCCAGAGTTGACACTGTCCATTGTGCAATGTCTGTACGTCCACACGGTCCTTTTGCTGTTCTGGAGGCGTGTTATGATTCTTATTTATTTTGTTTTATGATTCTTATTTATTTTGTTTTATGATTCTTATTTATTTTGTTTTCGTTTGTTCTTGGGGCAATAAATTAAGTTGAGTGGCGCTTGCGGCATGGTCTGCTTTTATCAGCCTTAAGGGATTCAGTAAGTTAGTAATCATGCTGTTTGCAAGACAGAGGGTTTTTTTTCTCCAGAGTGGTGAGAACCTCAAAAAGATTTTCTGTGATTGATGATAGTAAACTAAAATTCTGACACACTTCTGGCGACTCAACTTCTTTTGCAGTTATTGACTGACACAAACAAATTTCTCTTGTCCACTGAAATCTGTATCGAGCAAACTCCGCTGTTACGTAGAGAGAGAAAAATGTTCTGGAAAAGCAAGTCCTTAAGGGGGGAGGGAATGTTAAGAGGGAAACCCTCTATCCCAGGGGGGTTCCACTGCACTGGATGTTGATGTATGTGGGCAGATGGAGCAGGGGGTTCCACTGAATTGGATGTTGATGTATGTGGGCAGATGGAGCAGGGGGTTCCACTGCACTGGATGTTGATGTATGTGGGCAGATGGAGCAGGGGGTTCCACTGCACTGGATGTTGATGTATGTGGGCAGATGGAGCAGGGGGTTCCACTGCACTGGATGTTGATGTATGTGGGCAGATGGAGCTGACCAATGACGTGCAGGTGTTGCTGCCGGTGATGGTGTCGGTGATGGTGTCCAAGTGGGTGGGGGACTTCTTCACCCACCCCATCTTCCACGCTCACCTGGAGATGAAGTGTATCCCCTTCCTGGAGTCTGACCCCAGGGTCACCATCATGGGGAAAAGGTGGGGTACTTCTCGGGTATCTGGTGTTGCTTTTCACCTTTTTGTTTGTTTGTTGTGGTCTCCTGTTTTTGTTTCTGTGTTTACATCTTTGAGATATTTTATGCTGAACTGTTATGTCTGATGAAATAAGCACTTTGGGGAAAACAGGCACTTGCAAACAAGTTCTCTGTCTTGCTGAGTGGGCCTGGAGGTGTAGGAAGCAATGGGGATGAAGGAGATGATTATCAAACCTGTGAAGAAAAAGATTTGTTTCGTTACGCCGAATCCACTTTTCTTTTGTTTTTGGGGACTCGCCAGTGGAACACGCACCGGTAGTATTAGTCCATTCGTGGTGTGTTACAGAGACTTTCATTCCTGCAGTAAATTGCTGTATTGTTTCTTTTAGTCTGTTAATCAATGTTGCTTTCCTTTTTCTTACTTTGTTCTTTTAAAAATTTTTTTTTTTTTTTTTACATTGCATCTCTGGGTTTGTAATTTGTTTTTCAAACTGTTTCTTATCTCTCGTGCTGTAAGTGGCATTCTTTAATACCACTTGTCCCAACTCTCTCACAACCACATTCAAGTTTGCTGTGTCACAGTTGGGCTGCAGTAGTCCAAATGAATCCCTTCATATCAGTTTGTGACGAAGGTACCTGCCAGAGGACACTCTGCACTGATGCAAAATCACTTAAATGGTGTCGCAGTGGTGATCACTGTGATCCATCATGCCTATGTCAGTTAAATGGTGTCACAGTGGTGATCACTGTGATCCATCATGCCTATGTCAGTTAAATGGTGTCACAGTGGTGATCACTGTGATCCATCATGCCTGTATCACTTAAATGGTGTCACAGTGGTGATCACTGTGATCCGTCATGCCTGTATCATTTAAATGGTGTCACAGTGGTGATCACTGTGATCTGTCATGCCTGTATCACCTAAATGGTGTCACAGTGGTGATCACTGTGATCCGTCATGCCTATATCATTTAAATGGTGTCACAGTGGTGATCACTGTGATCTGTCATGCCTGTATCGCTTAAATGGTGTCACAGTGGTGATCACTGTGACTCATCATGCCTATATCACTTAAATGGTGTCACAGTGGTGATCACTGTGATCCGTCATGCCTGTATCACTTAAATGGTGTCACAGTGGTGATCACTGATCCGTCATGCCTATATCATTTAAATGGTGTCACAGTGGTGATCACTGTGATCTGTCATGCCTGTGTCACCTAAATGGTGTCACAGTGGTGATCACTGTGATCCGTCATGCCTATATCATTTAAATGGTTGTCACAGTGGTGATCACTGTGATCTGTCATGCCTGTATCACTTAAATGGTGTCACAGTGGTGATCACTGTGATTCGTCATGCCAAGGACAAAACCGTCGAAGCTGTTGGTTCTCGGGTTAGGTGCTCAGTCATGGAACCAGACGGGTGGTCGCAAAGAAGAAACGGTTCTATGCCAGCTGCACACCGGTCATTCGTATTTCACCCATTCCTACCTTTTAAAGAGTGAAGAAGCTCTGTGGTGCATTCCATGTTATGTGCCACTCACAATGAAACATTCTTTTAGAGTGTTGGGACTTGCATGATGTGAGACAGAAACATTTTACAGCAGATTCCATGAAGATCGTGTTCAGAGATGTTCCAGCTGATGTGATCATTGAGTTCTTGAAAGAGATCAACATTTTTCATCTGATCTGAGATTTTACAGTGGAAAGTTTTTTAACAAAATTTCGGGTGGGATTTTAGAAGACATATTTTAAAGAGTTGTGTGAATGAATGACTTGTGAGTTGATTTTAACGTGGTGACAGCCCTGATATGGCCCCTTGCGGTCGGCTGGGCTATAAGCAACATGACCTTACTTGACTGGGGAGCTGGGACAGTGATCGTCCACAACAAAGTCCTCCCAGCAGCATTACCGACCCGTTAATCTGCTGACTTGGCGACGCCAGCACCTCGCAGACATGGGGGAACTCAACAACAGGGAGATCATCATCGATAGAGCCAGGCGTGCAGGGCCACACCGTGGGAAACGTTTTCGTGATGATTGTCCATGTTAGTTGGAGACCATAGCACTGCACGGTACTCTGCGTTTTCCTGTCATGATTGATGTTGATGTCAGCCGGTCTGGGAGAGGCGGACACAGGGAGCCAGCATGTTGCTGTTCAGGGACAGCATGATGGTGTGGAGCTGGGGATTGAACATGGTTGAAAGTGCGCCGATATAGTGTTTGTTGGTGTGTGGTGTGTATGAAGTACATTAGGAAGCTGTTTAGTGTGTGTGTGTGTGTGTGTGTGTGTGTGTGTGTGTGAGTGTGTGTGTGTGTGTGTGTGTGTGCGTGTGTGTGTGTGAGTGTGTGTGTGTGTGTGTGTGTGTGTGTGTGTTGTTTTTGTTTGTTTCTTTGTTTTTAATCACACTTTGGCAGTATAAGAGTTGAGCACAGCAGAAGGCACAGAAGACATGTCAGGTGTGTGTTGTTGTGTAGTGTGTGTCATTTTTGTTTCTGTGTAAAGTCAGACCCCTCTTGTTGCAGCAGTGTTATTGAGCTGTGTATAGTAATTGACATTCTGTGATGGGTTGTGTTGTCTGTAAAATGCGGTATGTTTGTGTTTTGCTGAATCATGCCAAAGTGTAATGTTTGTGTCAAATTTGTGTCAGCACAAAGTATCATCTGTGTTGTTGTTTTTGCTTTAAGGCAATGTGCGGCAGTGAAATATGTCAAAATTCGGTCATTTTGGCTATTTTTAGATTTTCACATTTTTACTAACTACAATGTGTCTATTTTCATATTACATACTTGAATTGCACTGAAATGATGTGATTTTGAAATAAAAATGCTTTTAAAACCCTAACCCATTCGTGTTTGCGTTCGTTTGTGTCATAAAATTTGTCAAAATGATGATTTTCCGACCTAGTGACAGGCATTTCTTCGTCCCGAACCTCGTCATGCCGCACATCATAGGAAACTAGATTGTCTCCCTACACCATACAGCAGAGCATTTTCCACCAAATTCCACTCAGTTCCGACTGGAAGTCGTTTTAGATCATTAGCATATGACCACATTCTCCTTATATGGAGAATGACGCGGAAACGAGCCGCCTGATTCGTTGATTCGGGTCACGTGACACCCTCGAGATTGCAAATGGCGGTTGTTTACATCGTGTTCGATCGAAGACCAGAGTTAAAAAAATGGCTCGTGTAAAAAAGTCTACTATTCAGTCGGCTAAGAAAAGCAAGTCGAAGCGAAAAAAACCACCTCGCGTATGCAAGGCAGTGCAAAGCTTTGCAAGAAAGGGGAAGATCGACGAGAATCGGCCCTGAGCATGACCGGCGTCAGTGCCTTCAACAAGCACTGCTTCGTGTTCGTCAGTGCCATCAACATCAACATGTGTTCAGGATTCTGTGTTAGGTGGTAAAACCCGCACACAGTTCAAACACCAGTCATATGAAGCTGTCAGAAATCTGGAGAGTGCCTTTACATCAGCCTTTGGTGACTGTGTCGAGGAGAGCACATCGTCGAAGCGAGGGATTGTCGACTTCAGCTGTGTTGACAGATTTGTGAAAAAACTAAGTTGCTCCCAGTGCAAAAATGAAACGTTGTGTTTCAGAACTGATAGGAAGAAACCATGTGGGTTAGCTGTGCACGGATATGTGTACTGTTATAGCTGTGAACAAGCTGTAGAGGGCACAGAAGATTTTTTAGCAGAGAGAGGTGGTGGAGAGATGAAAGATTACACTGTCAACAGGCAAGCTGTGTATTCTGCATTAGTGTGTGGTTTGGGAGCAACAACTTTCAACAAATTTTGTGAAAGCTTGGATCTCCAAGGACTGCACCACAAAACTTTTCACAAGAAAGCAGGCAAACTATACAATAAATTAGAAGACTTTGAAAGATACTTTGCACTCACAGCAGAGTATGTGAGGCAAGTCCATGCACAACATACCGGCACCCCCCTTGGCCCTGATGATGTGCTTGACATCAGTGTTAGTTTTGATGGCACTTGGCTAACCAGAGGACACAGTTCTCATATTGGAGTAGGTTGTGTGGTGGATCTTCTGACAGGGCTGTGTCTTGATGCTCATGTCATGTGCACCTACTGTCAAGTGTGTGAATCCACGGGGAAGAAACTGTATGCAGAGAACCCTATGGAGTATCCTGCATGGGTGGTTCAACATCTTGAAACATGTGACAAGAATTTTACAGGTGAGCTATATTTTTTGTCCTTTTTTTGCATTATTTCAAGTGTTTCAGTTTTGTATTGACAGTATGCTTGAAAAAAATTATGAACACAAAATCAAACAGAAAACTGAAAAGCAGTGTGAACTACTTGAACACTCACACACACACACACACACACACACACACACACACACACACACACACACACACACACACACACACGCACACACACAGAATCAAAGAAAGTCTTCCAGATTTATTTTTGTTTTATTTGGTTTTGATGTCAAGTTATGTGTGTGACTGTGTGTGTGAGTGAGTGAGTGTGGTGTGTGTGTGTGTGTGTGTGTGTGTGTGTGTGTGTGTGTGTGTGTGTGTGTGTGTGTTGTAAATCATGAAAGCAAAGTTGTACATTTATGTATAAAAATGCATTCACTCACACACATACACACATGATAACAGGCATATCAGTCCAGTAACATTGTATCAAACTTTATGTGTACAGGATCCTCTGGCATGATGGAGGTGGAGGCAGCTCGTGTGATCTGGCGGCGCTCAGTGGAACGCTACAAACTGCGATACACTGTCTGCCGTCAGATGGGGATGCCAAGACCTACAATGAGCTGACAGCCATCAAGCCTTACGGTGATGAGGTGGAGATTGAGAAGGAAGAATGCATCAATCATGTCAGCAAGCGGCTTGGTTCAGCTTTGCGAAATCTAGTGGCGGATTGTCGCAAGAAAGGTATCACCCTTGGAGGTCGTGGCCGTGGTAATCTAACACAGAATGCCATACGGAAGCTGACCATCTACTACAACCGTGCCATCCGCAAGAGTAGCAGTGCTGAAGAAATGAAAAAGGCCATCAAGGCTTCTCTTCAACACTGTTATTCTACTGAAAGCAAGCCCCAGCATGAACTGTGCCCTGTGGGTGTTGACTCCTGGTGCTTCTATCAGGCTGCCCTGGCTCAACGTCAGGTTCCGGTCACCATGATAAGCTCATCCACACCCCACTCAATTACAGTAAACTGCACCAGCACCTGGAACCCATCTATGAAAGGCTGACAGACACTCAGCTTCTAAGCAGGTGTGTTGCTGGCAAAACACAAAACTCCAATGAGTGCTTGCACAGCCTGATCTGGTCCCGCTGTACCAAGGACAAGTTTGCCTCACGCCAGCGGGTGATGTTTGCAGTCTACACAGCCATCAGTGAGTTCAACTTTGGCCCTAGTGCTGCTCAGGACACTGCCAGCTTCTTTGGTTTTCAAAGAGGAACTCACATGAAGAGGCTAGGGGCAAGCAGGCAGCAGAAGAGGGAGAGGAACAGCGTCAAGTTCCAGAGAGACAAGGCCAACAAGCGGCGGGACACAGTTCGAGCTGCCCGACTGAAGAGACAGGAGGAGCTGATGATGCTGGAAGGGGGCCCTGCCTATGCTGCAGGGCAGTTCTGACTGTGTGGTGTTGTGCTGTGGGGCTGGCTGGGGGACCTGAAACTTTTAACCAGGTCTGTAAGTAAACCATGTGTGTGTCACTGTGTTTGTGCTCCTTTTGTCTGCGTTTTTCTCATTTTCTGTTTTTGCTCCGCATGCTGTACAAGTATTAAAATTTCTCAGAAACTGTCTATTCAAATCTAATGAAATTTGGCACATATGTACATTGTTGTCTTATTGACATTTTTATAGAATGATTTTTAAAAAATCTGTTTTATTTTTTATTTTCATGATGTCGATTGCATGATACCGCTGATAATTTGAGGCAATATTTTTTGAAAAATCATTAAAAATTAATTTTGCACAAAATCAAAAATATCTCTCTATTAGAATGTAAAGAGACTCATAGTGTACATGTGTGCCAAAAATCATGGATCTGTGATGGATAATACCTGAGTAAAATCATTTCTTAAAAATCCAATATGGCGGATGTTTATCTTGGTTGCCATGGCAACGGTAAAAAATAAGGTTGATTTGTTGGTATATTTTGTGTTAGGACTCATAGCAGTATCAATTCAAATGACAAAAAATGTCTTATTTCCTATATTCTGAAAATTAGATTTTACTGCCTCACATTGCCTTAACTAATGTGTGTGTGTTGTTGTGGCAGCATAAAGCTGGAGCTGTACACAGTGACAGATGTGATGTCTTCCCTGTGGACACGGTCAGAGAGATAGAGAGCGTGCGTCACTTGTCACAGCTGTTGCTTCACACGGTGCACGGCGGATTTCCTGTGGTCCGAAAAACGGCTTCTGGGCACAGGGTCTTTGTGGGCTCCATTTCCAGGTAGGATGTTGTATAGACGCCTTTGAAAATGGACACATCAAACTAGTATGTTACATTTAGTTTGTTTGTTTTGCTGTCTTCTGTCCCCCCTCCCCTCTCCCTCTTTCAGGGACATCACGTCCCTGCTGCCTATTCCGTGAAGTCACATTCAGGATGGTCATGTCACTGCCACACCACAGAAGCTGTTAGTGTCAGGTTGCCGAAAGGCAACCCTCAGAGGAGACCCTGAACTTACAATGCTTCCAAGTCCTTCCTGTGGTGTCTAGCCTAACGATACTTGTGTTCCAACTTGCACACAACCGTCACTTGGTCTTCTACTGAGTGACAACAATGGTTTAATCATTGAGCCGGCATGAGAGAGTGTCCCTGTTTGGAGGATGCCACCTTGTACCTCCAGTGACCGTCCCCCATCAGCCAGCCACCTGTCCTACATCAGCAGACTTGCCACAGGTTCACAAGGGAGTGGACAGGGACAGGAAAAATGAAAACTGAGGTCACCAGGAAAGCAGGGCGTGAAGGGTCACAGGATGAAACTGAGGTCACCAGGAAAGCAGGGCGTGAAGGGTCACAGGATTTGGGACTGTTTTGAATGAAGATCGGAGTGGACGGTGAAGATGGTAGTATGGAAATCCATTCTGATCGAAGAATGCCTGACAGGGTCGTATTGAATGTGCGCCAAAGAGATAGACACCTACTGTATTTGTTGGTGAGACAGTTAGAGTAACGTGTCAGAGATGCATCTGCTTAGTGGCAGAAGCTTCGATTTTGTTCCAGTGCTCCGTTCTAGCCCATAGCACACGCACAGCTGAGGGTAGGGATCAACCAGGGCTGAAAAATGCCACAGGTGAGTCTCTCTGTTTGAATGCAAACCCGTAGCTTCCCTCCTTTATTCTGCAACACTGACCACTGCACTACGGCTGCTGGTACAGCAAGGCCATGGAATCGAGTGCCTTTGGGTGCAGGGCTCTGTGGACTCTGTTACACGGGTGCAGATTTTGTTGGTTGCTGAATAGACATCTGCAGTGTTTGTAATAATGGGACTAGAGTTGTTGGTTGCTGAATAGACATCTGCAGTGTTTGTAATGATGGGACTAGAGTTGTTGGTTGCTGAATAGACATCTGCAGTGTTTGTAATGATGGGACTAGAGTTGGACCCTATCCACCATCAAGGGCTTCGTCTCTGTCTTGGAGCGTTCCGCACCACCCTGTGTACAGCCTGTACGCAGAGGCAGGTGAACCTTCACTGTCCAATCGCAGGCTGAAACTGTCTTTGAATTATTACATCCGACTGTTTCAGAACCGCAAAATCCTGCCTATGACTGTGTTTTTGACCCTCCGTTCCAAAGTAAGTTTGAAAATAACCCGAAATGTATTCCGCCGTTTGGGCTTCGTATGCAGCCTCACGTGCGGAATGCAGGTATAGACCTGGGAGTAGTTTCCGATTTTTCCAAGTTTCCGGATCAACCTCCATGGACCTTTTTCACACCAGAGATTCGTTTCGATCTCGCAGCTTTCCGTAAGGAGTCTACCAGCTCTCTGGCGTACAAGGCTTTGTATGCCGAGCTCTGTTCCAAATTCCCATCCTATCAAAAGTTTTCACTGACGGTTCCAAGTCTGAGGATGGAGTGGCCTGTGCAGCCTACTGCCCTGGTGCTCCTTCTCAGATATTGTTGGAACATATACATTCAGATGCTTCTGTCTATTCTGCTGAACTTACTGCTCTAGTACGGGCTTTGAAGATAATCTCCCATTCTTCGAGGAGGGACTTTCTGGTTCTGTCGGATTCGCTGTCAGCTTTGGAGGCCATAGCTGGCCGCAACCTTCAGCATCCAGAACTTTTACTTTTTTTTGAACTTTTTAGCAAGTTGAAGGCGGACGGTTACAACATTACTCTTGCTTGGGTTCCTGGCCATGTTGGCATCGGCGGGAACGAAATGGTTGATCGTTTAGCCAAGAACGCCACAAGAGAGAAACTGTCCAACACTTATATCCCTGCTCAGATGTGAAACCCAAAATTAACGATTATGTGAGAGACCTCTGGCAGGAGGATTGGAACACACAGACGAATAACAAACTCTTTCAGATCCGTCCAAACCTTAAAGACTTCCTCCCATCTACGTCGGGTGGTCGTAAAGAGGAAACGGTTCTGTGCCGGCTGCACACCGGCCATTCGTATTTTACCCATTCTTACCTTTTAAAGAGTGAAGAAGCTCCGTGGTGCATTCCATGTCATGCACCACTCACAATGAAACATGTTCTTTTAGAGTGTTGGGACTTGCACGATGTGAGACACAAACATTTTACAGCGGAGTCCATGAAGATCCTGTTCAGGGATGTCCCGCCTGACGTGATCCTTGGGTTTTTGCGAGAAATTAACATTTTTCATCTGATTTGAGATTTTACGGAAGAAGGATTTTTAACAAAGTTTCTGGTTCGTTTGTAGACGATGTCATTTAACGAGATGTGTGAAAGTTTTTTTTTTGTTTTTTTTAAATGACTGGTGAGTTGATTTTAACGTGGTGACAGCCCTGATGTGGCCCTCTGCGGTCGGCTGGGCTATAAGCAACATTATCTTATCTTATCTGCTGAATAGACATCTGCAGTGTTTGTAATAATGGGACTAGAGTTGTTGGTTGCTGAATAGACATCTGCAGTGTTTGCACTGATGGGACTAGAGTTGTTGGTTGCTGAATAGACATCTGCAGTGTTTGCACTGATGGGACTAGAGTTGTTGGTTGCTGAATAGACATCTGCAGTGTTTGTAATGATGGGACTAGAGTTGTTGGTTGCTGAATAGACATCTGCAGTGTTTGCACTGATGGGACTAGAGTTGTTGGTTGCTGAATAGACATCTGCAGTGTTTGTAATGATGGGACTAGAGTTGTTGGTTGCTGAATAGACATCTGCAGTGTTTGTAATGATGGGACTGGAGCACCACTGGCCACAGGATGTTTGTGGGCTCTGTTCTCAAGTTTGAGCATTAACAGCAACTCTTGTTATTTTGTAGGCATCCTTGAAGTTGAAGATTTAATTACAATGTTTGTAATGAGATACCAGCCGCCGTGCGAAGTGGTTAGCGTCGCAGACTCCCAGCTGGGAGGTCGTGGGTTCGAATCCCATCAGAAGTTATGTGGGTTTTTCTGCCCCGACCGGCTCCTACCCAGAGTTGAGTTGCTGCGGACTCAGTTGAGAAGACTGGAACCACACAGTCGAGTTTCGTCCACTTAATGGATGCGTTTCTGAGAGTGTTGCTCAAATTTCCTGACCAACACTGCAGGTGCCTGTATCTCTCGGGCCTGGTTGACGCCGGGATATATTATGAAAGGAAGCGTAGAGTACAGCCCTGTCATGTAGTCTCAGACCGAAATGGAAATCCGTAGCATCATCTTAATCATCCTCATTCTCATCGATCAGCATTAAAAAAAAAAAGTCTCAAGTTCTGTGGCCCTTCATGCCCTGCTCTCATGGTGACCTCAATTTCGATGTCCTCTCCACGTCTGTGGCCTTGGTTTGGTTCCGTCGGGGTCACCAGTATCGGCGAGTCTATGGGGGCTGTCGTTGGACGGACGTGGTGGCGCCCTCCGGAGGGAGAGCTCACTCACGCCGGCTCTGCGACTAAGCAAATACTGTCGTCAGTAGGGGGCTTAGTATGTGGTGTCCTGTGTAGGTTAGATCAGAACAAGCGCCACTGAACACCACCGAAGTGACTCGGCAGCAGTGCAGTGTCTCCTCCGGTGGGTTGCCTCTTGACGACTTGACATTGACTGCTCCCTGTGGATTGCTGGTGCCGGGGCTGCGGCGGGGCTGACCGGGCTGTGGCTGTGGACGGGGTGTCGGAATGAGCGGCGTGGGTGCACTGCCTCTGAGGTGGCGCAGAGGTTGGGACAGCCCAAAAAAAAAAAAAAAAAATGTTTGTAATGAGATGACTAGAATACCTCTGGCTGTGCAATGTTTGTGGACTCTCATCAAATTTGAGCATTGAAAACAATATTTGTTTCAGGAAAAAAAATGGAAGGAGCAGAAGCTTTTGACGAAAATCGTTACCTTGGTAGATCCCATGATCAGAGTGCTTGTAAGTGGATTTACTGGGGTAATGATTTTGTTAATGCAGCTGCTCCTTTTATGTGCTAAAGTAGAGTTGTCATTATACTGATGAAAGAGTCACGACTTACGTGTGTTATGTATTCCCTCAGACTGTAGTTGTTGTTCAGACTTGTTACTTGTACTCATAACCTTTTTTTCTTTTTGGCTTTCTCATCATGTGAGGCACTTCAGTGGGATGACCTCCAGGCCAGCCATCCCGCCTTCCTGTCTTAACTATATTGTGTATTCCTCCAGATCTGGCACTGTTGTTCCTACTGGTGACCTGCATCACACCTGTTCATTACGCATGTCCTCACATCTGGCACTGTTGTTCCTAGTGGTGACCTGCATCACACTGTTCATTACGCATGTCCTCACATCTGGCACTGTTGTTCCTAGTGGTGACCTGCATCACACCTGTTCATTACGCATGTCCTCACATCTGGCACTGTTGTTCATACTGGTGGGTGACCTGCATCACATCTGTTCATTACGCATGTCCTCACATCTGGCACTGTTGTTCATACTGGTGGGTGACCTGCATCACACCTGTTCATTACGCATGTCCTCAGATCTGGCACTGTTGTTCATAGTGGTGACCTGCATCACACCTGTTCATTACGCATGTCCTCGCATCTGGCACTGTTGTTCATAGTGGTGACCTGCATCACACCTGTTCATTACGCATGTCCTCACATCTGGCACTGTTGTTCATACTGGTGGGTGACCTGCATCACACCTGTTCATTACGCATGTCCTCAGATCTGGCACTGTTGTTCATAGTGGTGACCTGCATCACACCTGTTCATTACGCATGTCCTCACATCTGGCACTGTTGTTCATACTGGTGGGTGACCTGCATCACACCTGTTCATTACGCATGTCCTCACATCTGGCACTGTTGTTCATACTGGTGGGTGACCTGCATCACACCTGTTCATTACGCATGTCCTCAGATCTGGCACTGTTGTTCATAGTGGTGACCTGCATCACACCTGTTCATTACGCATGTCCTCACATCTGGCACTGTTGTTCATAGTGGTGACCTGCATCACACCTGTTCATTACGCATGTCCTCAGATCTGGCACTGTTGTTCATAGTGGTGACCTGCATCACACCTGTTCATTACGCATGTCCT
Organism: Conus ventricosus; assembly: GCA_018398815.1. NCBI lineage: Eukaryota > Metazoa > Mollusca > Gastropoda > Neogastropoda > Conidae > Conus > Conus ventricosus. Next base: position 3,627,141 of record CM031612.1, on the reverse strand, counting down.
CAGATCTGGCACTGTTGTTCATAGTGGTGGGTGACCTGCATCACACCTGTTCATTACGCATGACCTCACATCTGGCACTGTTGTTCATAGTGGTGACCTGCATCACACCTGTTCATTCAGCGTGTCCTCCACATCTGGCACTGTTGTTCCTACTGGTGGGTGACCTGCATCACACCTGTTCATTACGCATGTCCTCACATCTGGCACTGTTGTTCCTACTGGTGACCTGCATCACACCTGTTCATTACGCATGTCCTCAGATCTGGCACTGTTGTTCATAGTGGTGACCTGCATCACACCTGTTGATTACGCATGTCCTCAGATCTGGCACTGTTGTTCATAGTGGTGGGTGACCTGCATCACACCTGTTCATTACGCATGTCCTCAGGCTGGAGCTGTTGGTGTTGCTGACGAAGGAGGAGCTGTTCACCGAAGGGGAGCACAGGATGAGGATGACGCCGCAGCAGCGGGAAATCAACTGGGTGGAGTACGAAGAGGTCAGTACGAAGAGGTCAGCGCGGAGCGTGGTCTTAACTCGCTGCAGTGTGGGACTGCGTGAAACTCTGTGTTCAAGCAAGATATTCTAACAACAGCTAGCAGTGTGATTTTGTAGTCCATGGTAGTTCTGCCTGATCGGTTGGTAACCAGAGATTTTGGTACAGTTGTACTAGGTAACCAGAGATTTTGGTACAGTTGTACTAGGTAACCAGAGATTTTGGTACAGTTGTACTACTGCCACTGCTAAGAGGTTTTTTTTCTGATCGGTAAAGTTAAGGAAAGTGTTTTCTCGGTTGCTAGCGGAGGCTGTAGTTTTTTGTCCAAAACTGAAAGAAATGCATAGGTACTTTAAGTAACTTTAATCTTCTGTTCACTGATTTCTGTTATTGTTTCTTCTTTCTTTCCTTCTTTACTTGTTTGGCCATTATAGGGAATGAAGATTCAGGGTGTGCTACATGCATGTATCTTTTGTTTGTCATTTTTTTGTGTGTATTTTGTACGTGTATGATTTTGTCCTCTGAGTTTGTACATATGTGCGTTTGATCTTCATTGTTTGGTGTGTGAGGTGAACCTAGGCAGCATTGTAAGATTGAATACTGTGCTGCAGCTATTGATCTTCATTGTGTGGTGTATGAGGTGAACCTAGGCAGCATTGTAAGATTGAAGACTGTGCTCCAGCTATTGATCTTCATTGTGTGGTGTGTGAGGTGAACCTAGGCAGCATTATAAGAACCTAGGCAGCATTATAAGAACCTAGGCAGCATTATAAGATTGAACACTGTGCTCCAGCTATTGCTCTTCATTGTTCGGTGTGTGGGTGAACCTAGGCAGCATTATAAGAACCTAGGCAGCATTATAAGAACCTAGGCAGCATTATAAGATTGAACACTGTGCTCCAGCTATTGGTCTTCATTGTGTGGTGTGTGAGGTGAACCTAGGCAGCATTATAAGATTGAACACTGTGCTCCAGCTATTGATCTTCATTGTTTGGTGTATGAGGTGAACCTAGGCAGCATTATAAGATTGAATACTGTGCTCCAGCTATTGATCTTCATTGTGTGGTGTGTGAGGTGAACCTAGGCAGCATTGTAAGATTGAATACTGTGCTGCAGCTATTGATCTTCATTGTGTGGTGTATGAGGTGAACCTAGGCAGCATTATAAGAACCTAGGCAGCATTATAAGATTGAACACTGTGCTGCAGCTCCTGTTTGACAAGCTGGCCAACCCTGAGCGCAAGACGGAGATGCTTGAGCGCTACCTCAGCAGGAAGCCTTTGAGAACAAGTACCTGGATTTGGTTAGTGTCTTCCTGTTCCCTCTCATTTCTCAGTCTTCCGTTGTGAACCACTGACTAGTTGGTCTTTGTCACACTAATCCTGCTTTTCCTGTCTGTCCTCTCATTTCTCAGTCTTCCGTTGTGAACCACTGACTAGTTGGTCTTTGTCATGGTCTTCCTGTTCCCTCTCATTTCTCAGTCTTCCGTTGTGAACCACTGACTAGTTGGTCTTTGTCATACTAATCCTGCTTTTCCTGTCTGTCCTCTCATTTCTCAGTCTTCCGTTGTGAACCACTGACTAGTTGGTCTTTGTCACACTAATCCTGCTTTTCCTGTCTGTCCTCTCATTTCTCAGTCTTCCGTTGTGAACCACTGACTAGTTGGTCTTTGTCATACTAATCCTGCTTTTCCTGTCTGTCCTCTCATTCCTCAGTCTTCCGTTGTGAACCACTGACTAGTTGGTCTTTGTCACACTAATCCTGCTTTTCCTGTCTGTCCTCTCATTCCTCAGTCTTCCGTTGTGAACCACTGACTTGTTGGTCTTTGTCACACTAATCCTGCTTTTCCTGTCTGTCCTCTCATTCCTCAGTCTTCCGTTGTGAACCACTGACTAGTTGGTCTTTGTCACACTAATCCTGCTTTTCCTGTCTGTCCTCTCATTCCTCAGTCTTCCGTTGTGAACCACTGACTAGTTGGTCTTTGTCATACTAATCCTGCTTTTCCTGTCTGTCCTCTCATTTCTCAGTCTTCCGTTGTGAACCACTGACTAGTTGGTCTTTGTCATACTAATCCTGCTTTTCCTGTCTGTCCTCTCATTTCTCAGTCTTCCGTTGTGAACCACTGACTAGTTGGTCTTTGTCATACTAATCCTGCTTTTCCTGTCTGTCCTCTCATTTCTCAGTCTTCCGTTGTGAACCACTGACTAGTTGGTCTTTGTCATGGTCTTCCTGTTCCCTCTCATTTCTCAGTCTTCCGTTGTGAACCACTGACTAGTTGGTCTTTGTCATACTAATCCTGCTTTTCCTGTCTGTCCTCTCATTTCTCAGTCTTCCGTTGTGAACCACTGACTAGTTGGTCTTTGTCATGGTCTTCCTGTTCCCTCTCATTTCTCAGTCTTCGTTGTGAACCACTGACTAGTTGGTCTTTGTCACACTAATCCTGTAGTGTCTTCCTGTCTGTGTGGTTTCAGTGCAGCCACTTCAATGTTTAGGAGTGTCAGAATTTGAAAGATAGCCACTGAGGCCTTTCGGTTTCACATGTTCCATTCTTGATAATCTCCTTTTGAAAAAAGAAAAAAAAAAAAGAAAGAGAAAGGGTTGTGTGGTTTCAGCAGTGAATTTTATCCAAATCACTTATTGAGAATTTGATTGCGTTAAGATGGCTAAAGCATTTATAAGATAATAGGCAAGATGTTTTGATACCTGTAGCAAAATGGGTGACATTCTTCTGTTGACTGAATGATTCAGCAGTTCATGGTTTTGCTTGACTTTGGATTAGCCCATAATGATTTCTGGGGTACTATTTTGCAAGGTCAGCAAGAATTCCCCCTCGCCCCTTTCCCCTACGTTTTGTATTAATTAAACTGAGATTGCCAGTTATCTGATGGTGTCAAGTAATCGAAGGTTTTGCCCTTGGGGAATTATGAGAACAGTCCTCAAAGCCAGCAATTGATCACAGTAGACATTTTGTGAAGAACCAGTTAAAAAAACCCCAACCCCTCCACCCCAGGAAAACAGCTCTGCCAACTTTGCTTCTGATTTTTGGTATTCTCAGAGGAAAAGATTTCGATTTAAAAAAAAAATCCTATATTGCACAATTCACAATGATAGAACATTTTGCTGTCTGTGACTAAACGCAACATCTCTGGCGCTAATAGGTTGCTTGTCCCCAGGTAAAACATTTTCATTTCAGTGAAAGTTTGTGTTAAAAAGTTTGTGCTAACCAGAAAATTTTAATGAGGAAAGAGAAGACAATTGGTTAGGGATGGAAAATCTGCTTCCACAAAGCACATGAGTATGTGACAAAGACACATGTTAAGTGGACAACATGACATACACCTGGTGGATATCCTCAGGGATGTGACAAAGACACATGTGAAGTGGACAACACAACATACACCTGGTGGATATCCTCAGGGATGTGACAAAGACACATGTGAAGTGGACAACATGACATACACCTGGTGGATATCCTCAGGGATGTGACAAAGACACATGTGAAGTGGACAACACGACATACACCTGGTGGATATCCTCAGGGATGTGACAAAGACACATGTGAAGTGGACAACACGACATACACCTGATGGATGCGTCCTCAGGGATGTAACAAAGACACATGTGAAGTGGACAACACGACATACACCTGATGGATGCATCTTCAGGGATGTAACAAAGACACATGTGAAGTGGACAACACAACATACACCTGATGGATGCATCCTCAGGGATGTGACGACACATGTGAAGTGGACAACACGACATACACCTGATGGATGCATCTTCAGGGATGTAACAAAGACACATGTGAAGTGGACAACACAACATACACCTGATGGATGCATCCTCAGGGATGTGACAACGACACATGTTAAGTGGGCAACACGACATACACCTGATGGATGCATCTTCAGAGATGTGTCAGTGTTATAGTCTGTGTAGATGAGGTCATGAATCTGGGATTCTGGTTTTATTATGATGCCCAGCTGGACCTTAGTGTATCTGACCTTGAGCAAACAGCACATAAAGGCTGACATGCATGTGTAATGATAGTTATTCTTTTCATGTCTTAACCTGTAGTTTTCCCCCCATTTATCTGTATTTCCAAACTTTTTTTTTTTTTTAATACTTTTATCGGTCGACTTGATGTCAGTTTAACCGTGCACTCCTCTTTTTTTTTTCAGACGTATTACATCAACGAATCGGCTCTGAGCATCCCAGAGCGTTTCTCCCTGCAGAGAACCTACGTCATTTTCCGCACGCTGGGCCTGCGTCACCTGACCGTGCTGAGCAGCCACGGGGAGGTGGTGGGGATTGTGACCCGCAAAGACCTCATGGGCTTCAACATGGTGGAGAAGCTGGGCAAGCACCTGCAGGCTGAGGTGGAGGAGAGCAGCCAGGAGATGGCCTCCCCTCTGCAGGAACAGGATTCCTCCAACGCCCTCGTCGTCTAACCGCAGGAGCCTGAGGGTGTAGGCGCTGACAGGATGAGCTGCTTCAGGGTGAGGACTGTTGGAACCTGATCTTGAGAGGATTGTTCATCGTGGCCCAGGTGGCAGAAGCTACCTGTTTCATCCATTCCAGATGGGGCGTGTTCTGTACTGTGAACAGTCGGCTCTTACGTGAGTGCCAACCCATATTTTGCAGATGGCAACAGCAGTAGCGAAAGCCAAAGAAAAGAAATAATACACACGCATGCACGCACGCACGCACGCACACACACTCTGTCCCAAGTCGTCCATATCAGAAACAGAGCATTATTCTAACCTCATTGTGGTCACATTGCTGTGGGAAATATTCACTCAAAGAACACACACACACACACACTACACACACACACACACACACACACACACACACACACACACACACACACACACACACACTGTGACACTGTCCCAAGTCGTCCATATCAGAAACGGAGCATTATTCTAACCTCATTGTGGTCACATTGCTGTGGGAACTATTCACTCACAGCATTATTCTGATGTCATTGTGGTCACATTGCTGTGGGAAATGTTCACTCACAGAGCATTATTCTGACGTCACTGTGGTCACATTGCTGTGGGAACTATTCACTCAAAGAAGCCTGAGAACCAGCAGAACTAGGGTCTGGCATTCATGTCAAGATGAAACAGAGTACGGAGGCAAGATTCGGAAACAGGTAGGTAATCAGATTCCACTAAATTATGTCTTCAGATATTTCTGAATAGTGTTTTTTTTGTTTTAAACTTATGAGAAACACAATCTTTGAAATTATGTTTTGCATTATAGGAAAGAAGTGTGGAGTTCAAACCTGTTCTGTATTCTCAGACCACAGTGGGTCTCACCTCTGCAGTGACTTGGCTGTAGGTCAGTGAATTCTGTGCATGGTTTCCTCCTGATGTCCATGATGAGGGGCAGCCACAGTACACACCTTGGTCTGACTGTGTGGTGTAGCCAGAGTAAGTGGCATGAGAGTTAGACCACTCGGATATCGGAAAAGATCACAGAAAAAAAATCTCAGCAGAAAGGCAATTTTTAAAAAAACAAACCCGGGCCATTAACAACTCTGATGGAATAAGGTTGGAATACTTTGTACAAAATGAGCCAGTAAACATCACAGAAAGGAAAAAAAAAAAAAATGCTGCGGAAAGGTAATTAGAATAATTATTAACACCTCTGATTCACAAAGGTTGGAACATTTCTACAAAAGTGAGCTGGTCAATATGTGATGTGGCTTTCAGCTTGGTTTGACGTGCTCATGAGAAACTTGTTACAGGTTTATGCACATGCACCAGAATCTGGAAGTGTGACAAAAAACAACAACAAAAACCCCACAAGTTTGTTAATGTGCCTGTGTTTAAATCGTGACTGAACAGTTTGTTGTCGGGTAGACATTGCTGACGTCATATACTTAACCAGATTGCACTCACTTTTCATGTGTTTGTAAAACTATGATTGATGGCTAACAGATACCATGCTGATGTTTGCTACTCATACCTACTGGTGATGACAGTCAAGTGGGGATGGTTACTACATGCATTGCATTCACGAGCCTCTCTCAATAGTCATATTTTCTCAGTTGACTTGATTTCTCTCGATCTTGAGTAGTGTTGACTGCACGGAGCGAGGACTCGTTAGTAAAAACAAAAAGTTTCATCTCATCTCTTAGATAGAAAAGGAGTCCAAATGTCACACAAATTGAAGTGTGACTCTAAACTCTCAGTCAGAAATTGTTTATTGTCTGAAAGGAGTGCAGCAGGATACAAAAACTGTTGCTTGAATTTGCTTTTGAACATGCTGAGAATTTTTTTAATTATATTTTCAAATGTGGTTGTAGCCAGTTTTGAAAACATGCCCTTTATAAAACAATTAGCTGAAAATGGCTGATTAACTAGCAACAGTGTTGTGGAACTGTTGACATCATTTTTTGGAAATGAGCTTTCATGGTAATTTTTGCTTTTGGAATTTTCAGATATTGTAATATGTAAACATCATCTTGCTGTTACAAACAATAGGTTGTCTGTTAACTTTTGCTGAAAATTATTGCTTAAAAAAATCATTTGTTTGTGTATCCTTTTTAGTTCTATTTTTTACGTGACCGTGAATATGGTTCAGAAGAAAAAAGGTGCTTAAGGTTTAACAAATCTTGTATTGTTCTTGTTATCATTATTACTGTTTTCGTAATCATCATCATCAGCATAATTGTCATCATCATCTTTGTTGGTATTGTTGAAAGAAAACCACCCTTATGTAAATTACTATAATCATTTTACAGGTGGAAAAAAGAGAATGTAGCATTTCTTTAAGTTAACGCTATACTGACATCTTTTTATTCCAGAGGCATTTGCATGTTTTCTTTTTTTGTGTACAGGCTGTGTGTGTGTGTGTGTGTGTGTGTGTGTGTGTGTGTGTGTGTGCGTGCGTGCGTGCGTGCGTGCGTGCGTGCGTGCGTGTAAATGATTAATGCTCAGATTGTTCTCTGTTTAAAGATACTGTTGATGATTGATACTCTTTATTCCGCAATACTTGGTTACCTGACTAATCGACACTCTTTATTCTAAAACATAAGGCATTTCCTGACTTCTTTGTGCATGTTGATGCAGCCTTTTCAATGTTTTGACATGGTAATAACTGTTAACTCAGTTGTGTTGTGCTGAAGGTTAAACTGAGGGATCCCACCCACACTTCGTGACGTAACTTATAAATTCGGCAGAATATTGTTTTTTTGTTGTTGTTGGTTTCAGTTAAGGTACAACCTTTAGCGTAAAGGAAATTACTCAGGCCATTTACTTGACCACTCAACTGCGCACAGTTTTTTCCTGTTGACCAAAAACAGTGTCATTTTCTCTCTGATAGTGTTGTTGGGTTGGCCTCAGTTGTCCCATGTTTCTCCATCCCCATGCAAGATGGCATAACGGAGACAATTCTCACTTCAAGACGACATTAAACTTTTGATTAGTAAAGGATACAACAAAACATGTTTAAATGGCATAGTAAACATAATTTTCATGGAAGACAACATCTAGTAGTTCCTGTGCCTTTGCTGATAGTACAAACATTCTAAGGTAAGCACATGCACCTTTCACACTTTTCTGTTTTGGAATCCACTGACATAATTTGAATATTTACAGAAACGCACAAGTACCTCTCATGAAAAAATCTGTTTAGACATGTAAAAATGAAAGACCAATAACTTACTGGCTTGTATAGTTTGGTCATTGTGAGTAAAACTGCCGAATGTTTTCAATAAGGTCAAAATATGTCATGAGTTGACAACAAGTCTTTTTTTTTTTTTTTTAGCATGTAGCCAGTGAGTTAATCAGTATCTTGTATTATTATATAGGCTTACATTTGTTATGGACAAGCGGACATTTCTGTGTCTTTTGTTTTATATTCCATCAGTTTTGTTTGATGAAGTGTGGAGTGAATTATTCCTGACCAGGGATCTGTTCTGGTGATGGATGGGGGTGGGGGGGGTGGGGGGGGGGGGGGTGAGCGGATGATGGAGAGGGAGGGAACCAGTGAATCCGAGTTGTACAGAACATACAGTACTAGTCCTGATGTTTGCATTTACATCAGTATCCATAAGCAGAAATGTGTTGGAGATCGAAGCACCTGAACTGGTCACACGTTCATTAATCATGATTCTCGCTGTGTGTGTGGGTGGGCAGGTGGGTGCGTGCGTGCGTGTGTGTGTGTTCACATGAACAGAAGATGGGAAATGTGGTTGTGAAAAGGTGGAACGAGCTGCTGTACGTGTGCTGGTTGATGTTTTTGAAATAGAAAATTCTATAATGTTCACTTATATAATAGAAATGATTAGCTGCCGAAAATATAACGGGCTTCTCTGGACTTGCTGACCGCAGCCTTGTGTGTTCATGAGCTGGTAACTCCCATACGTGCTCATCTCTGCCAGCAGAGGCCTGTTTGAAGGTCCAGTACTTTTCAGACTCCTGCTTTTTGCATGATCTTATCATGCCAATCACTGCCAGCTTCTTCTCAACAACACAAAATCGGTGATTTCTGCTGTTTTTTTTAGACAGTCTGTGAAATGCAGGAGGCTACAGTAAAGAAGGGCAGGCATTGCAACCTGGAAGGGTGATGATCGCATACTTGAAGATTTGTCCACACTTCTCTTCATTCAGGTATGAAGAGTAAAATTGTGATTGTATAGAATTAAGCATTGGGCATGGATACCATGCAAATTTGATGGGCAATTTTTGATTGATTGCATTTAATTTGTTATATTAGCTCAGCTGGCGTTTGGAAATACACCATCTGCTTGGGAATGCATGGAATAACATTTACACTGCCCATGGGGAATGCATGGAATAACATTTACACTGCCCATGGGAATGCATGGAATAACATTTACACTGCCCATGGGAATGCATGGAATAACATTTACACTGCCCATGGGGAATGCATGGAATAACATTTACACTGCCCATGGGGAAGGCATGGAATAACATTTACACTGCCCATGGGAATGCGTGGAATAACATTTACACTGCCCATGGACTTACAGAACTGCTTTCTCTTCCATTGACACAGCCATGGTGAATGGATGCAAAAAAAAAAAAAAAGAAAAGAAGAGGAAAAATAATCCATGCTGATTGAATGTGCATCTGTGTTGTATTGTTCTGTTTCCTTCAAATTCGAAGGAGTAGTATTGTGAAGTTTTGTTCCATCAGCCTGCGCCCATAGTCCGATGACCAGTAAACTTTACAGCAACATTCCAGCTCATTAACTTTTTTTTATCACTCTGCTCAAAAAGAGAGGATTTGTTTTTTGTTATATTGCATGGATTTCATGTTTATTGCTTCTTTTGTCAACTCTTCTGTTTCAGTCTGGTGTATGTTCGTTTCATTTCTATTTAGTTCACTTTATTTGAGTTTGATTTAAGTTCCTGTGATAAAGTGGTGGTATTGCTGATGTTTGTGGGATTTAACATTTAAAAGAATTTTTTTTTTGGAACCTTTTGTTTGGGGACAGTGTCAATGTGATCGTAGCAGTATTGCATTTTTTTGGAAAGGACCACTGTTGTGCTGTTTTGTTTTTTCTTTCTTTCTTTGGTTTTGCTTTTCCAATTTTTTTGGGGGGAAAGAGCAGAATTATACTGTTTCTTTTGTTGGAAAGTTAGCAGAACTGAGTTGCAATATTTGCTTTTTTGGTTGTTTTTCTTTCCCCCTTTTTTGTTGTTGTTGTTGTTGTTGTTTTTTGTTAAGAGGGGGAGGGATGAACAGTGTGTGTTCTTTCCTTCTTTTTGTGTGTGCAGATAATGGAGCAATATTGTGCTGTTTTTTCTCCCCACTTTCTTTTTTAAGAGTGGAAGGGAGCAATATTATGCTTTTTCTTGTATGCAGAGAGGGGAGGGGTGTTTTGTTGTTAATTGCGGTAATAAGATATTTGATTCTAATATTGCTGTCGCTCAAATTTTTTTTTTGCTCTAAAGCCTTCTGGTGTAAAGATTACACTCTCTGATTTTTAGGATAAAATCTATTTCACCCATTGACTGCATACCTCCAAATGTAGGACCCACAACTCTAGCTGTGAACAAAACCAAGTATCTGTGCACAAGAGCTTATGCGAGAACTTTACTGAAAAAGCCAAAATTAATCATCGATTGCCCAAAATTCACTCAAAGACACAATATCAAACTGTAAAACAAAGCAAAAAGAAAGAAAGAAATGAAATATATATGTGTAATTTTCTCAAGAAAATAATCTATGATAAGTGTCAGCATGGTCAGACTGCATGGTCAGACTATATTCAACCAGACCTGCACAAGCCCGTATGGATCACTTTTGCATTTAGAGTTCCCCTTCATTTTTTTGCTTTCCTCTTTTGGGGATAGATCAGAAGTAATTTCATTATTTCTTTGTTCCAACCATTGTTTCCCTTCGTGCCTAGTCAACATCTGCTTCTTTGATTTCTTAGTTTTCCAGTTGCTTGCTGTAAATTCCGTGTCTGCTGTACATGGTGAACGCCTTGGCACTGTGACTGGCATGAACTGGGAAATGCAGTAGTTGAGTTTTACCTGATATTTGGAGTCTACATGTGTATGCCTGCTGGACTGATGCGCCCACTGGACGACTGGACAGTTACAGTTTTTAACTGTGTTAACATGGGCAACAGCATGTCGTGCACTTGACTGGCCTACAAAGTTGGTTGCCAAACATAGGGGGACTTCATGATGTAAAGCATCCTGGTTAGAATTTGAGCAAAAGCTACATCGCGTTGTTGTCTGAAAATTTAGATACTCCCACGTTGTTGATGGATGCTCCAAGTCTTTGTATCAGAATGTTTCCATTCTTTTAAGAATTGCCAATCATTGAATTGATTAGTCGTAGACTTGGCGTTTTTATGATACTGTTTTGTTGATTGGTTAAAGAAAGTAATACTGATTGATTGGCTGGATTATGGATTTCTGATTTTTGCAGAATCCTTTAAGTAGAAAAAAATGTAGAGAATAGTCTTCTGGTCCACTAGATTCCTGCAGAGTTAAGACTTAAGATAAAGGTCTTGGGCATTGGAGAAATCAGAACTATATCAGCTGAAAGAGATGACCGCAGCATGTATGTTTATGGGAAGTAAAATGTACATGGATACAGTGATCTAATGGTTGATGACTAGTGCAGGATGTGAGAGGCGCAGCAATCAATCCCTCGATCATCAGTGACGGTCATTGGAATGCCCCAGAGTTAGATCCAACAGCACATGTGAAAGAATAAAAGGTGGCAGATATGGTTGAGTTCGAATTAGCCAATGAACAAAATCAGCTTGATTGATAAACATACAAACAGAAACAAGATGGGGGAAACAAACAAAACAAACCAAACCAAAAAAGGGTCGGGGTGGTAATGTGCTTTGCATACTTTCCCCGAGGATGACGACAGTTTTACACGGAGCAGCCAATTTTGAGAGACAAGCAAATACTCAGCAAAAGAGGCTGAATACTGATTTATGTTAATAGTAACTGTTGATAACGATTCTAGTTTCTGACCAGTGACAGCTGCATACTGAAATCTGTCGAGTAACGACATTCACCGAGACAGAAGCGCATCATGTGAATACATTACCAGGAATTGCATTCTGTACACTGTTAGTTGAGTGTAGGCTGGACATGCAGGATGTGGCCGAGTAGGTATCGGTCTTCAAAGCTCTTTTGTTGGTTATGATTTAGTATCGTTCATATTGAAGCTGAAGGAAAAAAAACAGCAATGACAACATCCAGCACACCGAACAAAGGAGTTTTAGGAAATGTCCTTCCGATGCGTCTTCTTTTGGTGTGCCAGGAGGCGTTTGTGGCAGGTGTGATCAATTTGGAATTTGCGTGCCTTTGATGGTTTCTTTAAAGGAGTACACAGGATTCTTCTCGTTACACCCCCACTGTATCATCACTGGTGGCACACATGGTGGGCCTTGGGGTATAGGGCTCATTGCCTTTCTTACCACGATGATCTTGTGTGGTTCTGGGCTCAAATCACTCAGGTAATTATGCTTTCAGGTTGATACATTTGACTGTAAATATTTTGATGTTAAAAGTTTTCCTGACCAGACTCTTATCCTTTTTTTTTCCTGTAATATTTGTTGGCAACATTTGTGTTTTGTACCCACAAAAAGAAATCAGATCATGTTTGAATTATGTGACCTTTTTAAAAAAATTCTCCTTTAGTTTGTACAGTGATTTAAGCACCGGCGACTGCTGAGTACAGGTTTTGTACGTGTGAGATTTTGACTGCTGTGGATTACCCAGTATACAGATGGATGAATGTGGATAAAAGAAATCATGAAACTTACATGTCATGACTGGCACTGGTATAGGGGGAAGGGGATGTGTGGTTGAGGGAAAGAGGAGTTGGTGGAGTAAGGTAAAGGCCATATGGGCAGGAAGTTCTTATCATTCCATAATCATTGTTCACTTCTTCACTGAGTTATTGTGAACTACTTGGATGGTTTTCCATCGCCATCAATTTGATGTAAGGGTGTAGCAGGTACAGAGTCGCCTGTGGGCATTGCTGCTACTTGTCGTACAGACGCATTACAGCATGTTCAATAAACCTCATGCTGTACAGAATCAGCTTGTAGGTGATGACTTTATTCATGTATATTGTAAGGTGGACCATGTATTTTTGTTTTTCATTTTCTCTGTTTATTTTCTTTGATTGGTTTTCGTTTCGTGACTCTCCCTGTTTGTTTGTGTCTGTTTGTTGACATCCAAACTGCATGTAAGGGAATAATATGGAAGTTAGAGACTGATTTAGTGATTACTGTTGTCAGTTATGTGTATGACTGTGTGTGCATGGTGTGTGTGTGTGTGTGTGTGTGTGTGTGCGTGTGTGTGTGTGTGTGTGTGTGTGTGTGTGTATGTATGTGTGTATGTGTGTGTGTGTGTGTGTATGGTGTGTGTGTGTGTGTGTGTGTGTGTGTGTGTGTGTGTGTGTGTGTGTGTGTGTGTGCATGCACAAGTACTCTCAGACACAGATGAACTCAAATATATGAATACACAGTTCCAATTAGATATGCTCTGTCTTTCATCTTTAGATTTAATTTGATTATGTTAGTGTGTGTGCGCGCCTGCGTGTGTTCACGTGTGCAAAGTGCATGCACAAACGCTCTCGGGCATATGTGAAGACAAATATATAAATAAACAGATCCATTTCAGTGTGCTTTGTCTTCCATCTTTAGATTTGATCGGACTGAAATCCTTTGAAAGTCTGCCAGGCAAATGTGTAGAACTGCATTTATTCATGATGCTCATCTTCTGCTGGAGTGGAGCCCGCCTTGCCTCCCCCTGCCCACCGTCCTGTGGTCACTACACACATCGTCATCTCTGATTCTTGTTCTCATAGATTCTGCTTGACTTTCTTCTCTTCGTTGTTTTTGTCTTTTTTTTTTCTTCATTCCTACCCCCCTGTTTCTCCTCCTCGTCTTCCTCTGCTCTTCATTGTCCTTCTGTCTTTCTCATTCATGGGTAATTCCTGTGCTGTCTATGAACTGTGCCAAAGGCATAATTATGATGGTGATGACACAGGCTGTGTCAGGCGTTGTTCAAAAATGGATGGTGGATATAATATGCTTGTAATCCATTAATCTAATAAAGTTTTGCACAAGTGTGGAAGTCTTCCGACCTTTGAAAAAACCTCTTTCTCTGGTTCTGTCTTGTACTGTGCAATTCTGTTTCTGTTTTTTCTCGTTCTCTGTGTGTGTGTGGCCGGAATTTAGGTTTGTTTTTGTTACTATGCTAGAGTAACATGAGAACTTCATTCCTTGGAGAAGTTCTGTCCTAAGTAAGTTCTTAAACAGACATGTTAGTTTCAGCGCAAGACTTTGCATTAGTGTACACGTGTGAATGATTTCTTGGACATTGGCATGCACATCAGACTTGAACAGTTTTTCAAAGAAGACTTCTTAGTGTCAAAGTCTTTTTGGTGCGTGTATGTGTGTGCGTGCATGTATACATGTGCGTTTGTGTATTGTAGCAACTACCATGAGTAGCAGTTTAATCCCATCACTAACAAAACACAGGACCACCCTTCGGTATGGATTTGAACAATCTGTCAATCAATCATTAGCCGATAAATCAAGCAAGCGCTTAGCAGTCAACTAGTTAAGAAAGCAACCAGTTAAACGGTCAGTCAGTCCGTTTATAGCGAAGAGTATGAAGCGACATGATGTCAGTCAAGGGAAACAACTTTGTTTCTCCATGTAACTTCTTTTACAAAGGGTTTACTTCCCTTGACTGATGTGTATGTGTGTGTGCGTTCCGTTGCTAACGGAGATTGGGAAAACAAAGGTGGGTGTTGAAACACACAGGTGCTTGCGTTCTGTTCACGTTTTTTGTTTTGTTTTTGTTTTTCCAAAGGAAGAAAAAGACAATGTGTGTCTTTATTTTTGCATATTTTCTCTTCTATCGCAGAGGAATTAAAAAAAAAAACACCCTTTGAGTCTGCTTTGGCTGGAATGTCTGCTAGCTCTACCTTGACTAAGCTGGAGCTAGCTAGAACCTAGGTGGGCCCTAGGACCCTTGCTGTAAGGGTGTCTATCTATCTGCCTATCATCATCATCGTCTTCATCGAAAGAATATTTTCCATTGATCTGAGAAGTTCCTCCTGTTGTCATTCTTGTTTTTTTTTTAAATTTTTTAAAAATTGTATTTATTTATTGTTAAAGGAAACGTATTTTGTTCATCTGATTCGGCTGATATGTGGATCGTAAAAGGTGACCAAAAACAAACAAAAAAGTATAATCTTCTTAAATGGCGGGGGGTGGGGGATGATTGTGGGGATTGCAATCCCAGTTTTTAATTAGTACGTATTGCTGATTTATCTTGCCTTCAATTTTGAAGTGACCTCCGTGAACAGCCGAGAAATACAAAATGTAACTGGTTGTTAACATCGTCATTACCATTGGCATAATGACTATTATTGTTGTTCTTGTCATCACTGAAATCGTAATGATATGTTATTAAGACCGTGTACGAGAATGTATAGTTCAGGGCAGGTTGAAATAACAAGGATCTAAGTCTGTTCTCAAAAAGTAAAAAAGTAGTAATAATAACAGAATAGAAATCGGTAAATTTGTTCAGTATATTGACATTGACAATATTTGATGAAAATAAATGCCTTTACTGTTGACAGTTTACTGAAACTTTTGAAAAATGAATGATACACACACAAACACACACACACACGCGCGCGCGCACGCACGCACGCACGTGCGCGCACGCACGCACGCACGCACACACACACACACACACACACACACACACACACACACACACTGACTGACTGAAACAAATTTATTGTCAGATTAACTCACGGTTGTACTGACAGACACACACACACACACACACACACACACACACACACACACACACACACACACACGCGCGAAGCGAAACTCCCAATGCTCACAATTACTTTTTGATGGCACACAGGCAAATTGCTTTGTCCAGGAGAATGGGCTCCAACGGTTGAAGTCTATGGTGGCCAGCAGAGGGATCCGTGGTCAAATGGCTAGACCGTTGGCCTGCGCGGCTGACGGACCTAAGTTTGAACCACCTGTAGGGTAGCGTTTGTTTCGGCTTCAACAGCTTTTCTGCCCGCTCAGCAGTAAAGTAAATGTGTACCTGTTTCAGTTCAGGGAAGGTGAAATGCAGTGGAAGGAGATGGATGCACTCTGCCTTACATCTGCATCATGCTGTGCCATGGGCACATTGAACTTTGAACAGTTCGCTGCCCCTAGCACCTGTAGGCCACGGGGAGATTGGAGGGACAAAGAGGGGGTTGGGGGGGGGGGGGGGGGGAGGGGGGGGGACAGTTTTATGGCGGTAAAACAAGTTTAGGAGGGGAGGCAATTCACCGTTGTCATCATGATTATGATCCTGATCCTGATCATCATAACCATCATAATCATCATCAGCATTTCCCTGTCTGTCTGTCTGTCTGTCTGTCTGTCTGTCTCTCTCTCTCTCTCTCCAAACACACACGCACACACACACACACACACACACACACACACATATATATATATATATATATATATATATATATATATATATATATATATATATGTGTGTGTGTGTGTGTGGAGAGAGAGAGAGAGAGAGAGAGAGACAGACAGACGGACAGTGTGTGAATGTAGACCAGAGTGGGATTGGAGAGGGTAGGGTGTCAAGAGGGGTGTAGTG
>CM031612.1:3605468-3607968 GCA_018398815.1 Conus ventricosus | reverse complement strand
GTGTGTGTGTGTGTGTGTGTGTCGCGCACGCGCGCGCGCACGTGCGTGCGTGCGTGCGTGATAATATTTTGTCACATTTGGTAAGCTTTTTTTGCCTCTGTCTATTGAACAGTAATTCTCCCAGAAATAACTGGCTTGATGTAATTCGTCGACAAAATTATCAGTAACAACGACAAAATCAACAACAGCAAAACTAAAAGAAAACACAGTTGCTATGATTTTCACTCTTGTATCAAAACAAGCGGAAAAAAAACACGAAAAAAAACCCCGTCTGCAATGCACACGATAAACGACAACAGTGACTGCCCTAGTTTGTATCTCGGACATTTTCATCTTTCAGAGATTTGAACTGGAGCCCCAACGCTCGGGTATCTGCCAAGATTACGTCAATCTTCACGACGGCGGTGACGTCAGCAGCAGCACGCTGAACAGTGACGTGTTGTGCGGGAGCTCTCTGACCAAAAGCACTTACGTCACCAGCGGACAGCAGCTGACCGTGCATTTCGTCACTGATGCTTCGGCTGTGTACCTGGGCTTCAATATCATTCTGACAGCCGTGTCACCTGGTGAGACTCTCTCTCTCTCTCTCTCTCTCTCTCTCTCTCTCTCTCTCTCTCTCTCTCTCTCTCTCTCTCTCTGTCTGTCTGTCTGTCTGTCTGTCTGTCTGTCTGTCTCTCTCTCTCTCTCTCTCTCTCTCTCTCTCTCTCTCTCTGTCTGTCTGTCTGTCTCTCTTTCTCTCTCTGTCTCTCTTTTTCTCTCTGTCTCTGTCTCAACCGTCTGTCTGTCTGTCTCTCTTTCTCTGTGTGTGTGTGTGTGTGTGTGTGTGTGTGTGTGTGTGTGTGTGTGGTCATAGTTATGAATGGGTGGATGTGGTCATAGATGTGAACGGGTGGATGTGGTCATAGTTATGAATGGATGGATGAGGTCATAGTTATGAACAGGTAGAGGTGGTCATAGTTATGAACAGGTGGATGTGGTCATAGTTATGAACGGGTGGATGAGGTCACAGTTATGAATGGGTGGATGTGGTCATAGTTATGATCGGGTGGATGAGGTCATAGTTATGAACAGGTGGATGTGGTCATAGTTATGAACGGGTGGATGAGGTCATAGTTATTGAACGGGTGGAAGTAATCATAGTTATTGAACGGGTGGATGGGTCATAGTTATGGACGGGTGGATGTGGTCATAGTTATGATCGGGTGGATGTGTCATAGTTATTGAACGGGTGGATGTGACCATAGTTATGATCGGGTGGATGTGGTCATAGTTATGATCGGGTGGATGTGGCCATAGTTATGATCGGGTGGATGTGGTCATAGTTATGAACGGGTGGATGTGGTCATAGTTATGATCGGGTGGATGTGATAATAGTTATTGAACGGGTGGATGTAATAGTTATGATCGGGTGGATGTGATCATAGTTATTGAACGGATAGATGTGGTCATAGTTATAATCGGGTGGATGGGGTCATAGCTATTCAACGGGTAATGTGGTCATACTTATGATCGGGTGGATGTGATCATAGTTATTGAACGGGTGGATGTGGTCATAGTTATAATCGGGTGGATGGGGTCATAGCTATTCAACGGGTGATGGGGTCATAGCTATTCAACGGGTGGTGTGGTCATGTTGTGAACGGGTGGATGTAGTCATAGTTATGATTGGGTGGATGTGGTAATGGTTATGAACAGGTGGATGATATCATAGTTAGGGACGGGTGGATGAGATTCATAGTTAGGGACGGGTGGATGAGGTCATAGTTATGAATGAATGGATGTGGTCATAGTTATGAACGGGTGGATGAGGTCATAGTTATGAACGGGTGGATGAGGTCATAGTTATGAACGGGTGGATGATGTCATAGTTATGAACGGGTGGATGAGGACATAGTTATGAATGGGTGGATGTGGTCATAGTTATGAACAGGTGGATGAGGTCATAGTTATGAACGGGTGGATGAGATCATAGTTATGAACGGGTGGATGAGGTCATAGTTACGAACGGGTGGATGAGGTCATAGATTATGAACGGGTGGATGAGGTCATAGTTACGAACGGGTGGGTGTGGTCATAGCTATGAACCGTCTGTGTTATGAACATGTGTCATACTTACGGAGGGGTCATAGTAGTTACGGATGGGTGAATGTGACCGCAGTTATAGACGGGTGGATGTGGTGTTTGCGAAGGATGGGTAGATTTGATCCTGGTGATTGGAGAATAGATGTGGCTATTGTTACGAATGGATGGATGGGATCATGGCTGTGGACGGGTGGAGGTGGTCATGGTCACGGGTCGGTGGACATTGGTGATGGTCATGGACGAGTGGATGTGGCAGGGCCGTGCGGAACGGGTCGGTTCCAGTGCAACAGCAGCAGCTACTGCATCGACAGCAGCCTCCACTGCGACAACTATGAGCAGTGGGGGACGCCTCCGATGAGGCCAGCTGTTCCAGTACGTCTGTCAACTCTCTCTCTCTCTCTCTGTGTCTGTCTCTGTC
>CM031612.1:3595468-3602968 GCA_018398815.1 Conus ventricosus | reverse complement strand
ACAGCAGTGACTGCTTTCTTCTGGGCTGCTCGTTCGTTTGTGGGATTCGGGAACAGACCTGAGTTCGTATTGTGTTAAGATCAGAGGTATCTTGCATTTGAAAAGGAACACATTTCACCAGGCGTTTTACTCATAACCAGCTGTTGATTGGCTAGGGGGAGGGAGAATAGGGAAGAGTGGGGAGGGTAAGGTCAAATGAAAATGAGTTGTAAGCATGCAGCAAGGGAGACCACCCTTACAGCAAAGGTACTAGGGTCCACCTAGGTTCTAGCCAGCTCCAGCTTGGACAAGCTGAATCTAGCCAGAACCTAGGTGGGCCCTAGGTGGGTCCTAGGACCCTTACTATCTGGGGCATGGGCATCTGTGTGTGTGTGTTTTTTTTCTCTCCATTTTTTTTTCTCTGTTTAGGGAGAATACGGAGGGGGGGGGGGGGGGGGGAGGGTGAGGAAGGTGAAATGCAAAGAGTGCAGTATGCGTCAGGGAGATATAGATCTGGACCCCACCCCCTCCCTAATGTTTTTCCCTATTTAGGGGATGGGGAGGAGAGATGGGGAGGGGGGAGGGAGGCGGGGGAAGTGACGTGGAAAAGAGAAAATGTTGTTAGAATGCATCAGGACATCTGGATTTTTCCCATTTTTCCAACTACTTTATGTGTTTTTTTGTTGTTGTTTGAGAATTTTGGGGAGAGAGAGAATCAGAAATGGATCACTATCGAGTGAAACGAGAGTCACATTGCTATGTTCATGTTCATACGCATGGCGCTATTTTTGCGTATTTTATGAAAATACAAAAATTAATCGAAAGTACTAACATAGAAATCACACGAAGCCTTCCCACCAGCAGGGATGGCGTATATATTGTGATGGTTCCATTTTCGTTTTCATTTGAAGATGCTTATTCTGAGGCTCCACCTTTTACTAAACATGGCATATAATGTACCATACTATGCAATGAAATCCGATCCAGTTCTGATAATCTGTGTGCCCGTGCGTTGTGTTGTGTGTATGCGTGCGCTCGCGCGTTTGTGTGTGTGTGTGTGTGTGTGTGTGTGTGTGTGTGTGTGTGTGTGTGTGTGTGTGGAGAGAGAGAGAGAGAGAGAGAGAGAGAGAGAGAGAGAGAGAGAGAGAGAGAGAGAGAGAGAGAGATGTGCACACATACATGCACACATACACATACTTGTGTGTGGTAGTCCTTCGGATCCGAAGATGACGTTAGCGTTTCTGCAGCTCATCGATGTACGCGGAGGTGGCTCTGCAGCCCCAATCTGGAGGCGCAGAGTCTGGAACAGTGGGGGCACTGGAAGTCCGTTGTCGTGATCACTGCTGCTGCTGCTCTGTGGCGTTGATCCCTGGCGGCAGTCAGCTTTTGGCGTCGAGTACTTTCGAAGTTGGTAGCGGCTTTGTGAATTGTGGCCCGCCACAGAGGTCGGTCACTGGCGCACTCCTCTAGTTCTTTTGGTTTGAGTTCGCACCACTGGAGGTTTGATTTGACCGAGTCCTTGTACCGTTTCTTTGGGCGTCCTTGGTTTCTCTTGCCGTGCAGAAGCTCTCCATACAGCAGTCGCCTTGGCATACGGTGCTCTTCCATACGGATGACATGCCCCACCATCGAAGCTGGGCCTTGATGAGCATGGACTCGATACTTGTAGTGTGAGCACGGTCCAGGACCTCGAGGTTGGAAACACGGTCCTGCCAATGGATTCTGAGTATGGAGCGAAGAGCTCGCATGTGGAAGTTCTCCAGCTTCTTGACGTGTCTGCGGTACAGTGTCCAAGATTCGCACCCATAGAGGAGAGAGGGCAAGACCACTGCGTTGTAAACTCTCAGTTTTGTAGTCAGCCGAATGTTGTGTTGACTAAGCACTCTGTTGCGGAGTCTTCCCAGGGCTTGGCCTGCTTTGCTGATTCGGGCATCAACTTCCCTGTCCAGTGAGCCATCACAGGAGATGGTACTTCCTAGATATCTGAAATGTTCAACGTCCGCAAGCTGGGAGTCATCAATGACGATGGTGGGTGCCGAGGGGTTGGTGTTTGGTGCGGGTTGGTGAAGCACCTCAGTCTTTCCGAGGCTGATTGTCAGGCCGAAGAGCTTTGAAGCATCGGAGAAGCGGTCAAGCATCGTTTGCAGATCGGATTCTGCATGGGCCACCAGTGCGCAGTCATCGGCAAAGAGGACTTCTTGGAGGAGATCTTTGATGCTCTTTGTCTTGGCAGTGAGGCGACGAAGGTCAAAGAGGGAGCCGTCCAGACGATAGCGGAAGTTGACTCCCTTCTCCAGGTCTTGGACAGCGTGGGACAGCATGCAGGTGAAGAAGATGTTGAAGAGGACCGGAGCTAAGACACAACCCTGCATACACGCAAGCACAAACACACACACACGCACGCATGCACGCACGCACGCACGCACGCACACACCCACGCACGCACGCACGCACGCACACACACACACACACACACACACACACACACACACACACACACACACACACACACACACAGGTTTAGAGAAGAGAACCTAAACGTCAAATAATGACAGGAGCATGAACCATATGATTAAAGAATATAGATTTATACTCTCTCAATCGAAGATGATAGAAGACGATTTAATGAACACTGCTCTGATAACGTCAGAGAACAGTATTTTACCAATCCTGGCTCACTTTCGCCCTCAAACAAGTTTTCGGGCGAAAGTGACCTAAAAGCCGCCTTTTCCTGTTCTCTGACAAGTAAGACTTTAATAACCAAAAAATAACGATTATCTACAAACAGACATACTGTGTAGGATTGTCCGTTTTCAATACTAATTTACTAAACTTTTCAGATTTTAGTTTTTGTTTAATCCTATGTTTTTCTTGATCGTTTTCAATAACATCATTTTCACGCAAACATTCATCAAATGCATCTCTGTCTTTCATGTGAAATAAAACTACAGTCTTTAACTGTTCTCTAAAGTCTTTTAAAACCGAGTTATATTTCTGACATAAAATCCACACACTTATTCCAGCATGTCTTCCACTGAAAGCCAGTTTCGACAAAGTATTTCTTTTTTTAACTATGTCTCTTTCTGCCGAACAGTCATCTATAATAAATAGTGTCTGCGTTCCTTCAAACAGTCTATAAAACTGTTCTAAACACTCACTCAGTTTATTGCTAGGATCAACTAAATATATGTCATCATCTATCCATATAAACCTTCTATCATGATATGCTTTATTCCATTTAAGTGTTGGGCAGAAAATCACAATATGATCAAAATTATAACGATAAACTGTTTGTAACAGGTCAAGGATAAATATTGTTTTTCCACAACCAGTTTGTCCACAAATTAATGAACAATGAGGGGTTTTTATCATAAAGTTTAACTGCTCCATAGTTTTATAATAGAATTTAATCTAATCCAGTTATTATGTTTATCATACTTTCTGTCAAAACCTGTTCAGTATAATAAAACCCTATGAGGCCTAAATGTGTAAGATTAATCCAATTCAGTTCTGTAAGATTGTTTCTATTTAAGTCAACATCGATTTTGTTGCTTGTTGTTATGACCTTAACATCCTCACCATTGTGAAGAACGACGATGGTAACTTTAAGACGTTTAACGTCTAAGTTTTGCCAGCTAATATTAATTCCTTTTATAAGGACGTCACTAACGCCCAACCCCATCCCTCTCCACATCTTTAAAGACAGAAATTTCAAATATCATTGTGAACGTGTCTCCTAATTTTCTGCTTGGAAAGAACTGTAATTTTGTAGAAGCTTTCTTTAAAACCGTTTCTCTTCTGTGGAGGATGTACTGTTTTTTCCCATACGGCGTTATTTCAATCTCTTTCCGACTATTGTCGTCCGGCATAAGACTTACATGTAAAGGGCCAGAGTTGAATGCTTTTCTGAAACTTTTTTGACGGCTAAAAAATGTAAATGGGCTTATGAATTCAAATTTTATTTCCCATTCTAAATATGGTTCCAAGTGCCATTTGCTGTCAGGTTTTCGAACTATTTTATATTCATACTGGCCAGCATTATTTGCTTCTACATTGCGTAGTTGTTCTAGTTTAGGAAACTTTTTGTTGTCGCTAACCTCTTTGCGTTTATAATCACCATCTTTAGTGTACTCAAAACCATACAAAGCGCCTATCTCACCGTTCTGTTCAAAGTCCGCAACGTCTGCAAGGTCTTTTAATTCTAAGGTTATACACCTTACAGGTGCTAATGTAACTCCCGGTTCTTCTGGTCCACGCGACATGTTTTAGAACAGCTAATTATTTTACTTCCAAAACAATGTGCAGGTTATCACATTTCACGACTTTCCCTGTTTTGTCTGCAATTTTTATATTAAATGATCCGACCCTCCCACAAACTAATCTTTTAAACTGTAAATTAGGGAATTGTATAATTTCATAATCGCAATATGCAGCTTTCCCTGATGGAAGAGCTCTTAAAACAGTTGAGGGCCTTCCATCATATAAGTTTTCATCAGTGCTCAGCTCATCCAAATGAACATAGAGTAATGAATGTAATGCAAGATCGAGCGGATTTTCTCCCTCATAAGTAGTTTTGTTTTGTGTAACTCTAAATGTAAAATTGTCAGCTGCAAAGCCTAACATTTTAGCTAGCTCTTTATCAAAATAGTAACCTCCTTCTTCTTCAGGCTTGAATGTTAACATTGTTTTTAGATTTGCATTGTTAAGTTTGAGAGTAATGTCGAAGTTACTCATTGCTTCTTTTAGTGAGCAAAACCCGTAATAACCATCAGGGATTGTTAACTGGCTAACTTTGGCCCCTGTTTTGTCAAATTTTAGAACCTTATTATTCTCCTTGGCTTTGCTTATATTAAACCATACGACTTTGTAGAATATTTCATGGAGCGCGACCGTTCTGGTTCCGCATTCGTTATCAATAGCATGTTCTAAAAACGAAGGACGGTCTTGAGTTGTTATTGTTACAAACATTTTTTAAACGAAATAAAATGAGTGCATTCAAATATACTGGCGCAAAATATTCTGTTGGGCCGCACTACAATCTTAAAAATATAACAACTGATACTCTTGACATTTCTGTGACCCAGACTGACACCTTTCAAGTAAAGGTGAGTACGCCAACCTTCGCCGGTGGTCGTGGGTCCGTGTGGACCCAGAAGGGTGTTTAATTGCAAATATCTCTTAAACTAGTAGGAATTTTGTAATGAGCTTTTAAGAGTGCCTCGGGCACCTAAACAGCTCTTATTTCCTAAAAGATAATTAAATTTCAGCGAGAAGTAATTATAAAAACAAAGGTCAAATTTAGACTACACACGGAAGCCATCGTGGGGCCGTGCGGATCCATACTTCTCAAAGAAGGAAAAGTGTGCACCCCCTTCCGTAGATGTCGTGGGGCCGTGCGGCCCATGCTTCCCAAAGAAGGAAAAACGTGCATATCCTTCCGTAGATGTCGTGGGGCCGTGTGGGCCCACATTGTTACTGTGACAACAAATACTGGAAGTGGCCTGTTTTCATCATTTCATCATGGCGGAGGCAAGCAGCAGCACCGGTTGTGCCTTGGAGAGCGAGTTTTCTAAGCACGGGTAGGTTTTTCTCCCATATCCTGTTGTTTCTGTATCATGTGCAGTCGATAAGCTTTGTGTTCTTTCTGTAAGCCTTGGCTTTGTTTATCAACAATTCAGGTTCACGTAGTAAGTCCGTTTCTCTGTGCATGGGGCCAGTGTACCACCAGGCCTACAGTACATTGTGTGGCATGTGGGCAAGACGAGGAAAGAGGTGTATAAAGCGCTGTGGGCAAGCCTCATGGTAAGCTGAAAATTTCACACAGTGATGGTAAAGCTAGACCGGCATGCAGGCCTCAAGAGTGCATCTGTGTGTGTGTGTGTGTGTGTGTGTGTGTGTGTGTGTGTGTGTGAGAGAGAGAGAGAGAGGGAGAGACAGAGTGGGGAGGGGGGGGGGGGGGGGGGCAGCAAGCAGGCAGGCAAGCGAACAGAAATAATGTGCGGCAAAAGCACATATCGAAGCAGGGTCTGCATTTCTTTTCAGAAACCACAGTACTGACAGGCACATCATTGGCCGTCGAAGCAGACAGTGCACACAGCTTTCATGTGATCCGGACAAATAAAGACATTGCACCTCTGGCATCTCTGTCTTACTTTCCGGTCAGCCTTCCAAGGACACATCGCACATCGTGCCCTCTTGCGCGACTTGCTGGCAGCTTGAGCAGATGTGCCTGGCTCAGATTCTACATCTACGGAAGGGGGTGCACACTTTTCCTTCTTTGAGAAGTATGGGTCCGCACGGCCCCACGATGGCTTCCGTGTGTAGTCTATAACCCGGTCTGGCGAAGGTTATAAAATTAAACAGATATCTTAACCCTCCTATTAAAAAAGACTACATCGCTAAAGTGTGGTTTAGTCATCCGATGCAGTTTTATCAGAACCAGTTAAACTTTGCTGTGTTTTGTGTATCAACTGGGTGTGGAGTGTCGTATGCAGATCATCTAAATCATCCTGATCCTTTGGTGAGGTCAGTGTACAGATTTCATTTTTATTACACCTTCAGACGTATTTTAACTGAACTGCAAGCACCTTTACCAAATGACAAGCCGTTTAATCCATTCAGCAACAGAATAGACATGAAGGCTTTTGAAAGGATCTGTAACGAATTCAATATTAATGTTAAGACAGACTTTAGACAAAAGTTGGATCTTAATCATGGTCTAGGCACCCCTTATTTTTGGGGCGTGCACAGAAAGTATAAATATGATTGGAATCCTCCTTACACATCTTTCTCTTCAGGCACAACTGTTCACCTCGGGTCCATAGAGCAAGAGCATAAAAAAGCATGGACAACATTTATCTTAGACACTTCTAAGGGCCTAACTAAAGCAGGAATAGAACGAATAAACGACTCTATTCGTACTTACGTTTGGTGTTTGCTAGGTTCGCAAGCACAGGCAAGATCGGGCATAACTGATCCTTCTACTGGCTTTGATGCACAAAAACAGTACTTGGCAAATTTAGAGGATGCCATTAATTCTACTGTTGATTTGCCTTCAAGTATTAAAAGGTACCAACATGTTTTACAATTCGCAAGATCAAAAGTTGACTTTGCTGTTGGCACTGGTTTATACATGCTACCTTCTGACCTCAGACTCCAGATAGGAACAATAATAAACTACAACAATGAAATCCTTGTGGCAGGCAATGAACAGAAAGTCGGGAAAAACGAAATAAATTCTGAGCCAGTAATATTGCAAGCAGTAAACAAGCAAGATGACCCCCCAAGAATAAGTCATCCAATCCCCGCGGTTCAAAGCCCAAAGGCCATTGAAGACCACGAAGTCCACGAAGCCAAAGAAAATAATGGCCATGAATATGAAAAGACAGCGCTTGTTTTTGGATTAACTGGCCTAGGATTACTCCTTCTTTATTTTACTAAAGAGTAACCCAACTATTAAGAGAACTAATGTCCATAGGTGCTCGCCATAAAGCCAACTACTTTGCTTGCATAGGCTCAATA
>CM031612.1:3592065-3595368 GCA_018398815.1 Conus ventricosus | reverse complement strand
GTCCGGCCACGTAGTAAGTATCGGATAGTGCAAAGTCCTTAGGTAGGCCGTCAACTAGCAATTAAAGGCTCGGCCAACTTTCAACAATGCAGCGCCATTTCTTAGATAAGGAGCCATCTCATCGATAGTCAAAAACGTATCGAATTTGTCTATATCTTGGCCAACAATATTGCCTTCAACGTTTTCATTTCCTTAAACCAACAAACCTTTAAGATAGTCGTTCATTTCCAAAGTTATGCTTCACCTAATTCTTTTCAACAAATACTCTAACATGCAGTTAAAGTAAAACTTATGGCCTCGAATAGCAAGAGTTTGTTCTTTAGTAAACATGTTAGCCATTTTAAAATAAAACACAACTAAAACACAGTGGTCACACCGAAGCACAGTCAAAACACAACCTTCTTGTGAAGTAGTCCGGTAAACAATGGCAAAACCAGTCTTGCTGACGTGGCGGCCACGAAGTGGGAGTGACACATGACAGTCTAGAACATTCGCTAACGCGCCGCCAGGGGTGCTTTATTGATTTTTTGGTCGCAGTTTGTAAGCGGGCCGTGCGCTGTGTGAACGAAGGTCGCTGGTCTGCGCCAGCCGTAAATTAAGCGATCAGGTTTCAGCCTCGTGTCAGCCTATCTGTTACACATAGTTTTGTAGGTAGAAATTAGTCAGAATAAGTGTGCGGATTTTATGTCAAAAATATAACTTAGTTTTAAAAGACAAGTAAGTTTTGTAAATTAGTATTAAAAACGGATAACCCTACACAGTATGTCTGTTTGTAGATAATCGTTATTTTTTGGTTATTGAAGTCTTACTTGTTAGAGAACAGGGAAAGGCGGCTTTTAGGTCACTTTCGCCCGAAAACTTGTTTGAGGGCGAAAGTGAGCCAGGATTGGTAAAATACTGTTCTCTACGTCTTTAATGACTTGGATGACGCTGAGCCTGACAAAATAACTCTGGCTGCCTATAATTAAACACACGCACGCACGCACGCACGCACGCACGCACACAC
Organism: Conus ventricosus; assembly: GCA_018398815.1. Classification (NCBI taxonomy): domain Eukaryota; kingdom Metazoa; phylum Mollusca; class Gastropoda; order Neogastropoda; family Conidae; genus Conus; species Conus ventricosus. The sequence goes on along the minus strand of CM031612.1, from coordinate 3,594,362 downwards.
ACACACACACACACACACACACACACACACACAAAGTGTCGATCGTCTTGAACCACCCACTTGCTAAAAACTCACACAGAAAGAAAAGTGCACAAACTTTGGAACTGACTTCTTTGAGAATTTGAAAACGTTCAAAGTACGTACGCGCGCGCGTGCGTGCGTGCGTGCGTGCGTGCTTGTGTGCGTGCGTGCGTACGTGCGTGTGCGTATGTGTGTGTGTGTGTGTGTGTGTGTGTGTGTGTGTGTGTGTGTGTGTGTGTAGTAGTAGTAGTAGTAGTAGTAGTAGTATAGTACTTTAACGTCTTTTCACAAACTATGTGATATTAGACAAGAAAGGAGAGATAGACAGGCATATAGAGGGAGGGAGATAGAGTTTGTTCATGTTGCGCGCGCGCGCGCGCGCGCGCGCGCGCGCGTGTGTGTGTGTGTGTGTGTGTGTGTGTGTGTGTGTGTGTGTGTGTGTGTGTGTAGGGACGGGGTGGGGCTGGGAGTGAGCGGAGGGTGGTGTACATAACATCAGAAAACAATTAGACACACAAACGAATAAACAAACAAACCTTCACACACTATCAGTATCAGATTAAAGCAAATACCTGACTGGACTACAAAGTGTGTGTGTGTGTGTGTGTGTGTGTGTGTGTTTGATTTGATGTCGGCTTATGCAATGAAATTACGAGGGGAAAAACTATCTGTAATAGGCAAATAATAGGACGTCAGATCATAAAAACGTAAATACCATTAGTCGCTTACTCTTACTGATCACCTCTTTTACTACAAACGCCAAAAATAATACAATATCTAGAGACTAATTATAGATTAACCCATATTGTGGAAGCGTGGTATTTTCCTTTTATTATTGTGCACGCAGCCTAAACAAAATAGAAGTCGACAGGCTAAAGTAGTCACATGACATCGATCAGTGACGCACACACAGCTAGAACAACTCAAATGATGTCAGCTTTTTGCTTACGTCATAACTCTTGTCTGGGCCGTTCATCAATGGATACAGATGAATAAAAAAAATCATGGAAACTGCTGGGCCATAATAACATGAGGTTCATGAACCAGTTCTGTGTTTGAAATGATTAGGCCTATTAACTGCTGGCTGATATCAACTTGATCAAGAGATTTTTTGTTTTCAATCTAACCGAAGGTAAGACCGATCATTTTGTTTGTTTGAGTCGCATTTATGAGACACATTACACTGGAAAGAATGTGTTCATTTTGGGGAGAGAGGGTAGGAGGAGGGGTGGTGGGTGGGGGGTTGAGATAAGGAATAGTCAGAGGCCATCTTTAGTTATTTAAACCCAGTGCTTAAAAGATGGTACTTTAAAAATTGTACGTGTGATGGCAAGTCTTATTCAAACTTAAAAAGACCAACTTCGTAACTTACCAGTTCCACAGGTTTTTGAAAAAAAATGTTTTTAGCCTATTTTTATTATATTTTTTACTAATCGTATTATTATTCTGTGGAATGACCTTCCATTATCATACCATTAATGCATCATCAGTTAACGCCTTCAAAAATCAAATTGATAAAACTTTTAAGGACCACGTATTTTCTACTGATTTAGATTTAAATCTTTATTGAAGCGGTGATAAATGTAGTATACACTATGCCTGATTTAACCAAGGGACAGTCACTATGCAGTGATCCAAAAGCATATTAATGGGACACTAATGATGAGGGCAAAAGGCTTTTTTAGCCTATAGCCAAATATTTCTGAGATTCTGTGATTATTATGACCTATTTTCCTCATTCTCATTCAGAGCAGATAAAGTAGATCCATAGGAATGGTCAGCCAATAGGGATAATTATACTGTAGAATCTTGATGCTCCACATTTGGACTTCTGCTCAAAAGACAATAGCCAAAACGAGGGGGGGGGGGGGGGGGGGGGGGAGGGATGAGAGGGGGTAAGAGGAAGGAGAGGAGGGAAGAGGTGAAGGGGAAAAGAGACTTGGACCCTCTAGAACCAGGAGCTCTCAATTTCTATGTGTGTGTGTGTGTGTGTGTGTGTGTGTGTGTGTGCGTGTGTGCGTGTGTGTGTGTATGTGTGTGCGTGTGTATGTGTGTGCGTGTGTGTGTGTGTGCGTGTGTGTGTGTGTGTGTGCGTGTGTGTGTATGTGTGTGTGTGTGTGTGTGTGTGTGTGTGTGTGTGTGTGTGTGTGTTGAAGGGGGAGGGGGGCTTTTTTTTCTTTTTCTTTCTTTTGTTTTGATTTGCAGGCTATGGAACTCCAAATACTCTGTTAAAAATGAAGTCACCGAGCAGAGTGTCACAATTATTGTTTTGCGTG
>CM031612.1:3577065-3587065 GCA_018398815.1 Conus ventricosus | reverse complement strand
GTTGTTGTTGTAGTAGTAGTAGTAGTAGGAGGAGTAGTAGTAGTAGTTGTTGTAGTAGTAGTAGTAGTAGGAGTAGTAGTAGTAGTTGTGTGTAGTAGTAGTAGTAGGAGTAATAGTAGTTGTTGTTGTAGTAGTAGTAGTAGTAGTAGTAGTAGTAGTAGTTGTTGTTGTTAGTAGTAGTTAGTAGTTGTTGTTGTAGTAGAAGGAGGAGGAGGAGGAGGAGTAGCAGCAGCAGCAGCAGCAGTAGTAGTAGTAGCAGTAGCAGCAGCAGTAGTAGTAGTAGTAGTAGTAGCAGCAGCAGCAGCAGTAGTAGTAGTAGTAGCAGCAGCAGCAGCAGCAGTAGTAGTAGTAGCAGCAGCAGTAGTAGTAGCAGTAGTAGCAGCAGCAGCAGCAGCAGTAGTAGCAGTAGCAGCAGCAGTAGTAGTAGTAGTAGTAGTAGTAGCAGCAGCAGCAGCAGTAGTGGTAGTAGCAGCAGCAGCAGCAGCAGTAGTAGTAGCAGCAGCAGCAGTAGTAGTAGTAGCAGCAGCAGCAGTAGCAGCAGCAGTAATAGTAGTAGTAGTAGTAGCAGCAGCAGCAGCAGCAGTAGTAGTAGCAGCAGCAGCAGCAGCAGTAGTAGTAGTAGCAGCAGCAGAAGTAGTAGCAGCAGCTGCAGTAGTAGTAGTAGCAGCAGCAGCAGCAGCAGTAGCGGTAGTAGTAGTAGCAGCAGCAGCAGCAGCAGCAGCAGCAGTAGTAGTAGCAGCAGCAGCAGCAGCAGCAGAAGTAGTCGTAGCAGCAGCAGCAGCAGGAGTAGTAGTAGTAGTAGTAGTAGTAGTAGTAGTAGTAGTAGTAGTAGTAGCAGCAGCAGCAGCAGCAGTAGTAGTAGCAGCAGCAGCAGCAGCAGTAGTAGTAGTAGCAGCAGCAGCAGCAGCAGCAGCAGCAGTAGTAGTAGTAGTAGCACCAGCAGCAGCCGCAGTAATAGTAGGAGTAGTAACAGTGATTATGGGGATACTGGTAGCATTGTGAAAACACATGACACATTATAACCCCCCCCCCCCTCCCTTCCACCCATTCAACACCACACTACAAATTTATTAGTATAGTCATCATTAGCATCTTTTACTTCGTCAGATTCATAACTACAACCATTACTAGGAATATTGCCTGTTTCGTTGTCATCGTCGTCACCTTTGTCATTATCACTGCAGGCACCGTCATTATCATCATCATCATCATCATCATCATCATCATCATCATCGCTCAATAATTCTCTTTATAAATCATCACCATCCTTACTGTCATCATTACAGTCGTTATCATTCTGTACAGTATCATCACAAATTCATAATTACCAACATCCTCAGGGTTCTTACTCTGCTTGATGATGATATAGAGAACCAGACTGTCTACCGCTTACGGAACAGTATGTAACTCGCTATGGAGAACATCAGCCATATTACTCCAACGTTCATCCAGATCACAATGGCGATGCAGGTGATGACGATGATGAAGAAGACTCTAAGGTGGTAATGACGAAGGTGACGATAATCCGATGACTGAGCTGTCGGATTCGGATTTGGATGGTTTATTCACATAGCTCAAGGCCCCTTGAGAAGGGGTATGAATATAAAACAATTTAAGGGCCACCTGCATTTTTCATATGGTTTAGATAAGCATCGTAGTGTATTGAATTCAAAGCTTTTGTCCAATTTTTGCACTTAGAGTGTGACAACTGCTTCGATGCAAAACTGGTTTTGGCATGTGTTCAGTTGAATCTGAGTCTAGTGGGTTGAACGAGTTCACAAAAGGAACACCGAAATCACGAAAACATGGTCGCGGTTTGCGAGCGCATAGCTGAGGCAGCAGAGTTGGGCCGACTGCAAACCGCATTGCACGTGCAAGTCGTGCCTTTACTGAACACATGGCGACCAGTTTTGCTGACCAGTGGGTGTAAAAAAAAGCCGCTTTTGGAGGTGTTTTTAACCATGCCACCAAGACGGAGATTAAATGACACTGACCGGGGAAGGGCTGTTGCTTGGCTACAAGAAGGTGCAGGCGTCAGAGAAGTTGGTGGTCGCCTTCAAGTGCATCATGCTGTCATTCAAAGACTTCGTGACCGCTTCAACGCCACCGGTAGTACTGCTGAACGAAGACGGTCTGGCCAGCCTAGGTCCACCACCAGACAGCAGGACAGACTGCTGGTTCTGACGGCGCTGAGACAAAGAACTGCCACTGCAAACAACATCAGGCGACAACTGCGTGCTGCAGCGAACGTCAACATTTCCGTCCAAACTGTTTGGAACTGCCTGAGAGAAGTTAACCTCCGAGCAAGACGGCCAGCTGTTCGACCTGTGCTGATGGCGGCTCACCGTAGGGCGCGACTGACCTGGTGCCGAGCTCATGTGGCCTGGACGAGGCAGCATTGGGCCCGGGTGATGTTTTCTGATGAGTCGCGTTTTGCTCGGCTCTTCCACGATGGTTGCATATGTCTCTGGAGGTGGACGGGGGAACGCTACCAAGAAGCCAACGTAATCGAACGGGACCGTTATGGCAAGGGGTCTATCATGGTGTAGGGTGGCATAGAAAGGAACTTCAGAACCCCCCTGTACCGAGTTGAAGGCAACCTAACTGGTGTGGGGGTACAGGGACAACATTCTTCAGCCTCTGGTCCTGCCTGCCCTGCAAGCCCTGGGCCCTGACGCCATCCTCCAGGACGACAACGCCCGTCCCCACCGTGCCAGGGTGGTAAACGTCTTCTTGGAGGAGCAGCAGGTCAACTGCCTTGACTGGCCAGCGTTCTCGCTCGACCTTAACCCGATTGAGCACGCCTGGGACATCCTGGGGCGCCTGCTTCACGAGAACCACCCTCCAGCAGTGAACCTGGGCCAGCTCTTCGACTTCTTGCAGTAAGAGTGGAACAACATCCCTCAGCTGACTCTTGGGAGGCTTGTGGACTCTATGAGACAGAGATGTCTAGCTTGTATCCGCGCTAATGGCGGCCATACTGAGTATTGGCATTGATTGTCATTTGATTTGACTGTTCTGATTTCTGAAATGGAGGTGTTCATCAATTAAGGCCATGAAGTTGTTTTTGAGCAGCTGTTATTCGTTTATTTCTGATGTCATTGTATCGTTCCATAGATGAATTTTCAACTAAATTGTTTTAAGAAGTTATTTTGTTTTTCGGTTGAATTGTGTGTGAATGTTTTCAACTGGCTCTTAAATTGTTTTGAGCAGTATATAGTACATTTGAAACAAAGATACGCGATATGTAACAAAGTATATCAAAACACAAGATCATTGATAACTTTTAAGAGGTAGCAATTTCACTAAATGTAAATTCCTTATACAAAAAAATAAACACGAATGATTTTGAACATCTTTTGTTGAAGTTGACGACATCAATAGGGTCATTCTAAACAGGGTAGGCTGTCTATAGAATTCAAGCTTAATGAATTCATTTCTGCGGCTGGAAAGCAAAGAACAAAATGCGTCTCGTTTACCTGTGGACTCCTTACAAAGAGGACAAAGCATATCGTTGTCATCAACACCGGTTTTGAATCTAAATTCATGTATTGCTACCAGCTGCCGTGGCGATGTAGTTAGCGTCGCGGACTCCCGGCTGGGAGGTCGTGGGTTCGAATCCCATCAGAGTCATGTGGGTTTTTCTGCCCCGACCGGCTCCTACCCAGAGTTGAGTTTGCTGTGGACTCAGTTGGGAAGACTGGGACCACACAGTCGAGTTTCATCCCCTTAATGGATGTGTTTCTGAGAGTGTTGCTCAAATTTCCTGACCAACACTGCAGGTGTCTGTATCTCTCGGGCCTGGTTGACGCCGGGATATATTTTGAAAGGAAGCGTAGAGAACAGCCCTGTCATGTAGTCTCAGACCGAAATGGAAATCCGTAACATCATCTTAATCATCCTCATTCTCATCGATCAGCATAAAAAAAAGTCTCAAATTCTGTGGCCCTTCATGCCCTGCTCTCATGGTGACCTCAATTTCGATGTCCTCTCCACGTCTGTGGCCTTGGTTTGGTTCCGTCGGAGTCACCGGTATCGGCGAGTCCATGGGGGCTGTCGTTGGACGGACGAGGTGGCACCCTCCGGAGGGAGAACTCACTCACGCCGGCTCCGCGACTAAGCAATTATTGTCGTCAGTAGGGGGCTTAGTAGGTGGTGTCCTGCGTATGTTAGATCAGAACAGGCACCACTGAACACCACCGAAGTGACTCGGCAGCAGTGCAGTGTCTCCGCCGGTGGGTTGCCTCTTGACGACTTGACATTGACTGCTCCCTGTGGATTGCCAGTGCCGGGGCTGTGGCGGGGCCGACCGGGCTGTGGCTGTGGACGGGGTATCGGAATGAGCGGCGTGCGTGCACTGCCTCTGAGGTGGCGCAGAGGTTGGGACAGCACCAAAAAAACAAAAAAAAAAAAAAATTGATGTATTGTTCAATCCGATCTTCCAGGACCTCAGTGCCTACGGTCTGGTGTGCCTGCTGATGGAGAGGTGCTCGGCCATGTCTTCCAGGACGTCTCGCAGACCCTCCTGTGTGCTGCTGACTCTGTGCCGCTTCCAGTGTCTGATTCGACATCTGTCCTGCAAGCTCTTCCTCCTCTCCATGGTCAGTCTCTTACCGTCTCCCTCCTCCTTTCACATCGGTCTGGTCCGTTCTTTCACTCCATGGCCTAGACGTTAATCATGTTATTATTGTATTGGGTATGTATATAGCGCCTATCCTAGGTCACGGACCAAGCTCTAAGCGCTTTACAATAAACACACTACCTCACTCACTCAACGGGCTGCCTACCCAGGCAGAGCCGGCCGAAGAGCAGCCTACTGGCGCTCATTCAGTCGTTTCCCCGTACCATTCAAACATCAGTTACTCATTTTCATTTATCTCATTTTTTCCCCCTCCAGTTTCTCACACAGGATGCATGCGATGTTTATACGTGTCCTCCATTTCCACCGGTACACGATGGCACACGATAACAGTAAGTGACAAGTTTTGTGGCTTGGTAAGAAATACCAGGCGGCTATCTTCAATCTACATCAATTTTGCTAGGGCAGCGGGGAACTCCCCCTGCTCTTTTCGATTTTCAGCTGCCGAAGTGTGTTAAGTGATGAGGTACATTTTTTCTGGGTTAAAGTGAAGTGAAATAAGAAATACATTGCTGACGGGTTTGCTCCAACTGTTACAGTGAAAACGTGAAGTGCACCATGGCAACCGCCGGCCATCCATCACCGGGATGGAATAGATGTTGGAATTGTCTGCTGTGTCAGACAGACGTGTCTTTCTTTCTCTTGTTGACATGTTGTATTGTCTGCTGTGTCAGACAGACGTGTCTTCTTTCTCTTGTTGACATGTTGTATTGTCTGCTGTGTCAGACAGACGTGTCTTTCTTTCTCTTGTTGACATGTTGTATTGTCTGCTGTGTCAGACAGACGTGTCTTCTTTCTCTTGTTGACATGTTGTATTGTCTGCTGTGTCAGACAGACGTGTCTTCTTTCTCTTGTTGACATGTTGTATTGTCTGCTGTGTCAGACAGACATGTCTTTCTTTCTGTTGTTGACATGTTGTGTTGTCTGCTGTGTCAGACAGACGTGTCTTCTTTCTCTTGTTGACATGTTGTATTGTCTGCTGTGTCAGACAGACGTGTCTTCTTTCTCTTGTTGACATGTTGTATTGTCTGCTGTGTCAGACAGACGTGTCTTCCTTTCTGTTGTTGACATGTGTTTTCTGCTGTGTCAGACAGACGTGTCTTTCTTTCTGTTGTTGACATGTTGTATCGTCTGCTGTGTCAGAGAGACGTGTCTTTCTTTCTCTTGTTGACATGTTATATTGTCTGCTGTGTCAGACAGACATGTCTTCTTTCTCTTGTTGATATGTTGTATTGTCTGCTTTCAGATGTTGACACATATCTGCATTCTATTACTGATTTGTCTGCTTTCTGTGTTGGACTTGAGTTTCCGTCGTTGAGATGTCTGCTTTTGTTTTGTTTTGACTGCATTCATTTTTGATGGATCTTGTTGACTTTATAGTTCTGCTGCGAACATTCATATGCCAGTTTTTGATCAGCTTGATTTCTGTGGCTGATAGACCATTTCAGTCGTGTTGGCTCAGCTTGGTGCTATGTCGGTTCATGTTGCTCATGGGCCCATTGGTCTGGCATGAAAAAGTGACCTGTATTGCTGGCAGTTATGTCCGCTTTTGTCATTTTCAGACACGTCTTGTGTATGTTGTGGATACATTTCCTTTCTCTTCTTCACAGGAGATTTACTGTTCCCCTGAACGAAAGAGACAAGCAAATCACAAGACAAAACACGACGCGTTTCGACCTCTTTGGTCTTCTTCAGGGAAGACAAACCACATTACGGACAATGAACAAGACAAAACACGACGCGTTTCGACCTCTTTGGTCTTCTTCAGGGAAGACAAACCACATTACGGACAATGAACAAGACAAAACACGACGCGTTTTGACCTCTTTGGTCTTCTTCAGGGAAGACAAAACCACATTACGGACAATGAACAAGACAAAACACGACGCGTTTTGACCTCTTTGGTCTTCTTCAGGGAAGACAAAACCACATTACGGACAATGAACAAGACAAAACACGACGCGTTTCGACCTCTTTGGTCTTCTTCAGGGAAGACAAAAACCACATTACGGACAATGAACAAGACAAAACACGACGCGTTTCGACCTCTTTGGTCTTCTTCAGGGAAGACAAAACCACATTACGGACAATGAACAAGACAAAACACGACGCGTTTCGACCTCTTTGGTCTTCTTCAGGGAAGACAAAACCACATTACGGACAATGAACAAGACAAAACACGACGCGTTTCGACCTCTTTGGTCTTCTTCAGGGAAGACAAACCACATTACGGACAATGAACACGAAGAACGAACAATCACTTACCTCCTCCTCCTCCTCCTCCTCCTCCTTCTCCTCCTCCTCCTCCTCCTCCTCCTCCTCCAATGGACATGGAAAGAACACGAGTCTGCTGGGAAGGAGATTTTCTCTTCTAGACAGAAAGTGGTACCATGTCTGCTTTCTGTTGCCAGTACAGACACATCTGATTCTGTTTTGGGTAGAGAATTGTTTTCACTTGCATTTTGTAATAATATTATATATAAGTTTTTGTGTGTGTGTGTGTGTGTGTGTGTGTGTGGATTGTGTGTATGATTTCCTTTGCTGCCACGTGTTCATCGCGTAAGTGCCAGGGATGCTTTCTGTGGTCGCCATGTCTGGTTCGTGACGTTGCCATGCATGTTTTGTAGTAGTTTGACATGGCATGGCTACTTTGTGGTATTTCCATGTAGGTTTGCATACGCGTTGTTGCCACGCGTCTTGGCATGGTCTTCACCTGTCATTTGAACTACGTCCAGGTTAAAAAGCGTGAGGTTGTAGTGCATGCTCCGAGCGGCTCCTGCTGGTAGCTTGCCAGTGCCATTTTCGGGGGTAACCTAGTGAGCGGTTATGTGGGGGGTTATGTGGGGGGGTTATGTGGTTGGCATGTGGGGAAACCTGTGTGGGCATGCCATGGTCATTTTTGTGGGGGGGTTATGTGGTTGGCATGTGGAGAAACCTGTGTGGGCATGCCATGGTCATTTATGGGGGGGGGGGGGGGGGGGGGTTATGTGGTTGGCATGTGGGGAAACCTGTGTAGGCATGCCATGGTCATTTGGTGGGTCGGGTGTGGACGCTGTGTGGGCAGAGCCTGCTAACGCTGGTGCTGAACATGGGCATCGTGCTGTCGGACCAGCATGAACTGGAGCAGCTGCCTGTCCTTACAGACTGTTTCAACACCTGGAAGTCCCCTAAAGACTTCACCTATGAGTAAGCTGTCGCTCCTCCTCATCTTCCTCGAGCTGTCATCAATGAAATCATTCATTTATTAATTCACTTTTGGAAAATGATCAACTAGTGTCAGGAAACCTGTTTATAGCTGGGCTTGTTTCTCTTCTTAAAAACAGAATCGTCAGCAGGAGAGAGCCGAAGTAGAATACAGAAAGTAGGTTGTTAAGTGACGTGACTGCAGGCGGAGATGTCAAACGGATTTCAAAAGGTACTTGAACTAACTCCGCCAGGTAAATGGACAAAACGAATTACAGAACAAAACACGACGCGTTTCGACATCTTAGGTCTTCCTCAAGCAAGATAAACAACACTCAGAACAACGAAAATGAAAACGAGGGATAATCGTGATGATGAGGATAATGGTGATGCTAATACTAACTGAAGTGGTAAGAATCATGAATATTTTTTTGTTTTGTTTTTTATGATGATGACGAAGATGATGATGGTGCTGATAACGATGATTATGATGACCGTGGTACTGATGGCAATCACAATGAAAGTAATATTGGTTATAGTAATAGTTGGTGGAAAGAAATAGAAGGAATAGGGACTTCTTCTTCTTCCTCCTCGTTCGCTTCCAATTAGATGAGCAGCCCGGTGTCCTCGATGAAGGCTGCCGTCCACCGCAGCTCCTCCAGGGTGCCGTACAGCTTGGCTTCCACTGCTGTCGGTGTTGGCCAGTACTTGAAGGAATAGGGACGAAGGGGGAAGAATAACAGAGAGGGAGAGACGGAGAGAACAGTTCCTATCGGAGACGCACCCCCCACCCCCCTACACACACACACACACACACACACACACACACACACACACACACACAAACACACATACACACACACACACACACACACACACACACACACACACACACACACATACACACACACACACACACACAGTATAAATGAAAATAAATTTACTGGTATTCTTTTTATAGACTTTGAAAAAGCTTTTGATGTAATAAATCATTCTCTCCTGTTGCGTAAACTGGAACTCTACAAATTAACTCCAGAATTCATAAATCTCATGTCCTCATTCCTATGTAATAGGAAACAATCAGTAACAGTCAACAATAAAACGTCAAATTTAATGTCTATCAAATATGGAGTACCACAAGGCTCTGTACTGGGCCCTCTACTGTTTACTGTCTACGTCAATGATTTACCTTATTTTCTTGAAAGTAAATGCGAAATGTTTGCTGATGACACATCTCTTCATTCCAGTGATTCAGATCCATATAGATTAGCTAGTAACCTCCAAAATGATGTTAAAAAACTTATCGAATGGACTCAGTTGAACCATATGTCCTTAAATGCAAGTAAAACCAAGTGCATGTTTGTATGTGCCCTACAAAAAAGACAAAAGATGAAGTCAAAATTTCCACCATTGTTTATATCTGACCAAAAAATAGAAGAAGTCGACTCACATAAAATACTAGGAGTAATAATAGATAAAGATTTAACATGGACCGACCACATAACGTCAATGGGGAAACGTCTCTCAAACAAATTACTTCAATTAGCCAAGATTAAGAACTTCCTGGACACCCATTCTCGAAAGCTCTTTTTCTGTGCTCATATTCTATCAATCATTGATTATGCATCAACCCTATGGGATAACTGCAGTGAAACCAACTTGAAAATTATCCATCGAATGTATAAAAGAGCATTAAAATTAGTATTACTAAAATCAAGCACCCTAACAACAGAAGATTATAAACAACTTAATATGTTAACCTTCTACAACAGACTTTTGTTCAACAAGGCAGTATGCATGCATAATGTTACAAACGGATATGCTCCTAAAAAGATAAGAGATTCATTTACAACTAACACTTATAGACATAGTCATTTATTATCCTTTCCTAGACCAAGAAATAATCTTTATAAATCTAGTCTTTTGTACTCCGGTGGAAATGTATGGAACAAGCTACCAATCACTTTGAAAAACATAAAGAACAAAAATCAGTTTAAGAAAAATCTGAAAAAGCATCTCATGGATGGTTAGCAATCAATATTTTCTCAAATTCCTTTGAAATAACTTTTCAGTGATTTTACATGATGTATCCTTGTGTGTATGTTTATGCCTATGTACATGTCTGTTTATGCATGTGTATGCTTTGTAGACAATGTATTGATATTGTACATAACTTAA